>CM076972.1:3970150-4007650 GCA_039105355.1 Benthosema pterotum | reverse complement strand
CATTTTTGGCTACAGGACTTTTATTAGGCAAGTAAAGCATCAATAACAACATCAGTTGTTGTTCAAGTTGCAACAGACACACAGCATGCGTAAAGCTAAACGTCTGACTCAGAAAGTTTGCTGTTTTCAATGGTCAAATGCTGTTGGTTTAGTGGTGAGACGATTGCAGTTAGTAGCGGTAGTAGTGCAGGGGTTGACACTAAGGTCTCGGAGGCACTTGCCCATCGGGCAAGTGCAAGTCAGGTTCTACTTGCCCTCAGCTCATGGTCACTTGCTCCCCAAAAATATATTGTAAATTTTGCAGATGTAACTCTTGAGAACGTAAAAATGAAACCAAATGGACCCTTGCGGGTCCATTTGGTTTCATTTTTACACTCTCAAGAGTTAAAATTCATCATCTTAATTAGCCCAGGTCTACACAACTAGAGAATGTAGAAGATTAGGTCATTTTGATGTGTATGTTAATTTGCCTGTTTTGTTTCCCAAATCCAGCCTGGAATTGTGGACAGCTAGAAAGCAGGGAAAGACACAGAGGCAGAGCGCAATGACTGCCTTCAAGACAAATTTATCTTGTGTTGTGTTATAGTGCACTAAGTTGCACACTTGCCCGATCGGGCAACCAGGTAGCAGTCTTCACTTGCCCCACCATTTTTTTTTACTTGCCCCGGGCAAGCGGGCAAGTGTTAGTGTCAAGCCCTGTAGTGTTTCCAATCATTTTAAATATAAGCACTTTAATTTGAAATATCTTGGGTTGTTTTGCATGCCATCATGTAGGGGGGCATTGCCCCCACATGTCCATGCCTAGATCCACCCTGGCCTAGGCCCAGTGAAGCATGGAGGGATCCTCAGTAACATCTGGCATATCCGCCGCCCTATTTGCCCTCAAGACCAGACCAAAGCAGACTCAAGATGAGACATGGATGAACAAAGCTGGTTGTGCATCCAAGCAGCACGTATACTTTATTTCTCTGTGTTTCTCTCTCTATCTCTCTCTCTCTCTCTCTCTCTCTCTCTCTCTCTCTCTCTCTCTCTCTCTCTCTCCCTCTCTCCCTCTCCCTCTCCCTCTCTCTCCCTCTCTAACATCAAGGTCACACAGCTGAACATTCAGTTTGCAGGAGTGGGAGAATAAATTTCCAGCTACTTGTCCTTTCCAAGCCAATGACAGTCTGAAAGGCATGTATCCTTGTCAGGGATGATAACGTATAGCCTCCTGGTGTGGTGGGAATGGATGTCTCTCTGTCTCTCTCTCACCAGGGGCCTTTCCTTCCTTCTCTCCCTTCTCTCCTTTCCTATATTAGCCCCACACAATGTTCACATTGATCTGCAATGGATTGTCACATGGACACGCACATGCATCTGTTCGCACGCACACACACGCATACACGCACACACACACACACACAGGAGTAGCGAAATCACGTTGCGACTGCAGCAGGCGGCAGTTATAGATCTGTCTCGACCACTGGCCAAAGCGGTCACGAAAGTTATAAATCTGACGCAACACGTTTTTGTTACCTTTCCAACTTCCGTCACATCACTGTGCGGCCGCGGCAAACGTTGCGGCCGTTTTGCACAACGGTCGCAACAAAACACCTGACAGTTCAATAACAGTCATAAAACTGCTGTGACTGTTCACCTGTTGAGACACAACTATAACAAGTGTGGGCAAAAAAACTCGATATGCCGATATATTGTGATTCTTAATGCCATGATATCAATATCATATTACCACCAGGTTCAAAATCGTCGTGGTCAGGAATTGATTTCGCTGTCTCTCTCCATGCATGCATGCACGCGCACGCACCCCACACACACACAAACACACACATACACACACAAACAAGTATGCGTTTTGCAAATGTTAAGGTGTCATTATTTCTCGCCCTGCTTCTACGATTGAATATGCATACATACAGAGTATATTCCAGACATCCATAATTATATTTTGTTTATCACCAAATGCATTGCGACTATAAAAGCGTGTCTCTATGCTGTTCGTAGCCCAGTAGAAGGAGAATGCAATTAAACTGGCAAATGAGGAGTCAGAGGAAGTGGGTAGGTCAGCATAATTACAGCTTAATGCAAACAAGTCAACATTGTCTTTATTCCGATGAGTTAATGAGGTTAGAGACTTTAGAAGACTACGTTCCTTTCCATCAGTGCTACCGTTCCTCTCCGGGTCAACGAGGGAAATGAGCCGTCGCAGGATTTTAATGGCAGCAGGGTTTTTCAGCCTGGGACCAAATTAATATGTGACTCCTATGGCCTTATAATGAGCAAGGAGTTGTGTGTGAAATGATTGTCCAGCGAATTGAGAAAGGATAGGAGAGGAGAGGAGCAGGCTTATTATAGTTATGGATTTTTCATTTTAGTTTAGTTTTAGTTAGTTTTTACTTTCTTTTTTAAATCAATTAGTTTTAATTAATTTTTAGGGCGCAATTGCTAGTATTCATTTAGTTATTTATTTTTATAAAATGTTTAGTTTTAGTTGGTTTCAGTCTTTTTTTGTGGTACCATATGGTGGTGAAAACTGCCATAAAAGTTTATGAAACGTTTATTATTATTATAAATGTCTGAAAGTCATATACATATTGATAAAAAAAGAAAAACTAAGGGTATTTTGAGTATGATTTCAGTTCATTTTAGTTAGTTTTGTGAACACACAATGCAGTTATAGTTTAGTTATTATTATTTTTAATCCATGTGTAGCTTTTATTTAGTTTCAGTTAACAGATATATATATTTTTTTTTTAGTTAATGTTTTTTTTGTTAATTTTAGTTAACTATAAAAACCCTGGAGAGGAGAGGGGAGGAGAGGAGCGGAGGAAAATAAGGCAAAAATAAATAAATAAAATTCCTATCCCACACAGAAATGGCACTTGTGAAAGGATAGATTGTAATGATGGGATCTGTGCCTTGAGGACAAGGACATGGAGTCTCGATCTTTTCTGCAGAACGTTTTTTAGATAGTAGCTGTGTGGTGTTTTACAAAGTCCCAACACCCCTTTGTCTCGCAGAGCGATGCCTTCTTTGTTTTTGTGTGTTTGTTGTTTGTTTTCTCACCAAGGACCAGGACCTATATTCAATACTCCAAGACGTATTGTGTTGTTTTTGCCTCACATTACCACAGGGAATATCTTTGTTAATACTCAGTGGCTGCGAGGAGATGACTCTGAGGCCAGAGTCATCGCCTACGGGCTAATGTCTCTGTCACAACCTCCACCACCGTTGTTTGTGTTTGGTTGTTTGTTTGTTTGTGAAGTTAATTCTGTTGGATCATCACTGTGTTTTGTTATGGCCTTCCAGTAGCTAAAGTTACCTCATTAATATCACAGAGAATACAAAGTAGCACAATACTTGAGCACTGTCACTGATGCAAAACTAACGAAAACATTAACCCTATACAGACACAGCCTCGCGATCGAGAGAGGTCACCATAGACAGACTTGGCTCCCAAGAGAAGACAGACTATGTACCCACTGCACACAGAAGGAGTTAAGAGGCTGAGCTACATTTCCTAACAGTCAGTCCACTGTAACAAGACACCAGAGACACATACTGCCCACTGTATAAAGACATCAGAGACCCATACTGTCCACTGTACAAAGACATCAGAGACACATGCTGTCCACTTTACAAAGACATCAGGTGACACATGCTGTCCACTGTACCAAGACATCAGAGACACATACTGTCCACTGCACCAAGACATCAGCGACCCAAACTTCCCAATGATCAACGTATCACTGATCACAACGATGTGCAAACATAGCAGCGAGATTTGTGAGCTGCTGCGACAGAGAAGAACAGAAAATACAACACAACCACCCTAAAGAACAATGATTGGTATTACTGCATCAAATGTACTGATGATCCTGACCCTGAAATGTAGATCATTGTATATTTGTATTACTGCACCATTGTTTTGTATTGCTTTATTTCTTGTGTTTTCCCATGCCAATACATCCCTTTGAATTTAATTCAATTGAATATTAGTTGTTCTCAGTACCTCGCTTCACGTGGCAGCGAGCAACATATGACCAGGACACTAGAAGCACTAGGTTTATGCAGCGTTTCAGTGTATGGGCTCAGACTAACATTGGCTTAGATGGCATTTCAAAGTATGGGGTCAGACTCCTAGTGCTTAGGGGCATGCAGCCAATCATCACTTGGTTGCTATTAAAAAAAAAACAGGTATGTTTTATGTCAGGTTTCACCTGACAAAAACAAAACAGAAAAGTGTGAATGAAATCCAGGGATGTTTTAATCAAATAGAATACAGTGAATCAGATAAAAATAAGTTTTTAGCCTGCGTTTAACCTTTTCCCACTCCTCAGATCCTCAGGGAAGCTATTCCCCTGGGTACAGATGACAATTAAAAAACACCATTTAAGCATTTAGCAGAATATGTTCTCATCTGGAGTGACTAAAAAGGGTGAGATCAGAGTAGAGTACTTTCTAATCGTGAACCCTAGTCAGCGAACAACAAGAGAAATGCCACAGTGCACAATTAGTGCACAATTAGAGTGCAAAGAGAGGAGGATATCAGGCAAGCATCAAGCAAAGCATCATGTCTAAACTATTCTAACAAGAATAGTGGACAAGACCGCGCTAATACAAAACAAGCAAATATACTGTTATTCGTAGATAAGTGGCTTTCAACCTTTGTCATACCAGGGCCCACCCATTGAGACATGGACCACCATTTCAGCCCCCCAGACCCCAAAACTAAAGATTTCTTTTGCTTTTTTGTCCACAAAACCAGGCTGGATTTGCGAGAAGACAAAACAGTCAAACATACAGACCAATAATCTTCTACATTCTCTAGTTGTGACTTGGGCTAATTCAGATGATGAATATTTTAACTCTTGCCCAAAGAGTTACATCTGGTTAACCAACTTTCCATCATTTAGCCCTGGGACCACCTGGAATCCTCTCAGGGACAACTGGTGGTCCCCAGACCACACTGTCGTAGACAGAACTGGCCTCTACTGAAATTATGAGAAGAAGGGACAAACTAGAATCTAATGAATGATAAAACAAAGGGATACAAATGCTACTACATCATACTTGCTCCCACCTCACCCACCTCACCCTTGCCCATTTTGATAAGTTGGAATGACAGAGTGGTAAAGAGGGGTATGATGAATGATGGACTAATGACTAATTGGTGACATAGCTATAGTGAAGCAATGAAGTTAAAACAGCATTGTGTCTGATTTCACCACAGGCATATCTCCTTTGGGGGTGTTACAATAACTGACGCTGCTAGCATTCATAATGAATTCATAGCATTCATAATAGCACCTTCTTGGCGTTATGATATGCTTCTAAATGTAGTGTCACAAGTGACTTGGGTTACTGGAAGCTTTCCTTTAAAAAAAAGTTGACAAATTTGAACTAGTTTGCTCTAAATAATCCTTCTTCACTTCCCTTTCTGCTGACGTCGACTCTTTCAAACCAACTTATTTCTTTTATTTCAGAAGCCTATATTTCACCAAAATATTGCATGCGGGCGCGCTGGCCTGCAGGAATTGAGTTTCAGTAATGGATTGCATTTTTATAGCGCTTTTCCAAGTGCTTAAGGTATAGCGCTTCACTCATTCATACATTGGGAGGTGAAAACGGGTAACAGTCAACACCAGTGTCCTCACTTCACACAGCACGGCCTCTCTGACCAACTCACTGGAGACAATGTGGGGTTCAGTATCTTGCTCAAGGACTACTGATTTAAACTGCCAGGCAAATCCACGTCCCCAGAAGGCGCCTCCAGGCTTGAAGCAACGGGACCTGGTGGTCAAGTTTGGTACTGCCGGTGGGTGGAATTCATGCACGAGCGTCCTGAGAGCACGCACGCTGGTTTGCTTTGTGAACGTGGACAGGGCAGTTTGTGTTGAAGTTGTTTTCTGGATGAAGCACCAGTCCTCACGTCATATACTACCTCTCAAAACATAACGGATGTATTATATGACAGATAATAAGTGTAGGAGCCAAAATGACGTTCTATATAGCATACTTATATGTCACTGGGTTGGTGAGGTGCGCACCGCATCAGGGCTTCGTTCATTGGTCGAAGCGCCTGTGTGGGTGGCCACCGTAGGCTACAAAGTGCCGGTCTTTCTCAGCTCACTCCATGGATGGCTTTGGTTCCTGGAGGCAGGGTGAGCTGGGAGGCTACATAATTTGTTGACCGTACGCACTTTAGCACTTTGCACTTTTGATAAGTTGATTCACTAGTATTGCTCACTGTTTGTAGACTTTGCACATATTTATTGCGATTTATTTATTGTCTTGAATTGAATAATTGTAATGATTGGTGCACTGACTACACTAAACAGTTCAAACTTATTTCCTTGTCTGAATCGTTTTTATCATTGGTGTTTTAGTCTATTGTATTGCGCGTCATACAGTTTGTTTAACTCCCAGGCTTAGCCTGCCGGCATGAGTGATCTATTGGGGATCATTTTCTGACAGATAATAAGCTCACCTCAAACCCACAAGCTTTGTTTTTTTAAGCTGTTTTTTTTTCCTTTGCTCATTCTCGACAGTGCTCGTTCATGAATCCCTTCCCTTCCCATGATCCCTTGCTTATTTGGACACCAAAATTTGGTTCCAAATGCGGAAGTAGATGCACTTCCGGCGGCTTCCGGGTGCTTAAAAGTGCCACTGAGCAACTTGTATTGAAATGAACGGCAAGGGGGCGGGGGTATCGCTCCGGTTACGACTCTACGTGTATATTACTCTATGGGCAAATCCAGCCTGAATCAGATCTGAGACACATTGAGCCTTGAATCTGATTCATTAAAATGAGTCATGTGACCTCTGACCAATCAGATTTCTATCTTGAAGTGACCCAGCTCTGATTCAGGCTAGATTTGGCTGCCATTTTAAAACCAGCCATAGACATGTGGACAGGAGGAGCATGGATTCGAACCAACGACCCACGGATAATTGGACGACCTCCTCTGACTGATTGTCGACTGCCAGTGTCAGTTAGATCAACTTCTGCGACTGATAGTGTCACCAGTTTATTCGTGTCATTATTCTAAAACAAAATTAAACAGCATTTCTGGAAGGAGACCAGCAAAACACAATTTTTGATTTTGATTGTCTGCTTTGTTTGAAAAAATCCAGCCTGGAATTGTAGACAAAATATCTTTAGTTTCGGGTCTGTGGGGTGAAAATGTTCACATACCACTGTTAATATTCAGGTATGTCTACTACATTAACTTACAGTATAAAGCATAATCAGGCCACTTCCCGAGGCCCCGATTACAAGGCATATTTCAATTATTTGCATGTTGGCTATGTTTCATCATGGCTGTAAACCAATAATAAAGCTGGTTGTTGGCCATGTTTTTTCTGGCTGCTGTACTTTCAAGCACATTGAGAACATGAAGAGTGTTCAGTGGAACTCTCGGTGGTTGACTGCTCTCTCTCAGTGTGGCATCAGTGAGCAGGGTCCTGGCATGATGCTAGAAGCACCACCAACTGTCTGAAGTTTCCATGAATCTGTTGGTCATGGTTTGTATCATTGCCTGGTATGGTAATCTGGCCCTGACAAACAACAACAGGCTTAGCAATCTCGTCAAAGTGGCCAGTAAATATTTCTGGGAGAACCCAGGGCCATTCAATCACAGACCTATACAAGAGGCAGATGCTTAAAGAACTATTTTTTTCCTACCAAGGTTCATGTTTATTGATGAAACGCGCCACTTCCAAGAGTTCGCATATATATCAATTTTTCATATCGGCAATATGATTTTTCATAATCCGGAGTGCCTTATGAATGGATTGATTGGTTAATTGTTTGATCCAAACGTTTGACTGCAGTAGCTTCTATTATATGCGCATTAAAATCTGGTGCATATTAAATATGAAAACATTTCTAAAATAGGCCATTCATTGAAGGTGTGCCTTATAATCTGGTGCACCTTAATGTGGAAAATACAGTAGTATTGCTACTAATTACTACGTCCAGGTCGAACCAGGTAAACCATGTTAATGGATTTCTTTAGACGCTTCTTTTTTATGAGAGCGTACAAATGGAACCAAATGAACCCGTTAGGGTTCATTTGGTTGCATTTGTACGCTTTCAGAAAAAAATGTTGAAAATGGGTGGAATTCCCCTTTGAGATAGGGTCCTTTAAGAGAGCCTCCTCTGTCCTGGAGATGTCAGATCATCACTCATCACTTAGCTCCGGGTTTGAACCGTTGCCCTCAGGTCGTTGGTGGGGTGGCCTGTGCTCAATGCCCACTACAAACACTAAGCTGTTAACCATCCTTTGTCCCGTGTGTTTTTCAGCTGCTGAACAACATACAGCACTTTATTCTTGCCTCTTTGCACAGATTGCCACTAATGCACTTTTCCTGTTTCTGCTACTACTGAATGTCATGAAGTCTCTGGTGCCTGTTCTTAGGGGTTTAGTCTTCTATAATTACCGGCGCTAGTAGTGTTTCCAATGTTGTTTGTTGTGTGTATTTTTTTACTATTACCGGTCTGCAAACCTATTTCCCGCAAGGGACAATAAAGAGAACCTTGAACTGTCAACCACAGCCGTCAAAAATCCTATATAGTCTATTTGCCAGCCCATATAGTCTATTTGCCAGCCCATAGAGCTCCACTATGAACCGCAGGATGAATATTGCTCGGGTTAGATGAATTCCTGGATACAAACCACATGCTGAATCTTACTGTGTGATATACAGTATTCTCCAGCTATGGAAATGGTTGTACAATTGAATCTGCTTACAGGCATTTATATTTGGCCAACAGCTGATTCGGCCTGGCTTTATCCAGGCTAATGGGGGGCAATGGCCGCCTAAATGTCTTGACTGACCCACCATGGAATATGTTGTGAGCTTGTAGATTAGCGACTATTTATTTTGCAAAGGAGAATACTACTAGTATATATAGTGGTTAAAGAATTGGACGTCTTTGGCCAACCTCCATCTTATCATCCATGCATCCATGGCTGCTCCACAATTGTTCTTCCAGAAGAATCTTTACTACTGTATATCTACTTTTAGGTTTACCTTGCACAAAACAAGGCCCTTGGAGACCAAGAAACGATCCAGGCTTGAAAATGTCTTTGATCCAGGGGCGTATCTAGGCATGGGCAATTGACCCGTATCTCGGGCCCATACTCTGAAAGGCCCGGAAGGTGAGCGGCCATCTTGGAGGATAAGGCACATGTAAACAAGTGTGATGCTCAATGGAATGTGAATGCATTCTACTAAAACCGATGCTACTAAAACTACTACTACTAGCAGTACTACTACTAGCACCACTCCTACTACTACTACTGCCAGTACTACTGCCAGTACTACTACTACTACTACTACTACTACTACTAGCAGTACTACTACTACTACTACTACTAGCAGTACTACTACTACTACTACTACTACTACTAGCAGTACTACTACTACTACTAGCAGTACTACTACTACTACTACTACTACTACTACTACTACTAGCAGTACTACTACTACTACTACTAGCAGTACTACTACTACTACTACTAGCAGTACTACTACTACTACTACTACTAGCACTACTACTACTACTACTACTACTACTACTAGCACTACTACTACTAGCACTACTACTACTACTACTACTACTACCAGCACTACTACGCTAACAATAGCATGATAAAGCTAATATGCTAATGATAGCATGCTAATGATAACATGCTAATACATTAGCATGTTAGCATTAGCATGTTAACATTGGTATGTTAGCATTAGCATGTTAGCATTAGCATGTTAGCATTGGCATGTTAGCATTAGCATGTTAACATTAGCATGTTAGCATTGGCATGTTAGCATTAGCATGTTAACATTGGCATGTTAGCATTGGCATGTTAGCATTGGAATGTTAGCATTAGCATGTTGGCATGTTAGCATTGACATCTTAGCATTGGCATGTTAGCATGTCAACATTAGCATGTTAGCATTAGCATGTTAGCATGTTAGCATTAGCATGTTGCTAGCATTAGCATTGGTAGCAGTAGTAGTAGTGCTAGTAGTAGTAGTACTGCTAGTAGTAGTAGGTCTGTTAGTAGTAGTAGTAGTAGTAGTAGTAGTAGTAGTAGGAGTGTTGCAGGAGTGTTGCATTAGCGTAGTAGAGTGTAGTCGGAGTGTTGCATTAGCATTGGTAGCAGTAGTAGTAGTGCTAGTAGTAGTAGTAGTAGTGCTAGTAGTAGTAGGTCTGCTAGTAGTAGTAGGAGGAGGAGAAAGAGTGTTGCTAGTAGTAGTACTGCTAGAAATAGTAGTAGGAGTGGTAGTAGTACTACTATTAGTAGTAGCCTAGTAGTTGTAGTAGTATTGCTAGTAGTAGTATACTAGTTGGCATTGTAGTAGTAGGAGTGGTGCTAGTAGTATCTCCTCTCCGCCTGTCATCACATCCATTGCTGGCATGTGTAGTTACTGCTATTAGTACTAGTATTAGTAGTATTAGTAGTAGTAGTAGTATGGCTAGTATTAGTAGTAGTAGTAGTGCTAGTAGTAGTAGTATCTTCTCTCCGCCTGTCATCACATCCATTGCTGCTGGGTGTGTGTAGTTGCATCCACATTCCATTAAATATAACTTGTGCCTTATCTTCCAAGATGGCCGCCGTCCCCTCAGAGTATGGGATATATCAGTCTGAGATATGGGTCTATTGGGCATGGGGGGCAATGCCCCCCTAAATGCCCCACCAAAAATGATGGCATGCAAAACAACCCAAGCTATTTCAAATTAAAGTGCTAATATTTAAAATGATTTGAAACACTACTACTGCTACTAACTACAGCTGTGGCACCACTAAACCAACAGCATTTCATCATTGAAAACAGAAAACTCAGTCAGACCTTTAGCTTTATGCATGCGTGTCTGTTGCAACTTCAACAACAACTGTTGTTATTATAGATGCTTTACTTGACTAATAAAAGTCCTGTAACGAAAATGGTATGGGTGCGATGGGCACTGCGATGCGATGAAGCTGCCCCATACCATTTGTTCCTGCCCCCCCCCCCCCCCCCCCCCCCCCCCCCCCCCCCCCCCAATTGGGACATGTTACATCCGCCCCTGCTTTGATCAGCAAGCTCCACCACACCTGCTATTTTGAGCACAATCGCTAAAAGGCGAGCTTATTCACTGGGTATTCTTGAAATGCAAATGACATTAGCTACAGTCCAAAACAAGCAGTGCGAGGATCTGCCAGAATAGTCCTCCAATCAATTAAAACAAGAAAAACAAACTGGAATAATTGTTTTTGTATAACCGAGGGAGAACGATTTATAAGGCAGTGCTCAGTGTAAAATTGTAATATTAATAATAACCACAATCCACTGCAGAAATTATGGTGTAGTGACGATAATCATAGGCTCAGGCCTGCATGAAATGTGTGGCCAATTTGCCAATTAGTTAGGGAATTTTAGCAGATATTGTGCATTGTGCATGTTCATGGAACTAAATCGTTACCAAGAAATGTTTTCAACCATGGGTTTCCAATGGTGTCTGATAACATGTACTAAATGTTGAAATTCAACACAACACATTTAACACAAAATTTCATTGTGCTTTATGTAGCATGTGCATTGTGCAATGTCTAACTAGGGGGTTTTCATTATGCTGAATCTATTTCAAGCATTAGTTTTGCACAAAAACCATTGATCTGTACGATCTATGGTGTAACAACAGCACCGTCCTGTAAGCAATGCTGTGCCTGGGCATAGGAGCACCACCTCTAAAACGGCGGGCTATAGTACTGTTTTGCCCAAATAATCCCAACCAAGAAGTGTCCGAAAAGTGCCGACCTCATCACATTTGTGTGATATGAATGTTTAATATATTTTTGTGTGTATAAAGCACTTCAAATCGCCTTGTCGTCCCTGGAAAGTGTACGACAACAAACGTGCCCTAATTGCCTTACATAATCCAGAAAGGCACATTGTAGTGTGAAATGTGTTCTGCCAGTAAATTATTACTGTATGTTCTGCACACGCTGCGTATCTGCCTGGGACGCTCAGCATAATAATGTTTCTATTTTGTTCGCTTCTCTGTAGTTACTAGCTTGCACTTAAGAGTGAAGGCACAAAGGAGCTCTTAATGTATTCTGTAGTAAAACATATAGTTTAGTGTAGTAGTGGAGGGATGTATTCTGTAGTAAAACATATAGTTTAGTGTAGCACCGGAGGAATGTATTCTGTAGTAAAACATATAGTTTAGTGTACTAGTGGAGGGATGTATTCTGTAGTAAAACATATAGTTTAGTGTAGTAGTGGAGGGATGTATTCTGTAGTAAAACACAGTTTAGTGTAGTAGTGGAGGGATGTATTCTGTAGTAAAACATATAGTTTAGTGTACTACTGGAGGGATGGATGCAAGTATAGGATCTCTGGCATATGCTTAGGATGACACTGCTCTTAACCACCATCATTACACAGACATCAGGGTTCAAGTGGTTAATGACTGTCTTATGGGGGTGCCAAGTAGGGTCTAATGTGTCCCAGAGCCTTAATGACATTATTAAGAGGACTACTTTGTTTTTTGTTTTACTCTTTAGTTTAGTGTTATCTGAGCACAGTAAAAGACCCAAAACTTAGGAAAGCATTGACCAGATACAGACTCAGTGATCACAGCCTTGCAATAGAAAGAGGCAGCCATAGACAGACCCCTCCCCCAAGGGAAGACAGACACTGCACGAAAAATGTGGTAGAAACAGAGCTACACTTTCTAACCACCTACCCACTACAAAAATACATCAGAGACACATACTGCCAACTGTACCGAGACAGAGACACATACTGTCCGCTGTACCGAGACATCAGAGACACATACTGTCCACTGTACCGAGACATCAGAGACACATACTGTCCACTGTACCAAGACATCAGAGACACATACTGTCCACTGTACCGAGACATCAGAGACACATACTGTCCACTGTACCGAGACATCAGAGACACATACTGTCCACTGTACCGAGACATCAGAGACACATACTGTCCACTGTACCGAGACATCAGAGACACATACTGTCCACTGTACCAAGACATCAGAGACACATACTGTCCACTGTACCAAGACATCAGAGACACATGGTACTTCCCACAAATTTCTGGTGGTGTCAAAAACTAGTATGTGAGTGTGTGAGAGTGATATTACCAAATTTAACACACCTGCTCACATTTCACACCTCAGACACTACAATGCTCATAAGTCACATGAAACTGGAGAGTGAAAATGTCTACTTGGGCCCTATTTGGACATTTTCAAGCATACTCACTTTTGTTGCCTGCAGTTTAGACATTAATGGCTGTGTTTTAGTTATTTTGGGAGAGAAAATGAAGTTTACCCTTTAATCCAAGCTGTACAGTGACTACCTAACATTGCATCAAAGTCAATGTTTCGCCAGTGTTGTCCCATGAAAAGATAATTGTTTCTTACAAAATATAGCCAATTCTTATGTGTACACACACACACACACACACACACACACACACACACACACACACACACACACACACACACAACCAGCAACGGTGTGAAATAATCAGGTTAGTACTGTAATCATTTCTTCACCTTCACACATCACAAATGAAAGCAGGCATAAAATACAGGTGAGTGAAAGTGATATCACTTGTATAGTGGGAAGAAACTGAACCACTCAGGGTTAGTGGTCCCCCTGCGTCGAGGAACCCAACTTCACACACACACACACACACACACACACACACACACACACACACACACACACACACACACACACACACACACACACACACACACACACACACACACACACACACACACGAAGGCTGTCAACCAGCCACCAGAACAACAACAACCAGAACGAGGATAAAACAACCAGTAACAGAGAATGGCTGGCAATGTAAACCTATGTTTTCTAATTCCAATAAAGCAGTGGTTTTCAACCAGTGGTCCGGGGACCATCAGTGGTCCCCAGGCTAAGTTGCTTAACCAGATGTAACTCTTGAGAGCGTAAACATGAAACCAAATGGACCCTTGCGGGTCCATTTGGTTTCATGTTTACGCTCTCAAGAGTTAAAATATTCATCATGTGAATTAGACCAAGTCTACTGCTTTTGTTTCCCAAATCCAGTCTTGAGTTGTGGACAAAAGAAAAAAAAATCTTTAGTTTTGGGGTCTGTGGGTCTAAATGCCATCACATGGTGGTCCGTGGCTCAAATTCTGAATAGATAGTGGGCCCTGGGATCAAAATGATTGAAAACCACTGCAATAAAGCCATTTGAATTGAACCGAAATTTCATGACAAGCATCGCTGAGTCGCATTGCAACACCACCACGTATATATTCATTATGGTAACAGAAAGGCTTGGCCCAAAGCATCAGGCAACAGCCCAGCTTTAGTGGCTAGAGATCCCTTTATTTTAGATGGTTTTTGTAGTACTTCTACTCTAACCATTACAGGAACTTTGCCTTTGTTTGCAATACTTTAAAACAGATGACAGGTTTTACACACGCATCTCTCTTATTTGCGACGCCCTCGTTGAAAACAACGTTATTTCCAACTCTAGTTTTGTCCCTCTTTCAGGCTGCCTGAGCAGCAGCTCGAGAGCTCCGTTTTCTGACACATCAATGTCGCAACATTCCGGCGGTGCCGACTCCAAATATTATACTTCAGTGGTTTTCAACAGGTGGTCCGGGGACCACCAGTGGTCCCTGAGAGTGTTCCAGGTGGTCCCCAGCTAAGTTGTTTAACCAGATGTAACTCTTGAGAACGTAAAAATGAAACCAAATGGACCCTTGCGGGTCCATTTGGTTTCATTTTTACACTCTCAAGAGTTAAAATATTCATCATGTGAATTTGTCCAAATCTACACAACTAGAAGATGAATGAATGGTCATGGACAGAAGCAAAATAAATCTTTAGTTTTGGGGTCTGTGGGTCTAAAAATATCCTCAATTGGTGGTCCGTGGCTCAAATTCTGAATAAATGGTGGGCCCTGGGATGAAAAAGGTTGAAAACCACTGTTATACTTGGTTTGGGCCGAGCCTTCATGCATTAACCATGTGTATACTGTAAACATTCCTTACCGTGGCTTTGAGAGGGTTCCAGGTGGTCCTTGCGAGGGCTCCAAGTTGTTTAACCAGATGTAACTCTTGAGAACGTAAAAATGAAACCAAATGGACCCTGGCGGGTCCATTTGGTTTCATTTATACACTCTCAAGAGTTAAAAATACTCATGTAAACATTCCTTACCGTGGCTGCCCAGCGTCTGGTCTCCAGGTCGCACCAAACAAAGTTATTCCTCCTCGGAAAAAGCTCTTTACTAGTCTGTAAATCCACCATGTTTCTGTTTCTTCTCCTCCAGACATTTCCCGCGTTTGTTTGTTTGTTTGCCGCGAATTCTGTCCCGTTATCACTTAGACGTGTAGTTTGTTCTACTGAATAAAAGTCACTTTCTGTGCCTCTCCTCTCGCACATTCTGTCACCATGTCGGGTTTATCACTTAGAGGAAAGGAAAACTACCAGAAACTGCAATGATAAACTTTACCGAGTAGTTGTAGAAGATCCATAATAACAACGTGTTGACATCAGTGCAGCCTGATTCAGACTGAACAGAGAGGAAGCACCTGCAGATGACGTCACCATGCATGGGTTGCCAGATAATGACATTATATGGATTATATCCCGAAATTTCACCCATAGCCATCTACAGCAGGGATTTTCAACCTTTATCATACCAGGGCCCACCATTTATCCAGGATTTGAGGCACGGACCACCATTTGATGATATTTTAGCTCCACAGTCCACAGACCCCTAACACTAAGGATTTCTTTTGCTTTTTGTCCACAATATCAGGCTGGATTTGGACCATGCACTTACTTCATTAAGAAGTCTACACTGTTTTGTTGGCAAAATCCAGCCTGGAATTGTGGACAAAACCAAAATAATTCTTTATTTTTAGGTCTTTGGAGTGAAAATGTCATCAAATGGTGGGCCGTAGCTAAAATGCTGAATAAATGGTGGTCCCTGGTGTCAAAAAGGTTGAAAACCACTGTCTTACAGGTATAATTATCGGCTGACACAAGCCACTCCCGTCCTACTACTTCATCACACCTGTTGACATTAGATGGGTGTCATTTACATTCATACACCTGGAGGTGTCAACACATATGTGGAATGAGCGGTACTTTGCACTCATTGTGTCGCCCATAACTGTCATTTACTGCAGATTGTACCGTATGTGCCACCTTTCTATTTTTGTGAAAATAATTACTTCAATAACGACATGATGTGTAGCATATTCTATCTTCTTGTGACCTCTGTTCTCACACCGTAATGTTTGATTGTCTTAGTTTTTTTTCTCTGCATTTTTTATCCTACCATAATATTGTAACCCACATCACGTGGTGCCAATCAGCTCTGGATGAAGCTAGACCAAATCAGCTGTTGGCGAATAAAAATGCCCATCAGCAGATGAGTCTAGAATATCTCAATTATATGCCCATTTCCTAATCCAGAGAACTGGGGTGGCCAACAAGGACACAGTATTCAAATGAGTGTCCTGATTGGTCAGGACACTCTGATTACTGTGTCCTGATTGGTCAGCATAAAATTGAGCTATTCCAGACTCATCTGCTGACGGGCAATTTTTTTGCCAACAGCTGATTTGGTCTTACTTTAGCCAGGCTAAACATACTTGTCCAAGGGGCACATTAGCGAGCTTAACACTACAGTTAGGAATAGAGGAGGCGAGTATATTGACCAAAACCACCTCAATAAGCTCAACCCAAAGACGAAACAAAATGAACAATATAAGTTACATTTGCAGTTCATGATTTATGAACTGCAGTTTGCAATTTCAGTTGAGTGCTATAGCGTGTGCGGTGTGTGTGTGTGCGTGTGCGTGTGCGTGTGCGTGTGCGTGTGCGTGTGCGTGTGCGTGTGTGTGTGTGTGTGTGTGTGTGTGTGTGTGTGTGTGTGTGTGTGCACACGCACGCATGTGCTTGTGTGCGTCCATGTGTACGTGAATGCTTGTATCAATTAAACATGTCTTTCTCCATCTCATGCCATTGATTGCTGCAATAAACAGGAAAAAAAGAAGAAAAAAAAACATAGTGTGTACTTCATCAACCGTGCCAGTCTAACACAAAATGTGCAATAATAACAAGCCCGACAGCCAATTTCACAAACCGCACTTGACTGAACTCAGCCTTACTGCAGCCAACCTCGATCAGCTTAATGTGCAGTGGTTGTTGACAGTCCTATGAGTATACGCTTTGCCTATATACTTACTGTAGTAGTGGTTTTTAACCTTTTTGAGGGCCCCCACTATTTATTCAGCATTTGAGCCAAGGACCAACATTTAATGAAATAGCCTCACAGACACCAAAACTAAAGATTTCATTTGCTTTTGTCCATCACTGGTCTCTCTATAGTGATGGAATAGCATAGTAGTAGTAGTAGTAGTAGTAAGTACCGGTAAGTAGGCTTGAATGAATAAATATCAATAAACTAAACACCCATTATGCACACAGACAATATTGCACCTTCTTTCTCTTTCTTTCTCCCACCTGGAAGCTTGCAGGAGGCTTGGATGACAACTCCTAAACTCACATCGCTCTCTACACGGAGGAGGAAAGACAGCAGGGGCAGATGTAACATTTCCAATTTGGGGGGAGGGGGGCAAGAGAAATGGTATGGGTGTGGCTTCATTGAGCATGGGGGGGGGGGGGGGCGCCCATGAAGCCGCGCCCATACCATTTTTGTTACAGGACTTTTATTAGTCAAGTAAAGCATCAATAATAGCATCAGTTGTTGTTGAAGTTGCAACAGACACGCAGCATGCATAAAGCTAAAGGTCTGACTCCGAGAGTTTTTCTGTTTTCAATGATGAAATGCTGTTGGTTTAGTGGTGACACAGCTGTAGCTAGTTAGTAGCATAGTAGGGTTTCAATAGGGTTTCAAAGGGTTGACTTAACAGGCGTGTGGACAGACGGCGTGTAGAAGGACGGACGAACATGGGGCGAAACATAGTCACCACCTTACAGTGGAGACAAATATCTTGGGTTGTTTTGCATGCCATCGTGTTTGGTGGGGCAGACTGGGCATTTAAGGGGGCATAGCCCCCCATGCCCATGTCTAGATCCGCCCCTGTCAGACAGGCACATCAAATACGGATCCATCAGCGTCCTTCTTCTTCTCTCTTGGCGTGGGTGCATGGTAGCTGTGATTTCTATTGCTGCATGCATAATTCACTGCAGTGCACATGCATTTTACCCCAAATGTTTTCCTCCTTCCCGTTGGCTGAGATCCATGTTGACATGTCAGGCAGGCCGACAGGCCGACTGTGACCAACTTGTCTCCAACACACAGGGCCGGATCTAGAAGGGGGGCAGGGGTGGGCAGAGCCCCCCCAAATGTGCATCCTGCCCACCCAATGAAAGGTAATACCAGTGGTATTCATCAGTGGTCCGGGGACCACCAGTGATTGAGAGAGGTCCAGGTGGTCCCCAGCTACATGGTGGAATGTTGGCTAACCAGATGTAACTTTTTGAGAGCGTAAAAATTAAACCAAATGGACCCTTGCGGGTCCATTTGGTTTCATTTTACACTCTCAAGAGTTAAAATATTCATCATGTGAATCAGCCCAAGTCTACACAACTAGAGAATGTAGAAGATTAATGGTCATTTTGATCTGTATGTTTTGTCTGTTTTGTTTCCCAAATCCAGCCTGGAATTGTGGACAAAAGCAAAAGAAATCTTTAGTTTTGGGACCCTGCCATTCTTCCAGCCCACCCTAGTAGGGCTGGCTAAATCCGGCCCTGCCAACACACAGATGGGTGCAAAGACAAAAACAAAAACAATGGGGGGTAGGGGGGGGGGGGGGGGGTGTGACAGTGGAGGCACCTCGTACATGATATATTGTGTTCAGACTTTGAAAATGCAATAAATAAATTATAGCCTGCAGATCTATCATTTATAATAATGAGAAGGGAGGGGGAAAAAATGAAAGTTTACCAAGGAGGATGAAGCCTCAGTTGTTCTGTTGTTATGATGCTGGCACACTCACATACTGTATAGCTCAGTAATAGTGTAATTTGACCTCAAAATAATTGCAGAAGACCCAAAGTCGGCTGTTTTTTGTATCTTCAATATGTCCTGAATGACAAAAAAACAAGTTGCCTGGAATTGTCTGTGGGGAAAGGTTTGAAATTGGCCTTTATTTTACTGTTTGTGCACCATTGACATTCCATATAAAGGGCTTTTCACATGGGGAGTAATAAATCGCACCTGTAGTTCATTTTCGGTGGAAAACAAGCGTGTGACGCCGGCCATTATTGCACGGCGCCCAGTGTTTGTTGCGTCCGTGCTTGTTTCTTGTACACGACCGGGTCTGTTTTTAAACCTCAATCTGGGGAGCTTTTTTCTTTTTTTTACACCGAGCAATTATCGCCCAGTCATCAGGTGAGGGGCACAGTGGAATCGGCGCGATAATGCAGGCGTTAACTAGCCTTAAAAGGATCCCTGTCTAATAAGATAAACATTGCTTAAAGAATTATACTTTCCCTATATAACTAAAATAAACAAATAAAAACACCATTGGCATCTTATTTCTTTCATAAATAGAGAATATTTCACTCAACAGGAACTGCTCCTGACGCAGGATGATGATGTCACGCGTGGTCTAGCTCTATACAATATATGGATGAACATGCTCATGTGACATCATCATCCTGCAACAGGAGAACCTCCTATAGAGTGAATGATTCTCTATTTATGAAAGAAATAAAGTATCGAAGGTGTTTTTATCTGCATGTTTTAGTTATAGAAGGCAAGTATAGTGTTTTAAGGCACATTTGTCTTATTAGGCAGGGATCCTTTTAAGGCAAATATTTCCTAAATTTCATTATGCTTTAAGTAGCAAGTGAGCATATCAAATTGGGGGGAGGGGGTCATGATTCTGACTTTATACAACATAAGATATGTTTTTCTTTTTCGTATTGATATACAGTATTTATCTCTGGGTGGCAGTGGCTCAGGGGTAGAGTCACCGGATGGGAACAGCAAGGTTGCCGGTACGATCCTGGGCTCCCCTAGAGTTAGTGTCAAAGTGTCCCTGAGCAAGACACTGAACCCCAAATTTCTCCTGCTGTGCTAGTAGGTACCTTGCATGGTTTCCTCCGGCATCAGTGTATGAATGTGTGTGCGAATGGGTGAATGTGATGCACAATCTATGTAAAACGCCTTGGATAAAGGTTCTATATAAATGCACCATTTACCTCTAGTATTGGTATTTGGTACTGCATGGTATTGGCTAACACAGAAATTGTGGTATTGGGATTGTACTCGGGGATAAAAATGGACATCCATGGTTAGGCACTGTTGCCTCACAGCAACAATGTCCTTGTTGGACCCCAGCTGGGACCTGGGTGCACCGATGGACCTGTTACCGTCCAACCACACACACCAATCTTACTCCTGTCAGACTGACCTCAATATTAGATGGGGAGCTGCTGGTCCCTGGGCTCTGCTCAGTGGCTGCTGCCCCGCCGCTGTGCTAGGAACAGGTCAAATACAGAGGACAAATCTCCCTACTGGGATCGGCCAAGTACGGGTTAAGTCATAACTAAATACTCATTGAATCCCAGCCAGGGCAGCGCGCTGCTGGAGTTTGGTTAATTCATTTTGTCCTGACTACATGCTTGTTGTTTCTGACATGAGATTCTAGTTTCTAACACTAGATTCTATTTTTTTTTTTTTTTTTTTATTCCAGATTCAAGTTCCGGGCGCTAGATTGAAGTTTGCAATGCTAGATTCTAGTTTTTGACTCTACATTCTAGATAACGACGCGAGATTCTAGTTTCTGACGTTAGATTCTAATTTCTGACGTTAGATTCCAATTTCTGACACTAGATTCTAGTTATTGGGTCCGTGTACTTTTCGGCCATTCAGGATTCTGTTTTATACTTGTTAAATTTAAAATCAGAATACACTCCAAAACGGCCCGTTTCGGTATTCTGTTTTGAAAACAAATGTAGAGTTGTGAATTGTAAGAGCAACATACGACCGTTTCCAGGTTCTAATTGTTGTGGTTCGAATCAAGAATGACAAAATTTAAAAACGCTGCTGCTCTGGCGAGGTGGCGAGCAAAACCTGAAATCTGTTTTGTGTCCGCTGCTCCCCCCCTCCTCCTCCGTGCTGAGGGCGGAGGCGTGGCACGGAGCTCTTGATTGACAGCTCGGAACTGCTGCAGTTACTACAAGGAGACACACGCGGCGCTGTTGGTACTGGCAGATGATATTATGAATTATTGAATTAGAGTAGACAATATTATTATACATTTATCCTGCCGTAATTTCAAATAAATTACCCACTTTTTGGTTGCATATTTACACAGGGCTGTTATTACATTCATGTCAACTCTTAAGTAATTAAAAAAATTAATAGAGACAGACAGACGAACAGACAAGACAGACAGACAATGAATACTAAACTTTTTAATTAATTAACATCCTAAAGTAAGTCTACTTTGTATTCAACATATAGGGTAAGTGTCCCACCATCATCATGTGTGTCATTGTTATGCAACCCGCTATGTTTATAGTGTATTCGTTATTCAATTAAGTGTTTATGAGGTGCGCCAATTGGGCCGCCAAGGTGCCAACCGAACTAGGCATTGAAGTAAATGAATAGGAGTAATGCCTCACCGGGGCTCATCATCAGATTGTTTTCAACATTCTAGCCAACTTTGTGGAAGATGGTAGGGTATAGATAGTGTCTATAAAATCAAGTGAGTGTGTGTGTGTGTGTGTGTGTGTGTGTGTGTGTGTGTGTGTGTGTGTGTGTGTGTGTGTGTGTGTGTGTGTGTGTGTGTGTGTGTGTGTGTGTATACCTAGTGAATGAATACAGGAACCTACATTTGAATTAAATATTAAATACATCATCAACCAGGGGAACCACTTGATGCTGTTTTGCAATTGTCCTAGCCAATTGCATCTCCTCGGACTACTGTAGGTCTACTGTCTGTCACTGTGGTCCATCCGTGACACCATGATCACGCCCTTGCTGCAGTGTGCGCTGTATAGGCTACCAGTAGGTAGAAATAATAGCTCTGTGGTGGTTATGACCCGTTAAGATTCAATCAAAATGCCGCTAACGCCAATGTATTTGTAATGACAGCAGCAGTCATAAATATAATCTAAATGATAAAGGATAAATGTATACAGACTACATTACTTCAATGATTAGTTTGGCACCTTGTTTGGCACCATGTCGGCCCAAAACACTTAATTGAACAAATAAACAGGCCTACCTGTAACATAACGCGTTGCATAATAATGATTAATGACACAGATGATGACGAGGTCCCGGGTAGGCCTCTTTAAAATGTCTATCTGTCTGTATTACTTTATTAATTAAGAGTTGACACAGAGGAGGATGCATCAATCATCAATGTCTAATCAGAATGTAATAACAGCACTGTATTAATATGCATTAAATGCAGACTAATTTATTCAATTTATTAACGGCAGTGCTAAATGGTATAAATAAAATCTAAATATAAAGGATAAATGTATAATAACTACTGTAATTCAATAATTCATAATATCATCTGCCAGTACCAACAGCGCCGCGTGTGTCTCCTTGTAGTAACTGCAGCAGTAACCGAGCTGTCAATCAAGAGCTCCGTGCCACGCCTCCGCCCTCAGCACGGAGGAGGGAGGGGGGGGAGCAGCGGACACAAAACAGATTTCAGGTTTTGCTCGCCACCTCGCCAGAGCAGCAGCGTTTTTAAATTTTGTCATTCTTGATTCGAACCACAACAATTAGAACTGGAAACGGGTCGTATGTTGCTCTTACAATTCACAACTCTACATTTTGTTTTCAAAACAGAATACCGAAACGGGCCGTTTTGGAGTGTATTCTGATTTTAAATTTAACAAGTATAAAACAGAATCCTGAATGGCCGAAAAGTACACGGACCTTATTGACACTAGATTCTAGTTATTGACACTAGATTCTAGTTTCTGACATTAGATTCTAGTTATTGGCACTAGATTCTAGTTATTGACACTAGATTCTAGTTATTGACACTAGATTCTAGTTTCTGACACTAGATTCTAGTTTCTGACACTAGATTCTAGTTATTGACACTAGATTCTAGTTATTGACACTAGATTCTAGTTTCTGACACTAGATTCTAGTTATTGACACTAGATTCTAGTTTCTGACACTAGATTCTAGTTATTGACACTAGATTCTAGTTATTGACACTAGATTCTAGTTTCTGACACTAGAGTCTAGTTATTGACACTAGATTCTAGTTTCTGACACTAGAGTCTAGTTATTGACACTAGATTCTAGTTTCTGACACTAGAGTCTAGTTATTGACACTAGATTCTAGTTTTTGACACTAGATTCTAGTTTCTGACACTAGATTCCAGTTTCTCTGAAAAATCCATGTTCCTGTGTCAGTGATGCTCAACATATTTCATGCCAAGGACCCCCAATAATTATCTATGTCTGGCTGCGGACCCCCATCTGAAAACATGCTGTTCTAGGGGATCCCCCAGAAGCAAAGACTTGATTTAAAAAGTTTGCTTCCGAAATGATATACTCAAAGATTTGTGCCACATTTTCATGATTTTTCAAAAATAGTAAACCTACAAGCTCATAGCGCGCCACTCGGTGGCGCGCTATGAGCTTGTAGATCTGCTATTTTTCAATGGCTAAAGTCTGACATAATGCTTGGAACACCAAAACGCGTTTGGTTCAGTACAGATGGGATTAAGGCGCAGCGAGCACTGCAGTCCAAACTCTGACCAAGTCAAGTAAGATGTAGCACCCAGCATAAACACCACGGGCAGTTAGCCTAGTTCTATCATTTGCCATTTGCCACTTATGGAATCCCACAGGTAGCATGAATCCAATTCTGCATGGCTAAACCACTCCAGAGCCACTATAACTCAGGGCTTAGGCTAAGTAGGCCTCTCTCTTCTTCTTCTTCTTCTCCTCTCAGCTGAAACATTAATTTAGAATGGAACAGGCACATACATTACACTATACCACCAGGCACTATAGCAGTCTCATTAGAGCCTGTAGTATAGGATGTTGTGTAGCCCATTAGGGACAGGGCCACAATCACCACAATTGTGCTCACAAGCAGGGCCGGATGTAACATTTCCCAATTGGGAGGGGGGGGGGAGGGGGGGGGGGGGGGGCAGGAGAAAATGGCATGGGGGGGCGGCTTTATCGCCGTGGCATGAACGACGAAGCCGCACCCATACCATTTTTGGTTATGTAAATCATCAATACCGTAATAACATCAGTTGTAACAGACACGCAGCATGCATAAAGCTAAAGGTCTGACTCAGAGAGTTTTCTGTTTTCAATGATGAAATGCTGTTGGTTTAGTGGAACTACAATTGTAGTTAGTTAGTAGCAGTAGTAGTGTTTCAAATCATTTTAATTATATGCACATTAATTTGATATACAGTATCTTTGAAATTTGGGTTGTTTTGCATGCCATCATGTTTGGTGGGGCAGTCTGGGCATTTAGGGAGGCATTGCCCCCCCCCATGCCCATACCTAGATCTGCCCCTGAATGTTAAAGGCCCAAACATTACATGACCACCAGGCACTATACCAGTCTCCTTAGAGGCTGTAGTATAGGATGTTGTGTAGCCCATTAGCGAAGGCCACAATCACCACAATTGTGGCCGGATGTAACATTTCCCAATTGGGTGGAGGAGGCCCAGCTGAGCCATTGAGGCCCATATAGGTCAGGAGCCTATCTCCTGTTTCTGTAGCATGAGGCAGCTTGATGTACAAGTACCACCCTGGACATGACGCTAGTATATCGCAGGGACTTACCCCCAATCCATCCCTTGATGCTGAGTGCCAAGCAGGGAGGCATTGGGTCCCATTTTTTTAGAGTCTTTGGTATGACCCGACCGGGAATCGAACCCCGACCTCCCAGTCTCAGGGCGGACACTCTAACCACAAGGCCACTGAGCTGGTGGTGGGGGCAGGTGAAAATGGTATGGGGGCGGCTTCATCAATGAAGCTGCAGCCATACAATTTTCGTTTATAGGAGTGGGGTATTAGGCAAGTAAAGCATCAATAACAAAATCAGTTGTTGACGTTGCAACAGACACGCAGCATGCATAAAGCTGAAGGTCTGACTCAGAGAGTTTTCTGTTTTCAATTATGAAATGTTGTTGGTTTAGTGGTGACACAAAATCCATGCAGCGCAAGCAATAGTACATGGAGGCACGGAGGGCAGAACGGTTATTTTATTATACTCCTCATTCTCAGTCAGTAATTCATTCCGTTTCTTTAAATCAGCAGCCACATGCCTAAAATTGCTCTTATTTGTGCCGCCCTTGCTGAAAACAATGCATCTCCATAGCTTGTTCCTCTCAAGGCTGCACGAACTCGAGTGTTTCTCCGGTTTCGGTGTTGTTGTAACTCTGTCTTACTCTATATGGCTCTGGTTGTGTGGAGCCGAGTCTTGTAACTCTGTCTTACTTTATATGGCTCTGGTTGTGTGGAGCTGAGTGCTGTAAGGACGCATTAAATCAAGCCGCCAGAGAGACCAAAGCCTTTGTCTTATTACGGCCATTATCAGGCAGGGCTAATAGCAATAGGTCTTATAGTTGCTGAACCGGCCGACATCACATCAATTATTCTTCACTCAAGTCATTAAGAGACTTTGACCTGAAAAATATCAGAACTACAAGCCATAGCGCGCCATTAGTGGCACGCTATGGCTTGTAGTTCTAATATTTTTTTCAAAACTAAACTAATGCTAATTTTAGCTAATTTCAATAGCTAAAACTAATGCTTTCAGTGGCTAAAGCTAATGTCATTGCTTTCAATGGCTAAAGTTACTGCTATCAATAGCTATGCTAAGGATTCCAATGATTAAAGCTACTAATGAGTTCAATGCTAAAGATAATGCTAACGTCTTAAATGTTTTCACTAGCTAAAGCTAGTTAATGTTAATGCTTTCACTAGATGAAGCTAATGTCTATGTTAATGCGTTCACTAGCTAAAACTAATGCTAATGGTAATGCTTTCACTTGCTAAAGCTATATGTTAATGCTCTAGCTTAGAACACCAAGATTCCGGTTCCGGCTCAAAATGAGTTAAGACACTTGAGATAGGAAACACACACACCATTCATGCCCATAATTAGCCCAGGGAGTGTTTTGTGGTGCTTGACATGAAATAGTTTGAGATCCACTGATAGAAAACATAGTTTTCTTGATTTAGAATGATTTAGAAGACGTAGATCTGGTCTCAGGTCACGCTGGGCTAAAAGACACTTCAGATACGAACCGTATGCCATCCACGTATACATAATTATCCCAGGACGTGTACTGTACCTCCTATAGCAGTGGGACATCGTGCTGGATGCCGCTAACTATGCTTTTTACCAGAGGAAGTCTTTTATTTGCTTTTGATCTTTGGTTTTCGTTTTAATGAAAACGAGGGTAGAGCCGCTCCCTGGACCCATGCAGGAACGGTGTCTGCCTCTGAGACTCAACGGCTGGCCGTATACTCATTTCATTACCATCATGAATTAAAGATCACCGTTTAATTTACAGTGTCTCATTGTGCCTGGGCCTGCAGCCCTCCCAGATCCCATCACAGTGCTGTGTACCTGTGTGTGTGTGTGTGTGTGTGTGTGTGTGTGTGTGTGTGTGTGTGTGTGTGTGTGTGTGTGTGTGTGTGTGTGTTGTGTGTGTGTGTGTGTGTGTGTGTGTGTGTGTGTGTGTCCTTGCAGCCACTTGCTGGTGCATATCATTGTCGCTCTCTCCATTTTTTCCCAGCCAGTGTCAGTTACCTGAATGTAATCCTGGTGCGTCGTACCACTTCCTCTCTGTGCAGGAGAGTCCATGATGCTTCTCTCCTTCTGACAGTAGGGGAGAGCTGAACGTAGCGGGATGAGAGGAAGGAACAACACGTTATTTCAACCATTTCCTTTGCCCTTACTGGTCCATTTGGTGTCATTTTTCACTTTCAAGAGTTTCAGTACGTTATTGTTAGACATAACAAGGGGCGCTTGTTTTACTCTGCCGACTATTACTTGTAGGGTGGGGCGAAGCATAGTTTTACTGAGGTCATGTTTAGGGTTGGTAACCGCATAAAGCACCGCCTAAAGCCTAACCCTAAGCTAACCCTAACCATAACCTAGGCTATGATTTCCTTCACCCCGCCGTACTAGTAGTAGCCAGCAGGGTAAAAACAAGCGCTCCTTCCCAAACCACCTGCTGGTTTGCAGTGTTTTCATTGGGTTCTGAGCATTGGGGGCGGGGTTTTCTCCCCCGGTTTGCCCAGAGCTGGAGTGGGGAAAAAACAGCGGATGAATCTGCACTTTGAAATATGTGTTGCACATTGGAAAATACTGGCAGCAGCTAACTACAGTACTATTATTAAAATAGTATACACCACTGGTCCTTGAGGGTTCCAGGTGGTCCCCAGCTAAGTTGGTTAACCAGATGTAACTCTTGAGAGCGTAAAAAAAGAAAACAAATGGACCTGCAAGGGTCCATTTGTTTACACTGTCAAGAGTTAAAATATTCATCATCTGAATTAGCTGCACAACAAGGAGATTGATGGTCATTTTGATCTGTATGTTTGCCTGTTTTGTTTCCCAAATCCAGCCTGGAATTGTGGACAAAAGCAAATGAAATGTTTAGTTTTGGGGTCTGTGGGGATAAAATGTCCTGAAATGGTGGTCCGTGGCTCAAATGCTGAATAAATAGTGGGCCCTGGTGTCAAAAAGGTTGAAAACCACTGATATACAACATCAGACAGATAGCGTAGATTAAATTAGATCTGAGATTAGGGTCAATATATTACCTTTTTGGATTGAAAGGACAATGTGGACAAAAAAACAACAACACATCTACAGTATAAGCAAGGGCTAAAATGTGAGTTTAGCTTCAATAGGAGGAACGGTTTCTATTTTAGAAAGCGGTGGGCGTGCACAGTGACTCTTACACCACAGCATCTTTCACAACACTGCAAAACCACGGAGAGAGGGGAAAAATAAGGAAGAATAATTTGTCTCCTCGCCCCTAAAAGACCCAAAGGCGGCAGAGGAAATAAATTATATGTGTTGTCAGAATGTGGTCTTTCCTGCGAGCAGATGGTCTTTCGTTACACACCAACGTGCGAACATAGGGACGGAAGCGTTTGATGTTTTCGTCACGAACAGCAGTGGGAGGTTTTGCGGGAGTCAGAGGTTAAGCAAAAAAAACCAAAAAACATAGCGATTCTTCAGATTTCTCTTGCGATCAGCAGAACAAGAGCGTTATTGTTGTCGCCGTTGCCCCCGTGCACTCGAGCATGAGGGAGGTTCAAACGGCGTGTGTTTGTGTTTGTGCAGCTGCGGTGTTAAGATTCCCTTCCCATTCACTGGATCAAAGGCCACTAATTAAAAAAACACTAATTAGAAAGGCTGGCCACTGGCTTTGGGTCATACATAGTGTTTAACCCATTCAGTACGCAGTCGCAGACAAACCTTTTGGTGTTTAAGAATCAATTATGTCTTAGGCTTATACGTTAGCCGCTGAAAAAAATACCAGATCCCCAAACTCGTAGTGCGGCACTCGAGGCCTAAAACCTTATTCAGTAGAACTGCAAAAATCATAAAAAAAAATCCAACACTCCCAACAGTGACTAGAGACCACATTGAAACCAGAATGCGTGCACTAGCGACCAGGTCGCAAATCCACTAGCTCCCAAAGCGACCAGCAGGGGTGGATCTAGGCATGGGCATGGGCTGGGCAAAGCCCCCCTAAATGCCCAGTCTGCCCCATGCACCACACTACTACTGCTACTAACTAACTACAGCTGTGTCAGCACTAAACCAACAGCATTTCATCATTGAAAACAGAAAACTCTCTGAGTCAGACCTTTAGCTTTATGCATGCTGCGTGTCTGTTGCAACTTCAACAACAACTGATGTTATTATTGATGCAATTACTTGCCTAATAACCTAAGGTCGCAAATCCACTTGCTTATTACTTGCTCCACTTGCTCCTGACCACTTGCTTACTAGTTGCGACCAGAGCCTTATAGTGGGAGAGTTTGCTGGAGGAGCATGGAGGAGCCCTATGAGTCCACTTTCAAACCGCAAGTCGATGAAATGAATGGGATTTAATAGGGAGCAGAATAATAGTCTCTCATTCTGGCGATACGGGAGTGGGCCTGAGTGGGCATGTTGTGTAAGGATTATACAAACGTACAGTGACTGTGTGATAATTAGAGCTGGCGTAATAATAACTGCGGTGTAATCCTTGCCTCGTCCTTTAAACCGTCACGCCGTACGCACGGAGACAGAAACATGAGCCCTCTCCTGCACATCATGTTCTGTATTATGTTCAGTCATTGCATATGCATGACGATCAGATCCTATATGCATAACCTACTGTATAGAGCTTTATGTGGTCATGGGGAGGTGATGGAAGAGGGTGTAGGGGGTACGGTAGAATATAACCTCTATACGCACACGTTTCTGATCTCAGTAAATATAGTATAGGTTCAGAATTGACATTCATTAAATGTAAACTGCTGGTACTAATAGAACGAAACCATAGAACCAGTCTACTCTGTTTATATATCACTACTGTGCGTGCAAGTGTAGCTTTCAAACCTCCGACACAAGTTTGTTAACCAGATGTAACTCTGAGAGTGTAAAAATGAAACCAAATGGACCCGCAAGGGTCCATTTGGTTTCATTTTTACACTCTCAGAGAGTATTTTACGCTCTCAAGAGTTAAATTATATTTAAACATCTCAATTACTTAAAATAATCACCATCTGAACTAGCCCAAATCTACACAACTAGAGATCTAAGTTTGCCCGTTATGTTTCCGAAATCCATCCTGGAATTGTAGATAACAACAGAAAAAACCTTTGGGTTTTGGGTCTGTGGGGCTAAAATGTCCTCAAATGGTGGTCCGTGGCTCAAATGCTGAATAAATAGTGGGCCCTGGTATGAAAAAAGGTTGAAAACCTCTAATGTATTATATATTATGTGTTGTATTAGTGACACTTGCTTTGGCAAGTGCTTTCAAACTTCCGACACAACCCTGGAAGTACAATTTCACCAAGCCCAAAACAGGGGCTTGGTGAGTTCAGGTTTTACATTGTTTACTATTCTGTGCCTAAGAACGGACTATTGCTCTAGTTTGTCTACAGAATGTCAATTCCATTCACTTACTATATTCTACACTATATTTACTGAGATCAGCTTTCGTTCTAGACCGGTGGTTCTCAAGCTAACAACTTGACTCGAAGAGACAGTCGGAGGCAGAGTAAAGTTTGAGTTGTCTTTTCTTTTCTCTCCAAAAATCAGGTGTAGAGACAAAGTTGTAAAACTGAAACAAAATCACACAGAGAAGCACTAAGTAAATAATGCCTATTTGCACAATTTGCACCAATAAAAAACTGAGTGAAATATAAAGCTACTAGTTTTATCACTTTTTGAATGACATGAAGTGACTATGAACTGTAAATAGCTTGTAAAAATCTGTATGTAGACACGTTTTAACCCATTTTTTTAAACTGCAACTGTGATATGAATTAGAAAGAATGATGGAAAATCAGTAACACTGTCCTTTTTAGCTGAACCAGGAAATGAATAATTAATCATGGAAAAAGTTTGAAGGTTTTAAAGTATCACTGTATAAATAAAAGACAATTATGAAATGCTGCACCAAATACAGAGTGAATGTTACTACTGTAACAACTGTAAATGGACCGAAAGGAAAGGAGGTTGGTTAGCTTTGGCCTAGCACAGTGGTTTGAATTTGAATTCATTCAGAATTTGACCCACGGAGGACCACCATTTGATGACAATTTTAGCCACACAGACCCCAAAACTAAAGATTTATTTTGCTTGTGTCCACAATTCCATGCTGTATTTGGGAAACCAAAACAGTCAAACATACAGATCAAAATGACCATTGATCTTCTACCTTCTCTCGTTGTGTAGGGATAATTCAGATGATGAATATTTTAACTCTCGAAACCAAATGGATCTGCAAGGGTCCATTTGGTTTCATGTTTATGCTCTCAAAGACAACACCTGTTGGAAACCCATGGCCTAACACATGAACATTCCTAGACCCAGTACCAAACAAACACGGCTTATGAAGGATAACCCCAAAATAAATCAATTGACAGATATTATAACAATCAAGGAACTTACAGATGATACTTGCAAAAGATTGGACATAAAGCGTTTAGGAATACTGTTTCTCAGCAGTTTGCACAGTAACCACATGGTCTGTCATTTGTTTGTTAAAGAGGTTACACTGTAAGTAATTCTAAAGGAACCGGTGTCCACTAGAGGGCGCTAGGATTTACAGAAAATATAGGTACAGTTCTGAATAGAACATGACAATGGTATTCTTCCAGCCCACCCTAGTGCGTCTGGCTAAATCCAGCCCAGCCATGCACTCTCAAAGCAATTTGTAAGGTTTTGTCCACCAAAAAATGCCTATGCCAGATGGCCCTGGCACGAGATATGGGGGAGGGGTGGGGGTGAGATTCTCAGCCAAAAACGTTTCAATTTGGGGTAGAAACAGTGACATTAATTGCCAAATGAAATGAACACAAAATGTGGTATAGAAACAGAGCTACACTTTCTTTCTAACCACTTGCCCACTATACCAAGACATCAGCGACACATACTGTACTTCCATATAGATTACACACACTCAATGTGAGTTTGAAACTATGAGCAATGATGAAAAACTCACCTCACCTATAGGGAGAAATACAACAATGTGCAAAACACAGCAGCAAGATTTGTGAACTGTTGTGACATAAGAATATTGGCCCTATGGAATACAACCACCCTAAAGACTACAGTCTGTACTATCTAGACATGTCCATGCAAACAGAGCTGCTACATTTAAACATATGGTAAACCTGATTATTCTCTTTATTTTTCGGCATAATCGTGCACCCAATCTTGATGAGAAAAAAAATGTTGTCATTTGTGAAGAGGCAAGTACAGTAATTGATGCTGTTTGTTTAAAAATAGAAAAGATAATGCAATGTGACATGAGTCTGTTTACAAAACCCTGCACCTCCTCCAACTGTAGGTATTTTCCCCATTTTATTCTATTCTATTTGTGACACTTGCTTTGGCAATGCAAACGTTCGTTTTTCCCATGCCAATGAAGCTCCTGTGAATTGAAATAGACGGTTGCAGGAAAGGTAAAAACAGACAAGGCAGCTAGACCAGGGGCGGATGTAACTTTCCCAATGGGGGGGGGGGGGTGGCATGGGGGCGGCTTCATCGCCCGTGTCGCTTCGTGCCACGGGCGATGAAGCTGCACCCATACCATTTACAGTTACAGGACTTTTATTAGGCAATCAATAATAACATCAGTTGTTGTTGAAGTTGCAACAGACACGCAGGAGGCATAAAGCTAAAGGTCTGACTCAGAGAGTTTTCTGTTTTCAATGATGAAATGCTGTTTGTTTAGTGGTGCCACAGCTGTAGTTAGTTGCAGTAGTTGTGTTTCAAATACTTTTAAATATAAGCACTGAAATATCTTGGGTTGTTTTGCATGCCATTGTGTTTGGTGGGGCAGTCTTGGCGTTTAGGGGGGCATTGCACCCCCAATGCCCATGCCTAGATCCACCCCTGAGCTAGACAAGGCAACAGCTTTCCTCTTTCCTTTCTGTGAGCTCTCATTCTCAGCAGGTTGTTGGTGCATGGCCTGGCGGCTTTGGAGCGCTCCACCACCAGCAGCCATCTGGACCTGCTGGTCACTATACTGTGAGCACAGAGCAGGATAGAAGGGGACTGGCTGCAGAGTGGACATGCTTTCTGTTTTGTCTTGTGTGAGGCAATACTGCTCGTAAAGACAGCCATACCATATACCAGTGTTTTTAAAGATAGAGTGCCATGATTTTTTCTACAATAAAACATGATCACCAGGTATTAATGTTATATGAAAAGTAAGATTTCTTCCCCAAAAGTGTACAGTGTTTGTTAAACTGTCATTTTTATGATTCCACTCAACCAGTTCATTATGTATGCCTGGTTTGCCTGGTGGGCGGTGATGGGTGGACATCCACCTGAACAGAAGCCACACCCACAGCTTTAGTTGTATGATAAAGGGGGAGGAGTTAGGGGAGGGGCGAGCATGTGATGTCACTATATTGAAGTTTTTTTCATTGGCACGTTTGACTGGGAAGGTTCAGCCCTCAGGAAGAAACCCTAAATATAAAGGGAAGACATCATTGCATATAAAAAACACACCAATGGGTCTATTTACATACTGACACCTCTTAAACACGTACAAAATTGGAAAAAAGACCATTATTGGAATCTGAGCTACGGCTATTGCCTGGCTCCAGCCCTGAATCACCACCTTAAAAATTACTACATTATGTTTTTTTTTTCTCTCTTGTGAGAAACCAGGCAACCATTAGTGTCAGGAGAGTTTAGCCTGCCACACACTAAATAAATAAATAAAAATAAATAAATAAATACTTTGTCAGTGGTCTATAGCGGGACTATACTGGTTGAGAACCACCGCTGTATAGCTGCAGTTCAGCAAATACAAAACACAAAATAACCACTTAATAGAGGCAGCTTTAGTGTGTACAAACACTGTGTTTGTAAAGAGATTTGTTTAAAAACAGAATCTAACTCCACCTCACCTCACTAACTGTATATTGCAATTGATTTATTGCCAAAAAACTGTTCCAGTTGTTATTTTGTGAAAACATTCCTTAAGCTCCTTAGGTGCCACTTTTGCCAAGCTGTAGCGCCCCGATTTGGTCCAGAGTGAACAACATCCATTAGCACCAGAGATGTAACTTTGAACACCCTTTAGCACCAGTTTAAGCTTATTTAAGAAGTGTTTTCACTAAATAATAATAGGAGCATTTTGGGGGGAAATAAATCAACTGCAGATAAAGTTAAGAAGCCTTTTCACAGTGGAATTCTCCTTTAATCTACTGAATTGGAAGAGTATAACATATAAAATGAAGTTCTGAGAAATGACCATGAGTCCTCCAATACATCCAGCGAGGCGTCACAGCACACAAGGCATAGAAAAGGCACATATGACTTCACCACAAAAGGAGATGTACAACACCAAGGCAACCACACACACACACACACACACACACACACACACACACACACACACACACACACACACACACACACACACACACACACACACACAGACAGACAGACAGACCCTGGACTGTGTGTAGGTTGAGGATTGAACCTTGACCCCTCTCTAACCACCGCTGTGTGTCCACGCTGCTGCGGTTCGATTGAAAGCTATCATTCTGTGCTGATTGTAAATGTGTGATCGGAAATGACACGCTGACTGCTGTCCAATACTGGGAACAATAAAACACAATGCGCTGTCCGTGGTGCTGAATGAAACACAATGCGCTGTCCGTGGTGCTGCGCTGTTCGTGGTGCTGAATGAAACAGTGCGCTCTCCGTGGTGCTGCCTGAAACACATTGCGCTGTCAGTGGTGCTGAATGAAATAATGCGCTGTCCGTGGTGCTGAATACAACACAATGCGCTGCCCAGCGTGCTTAAACGCAAAGCGCTCTCCAGGGTGCTGAAGCTCACACACACGTGCAGCGTAACATTTCCCAATTGGGGGGGGGGCAAAATGGTATGGGGCAGCTTCATGAAGCCGCCTTCATGTCATTTTCAGGACTTTCAGGATATTCGGCAGGTATGAGCATCAGTCCATGTGTTCACAAAATAGAGCCAAGAATTCTGTGTCTTCTGGCAGCGAGACAGTGATATGGCTTTTTAGAGAGAAAGAGAGATGAGAGAGAGATACAGATCTGCCCACTGTAATGTGAACAAAATTATATACTGTATGTGCTCAAATGAAATTAATCTTATTGTGTGTGTGTGTGTGTGTGTGTGTGTGTGTGTGTGTGTGTGTGTTGTGTGTGTGTGTGTGTGTGCGTGTGTGTGTGTGTGTGAGTAATTAGCGGTAACCATCAATAATAACATCAGTTGTTGTTGAAGTTGCAACAGACATGCAGCATGCATAAAGCTAAGGGTCTGACTCAGGGAGTTTTCTGTTTTCAATGATGAAATGCTGTTGGTTTAGTGGTGCCACAGCTGTAGTTAGTACAAGCAGTAGTAGTGTTTCAAATCATTTTAATTATTAAGCACTAATGTGAAATATCCTTGAAATTCGCGTTGCTTTGCATGCCATCATGTTTGCTATAGGGCAGTCAGGGCATTGACAACCCCACCCCACCCCCACAATGTCCATGCCTAGATCCGGCCCTGGTGCAGCGTGCTATCCATGGTGCTGAAACCAGCATTTTTTTTAAGGAGGAGCCTTCTGCCGGTAGGGGGCGCGTGACACCTAAAGATAATTTGACGCTCATCCAAAATCCTCCTGGGTTTCACTTCAGCAAAGCCAGCAGCACTTTGAGAGGGAGAGAGGGAGAGAGAGGGAGAGAGAGAGAGAGAGAGAGGAGAGAGAGAGAGAGAGAGAGAGAGAGAGACAGAGAGACAGAGAGACAGAGAGAGAGAGAGAGAGAGAGAGAGAGAGAGAGAGAGAGAGAGAGAGAGAGAGAGAGACAGAGAGACATTGCAGGGGAATTGTGTGTCTCAACACCCGGGCATGCGGCGTTATACAGAGTCGATGCACGCGGCGCGCTGTTCAATATTGGATCTTCTTCTGAAGGGGGGGGGGGGGGGGGGGGGGGGGGGGGGGGGGGGGGGCTTCCATTATCACATCAAACGGATGTAAATGGCCGTGCGTCGTGGCCGATGCTTCTTTCGCTGCATGGATCCTATATATGCACGCTGGCTGGCGGCACTGTGTGATCACATAGTACCACGTACACCATCACACCGCACCAGAGTATACTGTATGAATATATGGAAAGGAAAATCTGAGTTGAAAAGTATAAAGCTGCATGAATATAGCTTTATATATGATGCACCTGAACATCAATACAGCTGTAGCTTATAAAGTGGCCGTGCTGCTGCTGCGAGCAAGTGTGTGCGCGCGCGCGTGCGTGTGTGTGCGCGTGTGTCTCTGCCTCCTTTATTTCTTTTGTATTGCGTGACCAGTTCTGTTATTCTCTGCACCCACCCGTCGCCAAATATAATCCCCATGTGGAGCATCTCTCTCTCCTCCTCCCTCTCTCTCCCTCTCTCTCCCTCTGTGCACCTGCCTGCCTCTCTCTCTCTCCCTCCCACCTGGGACTATAGGGCTACAGCAGCATACAGTACTGTATCTCCGGCGGTCCGGTGTGCATGTGCGTGCGGCGGTGGTGGTGGTGGTGCTCTGCCCGGCCATGTCTAGTTGATCCACCCGTAGATTCGCCTCACGTCAACCCCCCGTGGCATAAAACATTCATTAGCGCGGCAGCACCCCCCGATAGAGATCTATAAAACATTCATCTTTTCAACTCTCTCTCTCTCTCCCTCTCTCTCTCTCTTTCCCCCTCCCTGGCTTTCTCTCTCTCTCTCTCCCCTCTCTCCCTCTCTCTGCCCCGCCCTCGCATTTCTCTCCCCGCCGCCCCGTCGTGGCACTGCACACATGCACGGCGCTAAACGGGTATACTGTACGAAGAACGCGCGCCTCCACCAGCACCAGTGTGTGCGGCGCGGACGGGCAGCATCCAACATCCATCCCGCCTAGTACCGCTCCTCATCCTCATCCCATCCCGGCCGTACGGCGGGTGTGTCTCGTCTCGTCTATATTTGGGAATATTTTTTGCTTTTTACCAACTGTGGACCGACAAATGATCCTCCTGAATTGGATACTTCTTCTTATACGTGATTGTCCGGAGGAAAGCGTGATGGATTCGATCCCGATTCTTCGCGTCTTCGTGCGCTTTGTGATGCTCACCCTCCTCCGTGCCCGCAGCAGCAGCAGCAGCGGCAGCGCGTGAAAAAGCGACACTTTCTTCGCCTTTCTTTCCCGCTGGTGGTGCGTCCTGGTCTGGGTGCGTTGCAGGGCTGGCTGGCTGACTGGCTGTCTCTCCTCACACAGCGGCGGACCCCCCCCCCCCCTCCTCGTGGACCACCGGTTCCCACTTTGGATTGCTATAGTTTTTTTGTTTTGTGATTTTTTTTGGTGGTATTCCTTTTGAGGCTGCTATTCTGCCCGAAAGCTGTGCGCAAATGCTGCGTAATTCTTCCACTACTACTACTACCGCCAGCCGGAGAGAGGATCACCACCACCATGGCTCTCCACAGCAGAGGAACACCTATACGGCTTAAAGAAGTTTGACGGCTCGGTGGTGCGGAGGTTGTTGTGTGTAGTAGTGTGTGTGTAGTCTATGAATAGGCTGCCCGATCCGTGACGAACCGTTCTAACAACCGTGCCCTGATATATCTACTGGAGGGATCTGCGATTATCACCATCAACGCGAAATTGAGAACGTACTGGATCGTACCTTCATTATCTGTTTCTATATTCCACCAAACCGGAGCCGTTCTGGATTAATCTCTTATTACA
>CM076972.1:3966410-3969650 GCA_039105355.1 Benthosema pterotum | reverse complement strand
CACATGCTTGCAGGAGGTCAAGGCTAGGACAAGCACTACTGTAAGTGCTATGTGCTGAGATGGAGCTGGAGAGACTTCATACTGAGAGTTTTCAGACTGCAGCGGAAGATTGTGAGTGAAACTGCAGATTACTGATTGCAAATGGAAATGTATTTTTGGCTTAGTTTTGGGGCCAGGAAGGAGATTTTTGTTTGTTTGTTTGTTTGTTTTTTTTTGTTTTGTTTTTGCGAGGGAACGTCCAGCTTGCTTTGTTGGGTTGATTTGGAACAACAAACATTATTGCATTGTGCAAAATTAAGTGATTATACTTGCTGGATTCTTTATAGGGAACTACCTGTACCGTACTATAGTTTGAAGGGGCATTTAATTAAGACTAATGCATTGGCTAGACATCATATAACAACATAATTTGTAGGTGTATCAGAGTGTCTCTGCCCGAAGGCCTCAAAAGTCTAATAAAGTCCTCCAACAGACCATCCTGTAAGAGGTAGCCAGTGTTCATCTTCTCAGAATATTTTTGATTTAGTCTTTAGAATTGCACACTGTGTAGTCATTGTTCCTATTTAGCCTTCTGAAAGGACCTTCATCTTTCAATCCTGTGGCTCGCAAATTGGCTAGCCCCATGGACCCCCATTTGAATAGGTTGGAGACTTTTACAGCTCTAGCAGAGATCTCTATAAGTACCTCTTATCTCAAAAACATCACAGTTTGAGCTTGTAGATCAGATATTTTTACTAAGCTACTGTATATGCATTGTTGCCCTCTCGAGGGAGTATGAAATAGTGATCCTTTCAATGTTCAAAGTTTCACAACCCTGTACTATTCAAACACTAGTTGTTATTTTAACAAGCATTACAGTAACATATCTCACACAAAACACAACAGAATAACTTGATATGCCATATATGCAGTTGAATGCAAGCCACCCACAGACCCAGTGTCCACAGGTGAAGTGTTTTGCATTTGATTGAGTTGAAGCAGTTGGTTGATTTAATGTTGGCAGTAGCAGTTTCACATACGTCCGGTCCACAAGGACCTTAAGTCTGATAGTCAGCAAAATCAACACTGACTTATTCAATCTGCCGTGGCTTTTGTTAGGGAAAGCAGAAGCTGCTGAGCAGTTTATGGTTCACAGTCGCAATGTTGTTGTTGTTGTTGTTTTTCTTGCGACAATCCAAAATGCTACGTTCCCATCACACATAAATCATTGGCGAATTTAGGGGGGTGCCAGGGCACTTCCCCTGGTGTCCAAAAAAAAAGTTGGGGCCAGGGGCGGATGTAACATTTGGATTCCATTCACTTGCCAAATTCTCAAGAGATTTTTGTATAAATTATTTTGTTAATATTGAGCCAAATGGTAGCTTTTCCAATAATCTGTCAAAAAGTTACATATAATTTAGCTCTTGAGAGCGTAAAAGGAAACCAATGAACTGTAATGGTCCATTGGTGTCGTTTTTACGCTCTCTTTTTACGCCCCCTCCCCACCTACCCTAACCATACATCCATGCTCTGGCTTAGGAAAAAAGGTGTTGTTGTTTCTCATACTTGGCAGCTTTATTAGGAGGGTTATGGAGAGTCACTGTTGCCATCTAGCCGTATCTAAATAAGCATTAAACTGCTACTGAGTTGATTAAACACACATTCACACAATTACTGAATATATTTCTTGCTGTCAAACATGCAAACATTGATTCGAGAGAGACCCTGAATTAGTGGCTGGCTGGATGTTGTTGTTGTTGTTGTTGTTGTAGATGAAAACACAATGGACGGTCTGTACATTTGCATAACAAAACCACGTAGGGTCATTACCTTTTGCTTGACTAATTGCATGATTTCGCGCCGCGTTGTTATTGTTGAAGCGGGGCTATGGCGGCGATTAGATGTAAATGTTTTCAGTTGTTTTTTTCCCCTTTACGGTTGAGTGGGGCAGTAAACAGGTAAAAATAGGGTGACTCATTGAAGCTCTAAATTGCAGAGAGAGAGAGCATATAACGCGCATCTATTTCATGGGTATTTCTTTTCAATGGTGGGTGATGTTCACGCTGTATTTACTGCATGTAGCTCTCGAAAAATATGGCCTGGCTCCTAACTCCTGTGTGAGTCAGTGTGTGCAGCAGGGGATTTAACGGTCGCTGATGCGTGATGTGTGTGTGTGCGTGTGCGTGTGCGTGTTTGTGTGTGTGTGTACTAGTGAGGGGCCATATGTCACCACAAGTATAGTACGGTTTGAGAAATGGACAGTTATATATACCGGGAGGATCATTTTCCTTGCCCTTATGAGGAATTGTTTTACGTTGGGAAATATTGTTGTTTTTCTGACTAGAGTACTTCTACACTGCAGTATCGACACGGCACTTTACGATTTTTCTGACCATTCACAGCACTTGTTTCAATCGCAGAATATGTAAAACTGATTTGCAATAGGGTTTCCACGTCAATGTAGTTTCCTTTGGTGGTAGTTCCACCCAAATACCACAGTTTTCGCTGATAGACTCTACTGTAGAGTGTATGTCTCACCCAGCGTGGTCCTGCAGTTGCTATCTAGACGTTGGAAAAAAATCTTCCAGTGACCAACAATATATATTCTCTTCATCTTACACAGTAAGAAAATGGCTGTTCGCCTTTAAATGGGAATTCACCTTTAAGCTGAATTTAAATAGCCTACATTAGCTTACATTTAATCAAAAACAATGTAGTCTGTTTTTGACCTAGTTAACGTATATATTTTTTTCTTATTTGACCTATAGCCAACTTTCACTGCCTAACATCTGTGACCTGATTTGAGAGCCTGCTTGTGCAGCTGCCAGGTTTTCACCAGAAAATTACGTATAACAGCGCAGGCGGATCTTCATTATACCAGAGCATGTTTGAAAATAAATGTCAGCGCTGTTATCCATGTGTAAATATGAAATAGGCCTAAGTGCTTAAACATGTAGCATGGGTGTAATGTTGATTTCACTGGAGTGAACAACACGCCTGTTCTCTCAACTCACTGTTTCTTTTGTGCAGCCCATTAGTCTTTGAAGTTTCTGTCATCTCTTGATTTGTTGCCAGATTTGCAAGAGAGACAGTGGCAGGTCTAGGAAATCGAGCACAGATGAAAACAGCTGTTGTACAAGCATCACAGCGACACATTGTAAGGTTGTGCATCTTTAATTTAAAAAAAAACCTAGTGAGAATAAATAGAATTATTTGGAAGAAGGCTCCAAATATTTTCAGATGGATGAATGTGGACAATCA
>CM076972.1:3586410-3961410 GCA_039105355.1 Benthosema pterotum | reverse complement strand
TTGATAGTGAAATCTATGAGAGGTGATGTATAGAAACTTTGATTAGTTAGTTCTGATTTAGAGACTGTTATTCTTTAAAGAAATCGTCTTCAGGTTAAATGCATTAATAAGATAAGCTATTTGGGCGCTGTGATGAGTGAGAGTAGGACTGATTGACTCAAGAGCGACCCCCAGCGCTACGCCACAGAAGACAGACAGACAGACAGACAGACAGCACAGACAGACAACAGACAGACAGACAGACGTGGCATGGCGTCACTCACAGTGCGATGTGGAAGTGTTTGTGTTGAAGGGGGGGGGGGGGGGGGGGGGGGTCTGAGAGACGAGCAACAAAGTCTGTCGGAATGTGAGCGTGAATGTGTTATTTTTTACGTTCTTCAACCTATGGGGGGGGGCGGTGATGTGGGTGTTGTATTGTGTGTTGTGTTGTGTGTGTGTGTGTGTGTGTGTGTGTGTGTGGTGTGTGTGTGTGTGTGTGTGTGTGTGTGGTGTGTAGTGTGCGTCTGTGCGGTGCGCGTGCGTGCTTGTGCTCATGTTGAAGCACACCCCCCTGATGAATCCTCATCAGTACCTCAATTGCCTCCAAGTTCTGCTGACTGCCAGTTTGTTTTTTTTTTTTTAAGAAGTGTTATCTTGCCGGAAGCTATAATATAGCTTTGTGCTTATATACAATATTACATAGCTCCATTAAGTTGCATACATTGTTCTGTATAGTTCATTGGAATGTTTCTATATATTACCGCAGGGGTGGATCTAGACATGGCATGGGGGGGGCAATGTCCCCTAAATGCCCAGTCTGCCCCACTAAACACGTTGCATGCAAATACCCGAGGTATTTCAAATTAAAGTTATATTTAAATGTAAAAAAGTATATTTAAAATGATTAAAAGGATTTGAAATACTACTACTGCTACTAATTAACTACAGCTGTGTCACCACTAAAACAACGCATTTCATCATTGAAAACTCAGAAAACTCTCTGAGTCAGACTTTAGCTTTATGCATGCTGCATGTTACAACTTGCTTAATGCTTAATTGCCTAATATAAGTCAATAACACTGAAATTGGTATATATTTTCTCCTGCCCTCCCAATTGGGAAATGTTACATCCGCCCTGGTGGTCCGTTGGAGCCATTTGAGAGCGGTGTTGAAGGAGTGAAGGCATAGGAGCGAAATTAATCCTAATGTTTTTGCTGGAATGCGGGTTGGACGTGGTTTGTTGACGAAACTCTGGTGTTGTATGAGTGGCTTGGTAGACATTAAGGAAGTATTTACAGGTACATGGGTATTTAGATCCATTGCAATATGTAGCATTCTGACGTCACCCTAAGCCAACCCAGTCTGTCAAAGTGGGCAGGGGTGAGGTGGGTCCAGTGAGGCCTGTACCTGTAGGCCTTGTGTTTTCAGGGCCTTTTAGAGGTGCTGTGGTACCAAGAGGTACAGGCATTAGTCAAATAAACTTGTACTAGGGCTCCTGTTAGGGTCTTCAAGGTGAGGTTTGTTAAACAGGGAGGTCCTGTATAGAACTCTAGTTCGATTGCTCTTGCTACTACACATGTATAGCTGTATTCACTTTAATAATGGAGTTCCAGTTGAATGATCATAAGGCCGTCCAGGTCTTGTTCCTGACAGAGCTCTTGTTAAATAAATGCCTGCATGCTGTCGCTCAAATAACTCTTTGCCTCCGTATTCAGGGGGAAATGGTGAATCACTGTGAATCTAACTCTGGCTTGTAAAAAAGAGAAAGACAACATAAATACTTTAATAGTTGAGAATGTGCGTGCGGTTTTGGACTGAAGCTTACAGTTGTGCTTTGAATGTTTTAGGTGAATGGAAACTCTATTCTCCTGATTTTTGAAGTCACAAACACGCCTCCATATATGAAGATCGCGGCACTGACCTCAACTAACTAGGATTAGTTTACATGGCTCGGAGAACGGGTCGCATACCGCTACGCTAAGTATGCACTTTATTCAACTCGCATGTGCTCACTCGGATAATTGCTCACTTCTGAAGTAAACTTGATCTTAATATAAACATACTTGCAACTTCTTAAGATACTAACTTGTATTTATGTACACACCAGTGTATAGAACTAACTTTGTATTCAGGAAAACATGCAGTTGCAACTACCCATGCGAGATGTAACTCTTTGAGTAAAAATACACAACATCTGAATTACCCAAATCTCACAACTAGAGATCTAGGTTTGCCTGTTATGTTTCACAAAATGCATCCTGGAATTGTAGATAAAAACAGAAGAAATCTTTGGGGTTTTGGGTACGTGGGCTAAAACGTCATCAAATGTGAATAAGTCGCAGTGGGCCCTGTATGAAAAAGGTGACTCTCCACTTAATTTATGAACAGATTGGGGGTACAAATTTCAATGGTAGGTTGATTTTGTAGGATATGGATGGACTTAGGTACCTACTCTACTATGTTGAAGGGAACGGCTGTGTGTCTATCCGTGCTAGTTATACGCCGTGGGGATGGAGATTTGGGCTGATGTACAGTTTGAGTTAGAAGACAGAGTCCAGACGGAGTCAGCACAGTGAGACGAATCAGACTGGAACTAGGTTTACCTTATAAGCTGTCCTGAGCCACCTAATTCACCACACACCACACACACACACACACGCACACACGCACACACACACAGGACACAGCTAGTCCTGGGTAGAAGAGTCAGGCTTATGGAAATATTCATAGGATTTGGTGTTTAATATACTCAAAAGGGACACACGGTGCCCTCCATACTTCTCAGCTGTCTTAATTGCGCTTCTCCAAAAGTGAGTGACACATATCGTAGTACCCCACAGACACAGAGAACACTAGAGAGAGAGAACATGGTCAGAACAAATGTGACCGCTGGTGGCTGAGGTTGAGTCATTTGAAGGAAAGGACTTAACTTTTCAGAGAGAAGAAAACTGAGAAAACATTTTGAAGTTGACAGGGAATTAAAAGCCTGGTTTTATTGTGTGTGTCAGTATTATAATGACTTCTACTATAAGATTATCCTGCGTTCAGGCGGACCCACACACCTCAGCGACATTGTGGTATGCAGTGAAACTGTCCATAAAGAAATGACAAGGATGGTTATATCATTGGTGATGAGACTCAAACCAGTTGAATAGGCTTGAGGGGACATATACAATTGATATTAAGTTAAAAAAACAATTTAGGAATCCTATGTTATTTGCATATTAAACATTTAGTTGGTTAGGGTTAGATGTTCACAAATTGACCTTTCCGTGTTTTTCAAGTTTTCTGCAAGACAATTACTACTAAGAAATCTCTCCAAATTTGCTGAGTCAAAGTGAACAAGCAATCTGCCAATTTTGGAGCTATGATTCACCTGTTTTCACATGATGTAAACATGATCAAACGAACGAATTGGGAATACTCCCCAAAGCCCCCAACTGTATGGAATTAAAACCATGCCAAAAATTATTTTGAATGTAATTTTGAATCCGTAACTGTAATTGTGCTCCGTGTCTCTGCAAATAAATCCAGTATTAATTAGTATCTGTAATTTTTTTCTGTATATCTGCAAAATAATCCGTGTCAAATTTTGCATGTGTAGAACAAACTATTTGTAAGTTTGTATTTGCTGTTTGTATCACTGCAAAATTTCACAGGTGTAGAAAACAATTGTGGTGCATGAGCTTTGTATTTTTGTATTTGCAGCTTTCAATCACTGCAAAATCCTTTTGTACCTCTGCAAAATAAATATTGTGGTCTGCACAACAACGATTGCGGCGACATCTGCTGTTCAAGTACAACACCAACATCTACAGTTTAAAAAAACACAGTTCAAAAAGTTACGAATTTTGGCAGTGTCTTTCACTTCACGGGGAGAGCCAATCAGCAGTTGGCTTACTCTGCAGTGCACCATTTTGATTGGTTGGCCAAAGGAAGCAGTCTCCAATCCCAGTCATTCATAATACATGAATATGAGATCCCATTGTTGGGAAGTACAGAGGTCTAATGGCGGCTGTTCTATAGCCAGCACAGCTTTAGTGATCTTAAATCCCTTTATTTTAGATTGTTGTGTAATAGTATTGCATAAACATTGCAGAGACTTTAGACGTTTCTGTACAATGGTTTAAAAACTGCACGAGGGTATGCTTAAAGTATCTTATTTAAACAGGGACAAACTCTGACTGCAGTTTCTGCCCCTCATGTGTGTCCCCTCACCTGACTGCTGCTGTGTGATTGCTGTGCTAGCACACAGCATTAGCATAAACTATAGCAGTTCTGACAACAGCTATGTGATGCTGTGCTAGCACCAGCATTAGCATAACCAGCAGTTGTGACAACAAAAGAAACATTTGAGGAAAACTCCACTATTTATATACTATCGTTTTGACAGATACCATTAGTCTGTTGGCTTGTGTATAATCTAAATATCAGATAAACGTGCATTAGCGACAATGTAACCAGTGTTATTTTAGCAATTCTATTAAAGCTAACAAATATAAGACTTCCGATGCTGATCATCTTCAATTCAAAATAACAATTCTGGAGAGGCTCGGTTGCCATGTGAGTGCATGTAGTTGAGAGAATCAACAAAACACTGGTCTATTCAAATGACTGTTGCAGCTATAGTCAGTGTTGTAGTGGTACTTTAAGAAGTGGGGGGACGCCTCTTAAAGGAAAATTCCACCCATTTTACGATTTTTTCTGAGAGTGCACAAATGTGTTCCATTTGTGCACTCTCAGAAAAAAGGAAACTCATTATTAACATGGTGAAACACTCTTGATGATGTCATTAAGATGTATTTCACAATGCTAATGATTTTTTTTGTGAAAACCGTTTACGAATTAGAATTACTATAGAGGGGTGTAGTGGGGAGGGGGGGCGCGGGGGGACAGCGGTCCCCCCACTTCTCTAAAATTATTTTGGGGCAAAAGGAAAATTCTCATTTTAGTAGCATTGTGAAATACATTTAATGACATCATCAAGATGTGTTTCACCATGTTAATGAGTTTCTTTTTTCTGAGAGTGCACAAATGGAACACATTTGTGCACTCTCAGAAAAAATCGTAAAATGGGTGGAATTTTCCTTTAAGAGGCGTCCCCCCTTCTTAAAGTACACTACAACCATGACTATAGCTGCAACAGTCATTTGAATAGACAGTTTGCTTGTTGTTCTCTCAACTACATGGCACTACATGGCAACCGAGCCGTCTTCCAGTGAATTGTCTTATTTTGAAGTGATCAGCACCGGAAGTCTTATATTTGTTAGCTTTAATAGAATTGCTAAAATAAACTGGTTACATTGTCGCTAATGCCGTTTATCTGATATTTAGATTATAACAAGCCAACAGACTAATGGTATCTGTCAAAACGATTAGTATATAAATAGTGGAGTTTTCCTCAAATGTTCTTCTTTTGTTGTCACAACTGCTGGTTATGCTAATGCTGTGCTAGCACAGCAATCACATAGCTGTTGTCAGAACTGCTATAGTTATGCTAATGCTGTGTGCTAGCACAGCAATCACACAGCTGTCAGAGGGTGGAGGGGCGACATTGAGGGGCAGAAACTGCAGTCAGAGTTTGTCCTGTTTAAATAAGATACTTTAAGCATACCTCGTGCAGTTTTAAACCATTGTACAGAAACGTCTCTAAAGTCTCTGCAATGTTTATGCATTACTATTACTCAAAACAATCTAAATAAAGGGATTAAGATCACTAAAGCTGTGCTGGGCTATAGAACAGCCGCCATTAGACCTCTGTATTCCCAACAATGGGATCTCATATTCATGTATTATGAATGACTGGGATTGGCGAGACTGCTTCCTTTGGCCAACCAATCAAAATGGTGCACTGCTGAGTAAGCCAACTGATGATTGGCTCTCCCGGTGAAGTGAAGACACTGCAAAATTCGTAACTTTTTGAACTGTGTTTTTTTTAACTGTAGATGTGTGGTGTTGTACTTGAACAGCAGATTGTCGCCGCAATCGTTGTTTGTGCAGACCACAATATTTATTTTGCAGAGGTACAAAAGGATTTTGCAGTGATTGAAAGCTGCAAATACAAAAAATACAAAGCTCACCACTGCAAAATTGTTTTCTACACCTGTGAAATTTTGCAGTGATACAAACAGCAAATACAAACTTACAAATAGTTTTTACACATGCAAAATTTGACAGGATTATTTTGCAGATATACAGAAAAAATTACAGATACTAATTAATACTGGATTTATTTTGCAGAGACACGGAGCACAATTTACAGTTACGGATTCAAAATTACAGTTCAAATTAATTTTGGCATGGTTTTAATTCCATACAACTGGGGCTTTGGGGAATCATTGGTTTCTGTTTGATCATGTCATGCATGTGAAAACAGTGAATCATAGCTGCAAATTGGCAGATTGCTTGTTCACTTTGACCCAGCAGTTTTGGAGATATTTCTTAGTCGTAATGTCTTGCAGAAAACTTTGAGAAAACAGGCTTGAAAGGTTCAATTTTGTGAACTCTAACCCTAACCTAGCTACATGTTTAATATGCAAATAACATGGATTCCTAAAATTGTTTTTAATACTTAATATCATATTGTATATGTCCCTCAAGCTCATTTCTAATGGTTTGAGTCTCAATCACCACTGATATAACCAGTCCTTGTCATTTCTTTCTGGACAGTTTAGCTGCAGTACCACAATGCCCTGAGGTGGTGGGGGGCGCTGATACGCAGGATATTTTATAGTAGAGTCATTATAATACTGACGACAGATAAAACCAGGCTTGTTTAAATTCCGTGTCAACTTCAAAATATTTTCTCAGTTTTTCTCCTCTACTGAAAAGTTAAGTCTTTCCTTCAAATGACTCAACCTCAGTCACCAGCGTTCACATTTGTTCTGGACCAGGGTGGTCTCTCTCTAGTGTCTCAGTGTCTGTGGGGTACGGTACTACTATATGTGTCACTCACTTTGGAGAAGCAATTAAGACAGCTGTGAGAGTATTGAGGGCACCGCCGTCCCTTTGAGTATATTAAACACCAAATCCCATTGTATATTTCCATAAGCCTGACTCTTCTACCCAGGACTAGCTGTGTCTGTGTGTGTGTGCGTGTGTGGTGTGTGTGTGTGTGTGTGTGTGTGTGAATTAGGTGGCTCAGGACAGGCTTATAAGGTAACCTGAGTTCCAGTCTGATTCGTCTCACTGTGCTACTCCGTCTGGACTCTGTCTTTCATAACGTCAAACTGTTACATCAGCCCAAATCTCATCCCACGGCGTATAAATAGCACGGATAGACACACAGCCGTTCCTTTCACATAGTAGGAGTACGTACCCTAAGTCCATTCATATCCTACTAAATAACCTACCATTGAAATTTGTACCCCAAGTCTGTTCATATATTACAGTGGTTTTCAACCTTTTTCATACCAGGGCCCACTATTTATTCAGCATTTGATGACGTTTTAGCCCCACAGACCCAAAACCCCAAAGATTTCTTCTGTTTTTATCTACAATTCCAGGATGCATTTTGGAAACATAACAGGCAAACCTAGATCTCTAGTTGTGTAGATTTGGGGTAATTCAGATGTTGAGTATTTTAACTCAAAGAGTTACATCTCATATATACAACTGCATGTTTTCCTTGTAGTAGCAAAGTTAGGTTCTATACACTGGTGTGTACAATAAATACAAGTTAGTATATAAGAAGTTGCAGTATGTTTTATATGTAGATCAAGTTTACTTCAGAAGGTGCAATTTGATCCGATTGATTTGATTTGAATGTGCATAGCGGTGATGATCCCGTCCTCTCCATGTAAAGTAATCCTACTGTAGGTTAGATGAGGTCAGTGTCGCGATCTTCATATATGGAGGCATGTTGTGACGTGCAAAAGATGCAGGGAGAAAGTAGTTTCTATTCACCTAAAACATGTCAAAGCACAAACCGTATCTTCAGTCCAAAACCGCACGCACATTCTCAACTAGTAAAGTATTTATGTTGTCTTTCTCTTTTTTACAAGCCATTTTAAATTCACAGTGATTCACCATTTCCCCCTGAATACGGAGGCAAAGAGTTATTTGAGAAACAGCATGCAGGCATTTATTTAACAAGAGCTCTGTCAGGAACAAGACCCTGGACTGGCCTGATGATCATTCAACTGGAACTCCATTATTTAAAGTGAATACATGCTATACATGGTGTAGTAGCAAGAGCATCGAACTAGAGTTCTATACAGGACCTCCCTGTTTAACAAAACCACCTTGAAGACCCGAACAGGAGCTTTAGTACAAGGTTTATTTGACTATGCCTGTACCTCTTGGTACCACAGCACCTCTAAAAGGCCCTGAAAACAAGGCTACAGGTACAGGCCTCACTGGACCCACCTCACCCCTGCCCACTTTGACAGACTGGGTTGGCTTAGGGTTGACGTCAGAATGCTACATATTGCAATGGGTCTAAATACCCATGTACCTGTAAATACTTCCTTAATGTCTACCAAGCCCACTCATACAACACCAGAGTTTCGTCAACAAACCACGTCCAACCCGCATTCAGCAAAAACATTAGGATAATTTCGCTCCTATGCCTTCACTCCTTCAACACCGCTCTCAAAGGGCTCCTACGGACCACCAGGGGCGGATGTAACATTTCCCAATTGGGAGGGCAGGAGAAAATAGTATACCAATTTCAGGTTATTGGACTTATATTAGGCAATTAAGCATTAAGCAAGTTGTAACATGCAGCATGCATAAAGCTAAAGGTCTGACTCAGAGAGTTTTCTGTTTTCAATGATGAAATGCTGTTGGTTTAGTGGTGACACAGCTGTAGTTAATTAGTAGCAGTAGTAGTATTTCAAATCATTTTAATCATTTTAAATATACATTTTTTACATTTAAATATAACTTTAATTTGAAATACCTCGGGTTGTTTTGCATGCCATCGTGTTTAGTGGGGCAGACTGGGCATTTAGGGGGACATTGCCCCCCCATGCCCATGTCTAGATCCACCCCTGCGGTACATATATAGAAACATTCCAATGAACTATATAGAACAATGTATGCAACTTAATGAGCTACATGTAATAATTTATATAAGCACAAAGCTTATTATAGCTTCCGGGCAAGATAACACTTCTTAAAAAAAGAAAAACAAAGCTGTCAGTCAGCATAACTTGGAGGCAATTGAGGTACTATGGATTCATCAGGGGATGTGCATAAAACATGAGCACGAGCACGCACGCACGCGCACACGCGCACACGCACACACACACAACACACCACACACACAACCACACACACACACACACACACACCACACACACACACACACACACCCCCCATAGGTTGAAGGAACGTAAAAATTAACACATTCACGCTCAATTCCTGAAAGACTTTGTTGCTCGTTCTCCACCCCCCCCCCCCCCCCTTCAACACAAACACCTCCACATCGCACTGTGAGTGACGCCATGCCACGTCTGTCTGTCTGTCTGTCTGTCTGTCTGTCTGTCTGTCTGTCTGTCTGTCTGTCTGTCTGTCTGTCTGTCTGTCTGTCTGCGTAGCGCTGGGGGACGCTCTGAGTCAATCAGGTCCTATACTCTCACTCATCGCAGCGGCCCAAAGTAGCTTAGTCTTATTAATGCATTTAGACCTGAGGACGATTTCTTTTAAAGAATAACAGTTCTAAATCAGACTAACTAATCAAAGTTTCTATACATCAGCCGTTCTCAATATATTTCACATCAAGCCCCCCTTCCCCCTACCGGGCTAAATGATCCAGGTTTGGTAAATAAATCGACCCTTATAGTATAGACCTGTAACTCTTGAGAGCGTGAAATAAAACCAAATGGACCCATACGGGTCCATTTGGTTTCATTTCACGCTCCCAAGAGTTACATCATTGCTCAACATTTCAATAACCCTAACCCACAAGACGTCTAGAAACTATAGAGAATGTAGAAGAATTGTTAATTTGGTCTATGTTATTTCCTACATATCACCATGGAATCGTGACTAAAGATTATTTAGTTTTGGGTCCTGAGTGTCTCCGTGGCTCAAATGCCTAATAAATAAATAGTGAGCTCCTGGCACCATAAATGGTTGAAAACCACTGCTTTAAAAACATAACCAAAAAAGGGTTCTCCCGTGCCCTGGGCCCAGAGCCAGTGGATCTGGCTCGGTACGAACCCTGGCGAGCCCATCAGAGCACGTATCTGCATGAAAACAAATGACGCAAATCAGCAGAGACCCAGTTTGTAGTTTTTCAAAGGTAGCTAAGAGGGCACTGGTACTGGGGACTACAGACACTGATACTACCGGCGCCTGTGTTCTACGTGGCAATTAGCGCTGCTCTGATTGGTTAGATCCTAACCAATAGGAGTTGAAATCCCATCCCTGGAAAGTCAAATCCCATCGCTAGCGAATCAGATAGCTGCCCACAACTCCAGATTCATATACAAGCTTGAAATGCTAATGAGGATGGGGAAGCCAGGTTAGTTCTCCCGTCCTCAGTTGGTTAAAATGCACTGACAAGTGTGTGCTCCGTGGCCACTCTCTCCCTTTGTCCCCGCGGTGCGGTGTGTTCTGAATGCAGACGCTCCTTCCTCCTCCTCCTCATCACTGTGTCTCTCTTTCTCTTTGTCTTTCTCACACATTCTCTCTCTCTCTCTCCGTATCTCTCGTCATCCGTCGCTCTCTCACTCATTCCGTCTTTGCTCAGGTGTTAAATGCTGATTATCTGGTGCAGATATCGCAGCGCCAGGCAAATTAAATGTGACCGCGGCTGTACCCCTCACCGCTCAGCCAGGACATCCATCCATTCTAATGATATCTGTAATCTGCCGCCGGACCCCCGCGGGAGAGGGGCAGCAGCTAGGGGTCAGGTGGGGAGCGGGGTTGGTGCAGGAGGGTACAGTTTATCGGACAGATTGTGGTATTGAACGTTTTTCAGACTGCAGCCATCTTGCCACACTTTGGAGTTTGGAAGTGCTTGTTTTCAGTATAGGGTGGCCAGATTCAAGCTGAGGATTTGAGGGATGGAAGTGTGGGATATTAACAATTTCACTGCCAAACCTTTGTTTCCCATGTTTTTGTGGCCACTAGGGGTATTATTATTTTTTATTTTATTTAATATTTTTTAGGGCAATGCTCTAAAGCAGTGAAAGTGTTAAAACAATATAATAACTCAGTAGAGTGCAAACTTGCGCATTGCACACAAGTAGGCCATAGCCTACTTGTGTGTGAGTGGAGCAAGCCAATACTCATGACTTTAGCTATAAGGTCTTTTACTTAGATCATCACTACATCATCACGTAAACCGGATTTCAGCTCAAATATATCAAAAATATCTGATCTACAAGCTTACGCTCTGCAATGTGGCGTCTGGAAATATGGTTGGGAATATTGTACCGGAATACCATGCTCATTATTTCACTTACTTTGCTCGACACATAAAACACATCTATAGCAGAAAAAGATACAACAGAAAGCCACTGAACTCTTAACTTAACTAGTGTGTCCATTTACTGTTTGTTTTCAGATTTGCTGTAGTTGTACTAGAATTGTACTCTAATTCTCCAAGTATTTATCAGTTTTGTTGCAGTGTGTACTTCACTTGGACAGCAACTCTCCATTCCTGTTCATTCATTCAGTTTAGATGAATGTGCTGCAATGGCAAGTTGCACCTTGTTAGATTAACTTACATGGTTAAGATGGCTGCTGCTGTGTGAATATGGATTGGTGGGGAGGGAAGGAGGTGGGGGAGTGTGTGGGAGTGTGTGTGTGTGTGTGTGTGTGTGTGTGTGTGTGTGTGTGTGTGTGTGTGTGTGTGTCTGTGTGTGGGTGTGTGTGTGTGTGTGTGTGTGTGGGGGGGGGGGGGTTGCAGAATACGGATAAGGTCCCCATGGCAAAAATAATAAATCCATAGTCGGCGGCTATGGATTTCCTCTGTAGTGATCAGGTTCACGTCGGACGCGGGGCTCGCCCCGGGTTTCATGGTTGAGATGGCGTGGAGGCCATGGCCTTCTGGAGGGGACCGTTCTGGAGGTGGTCCTTGGGGGGAGGGGGGGGGGGGGTGGACATCCTAGCCAGGGGTGGGGTGGGGGTGGGGGGGTCATGAACCTGTGTTGTGTATCACAGTACACACTGAGTCTAATTGCGTCGTTCACCGAGCCTGTGTGTGTGTGTGTGTGTGTGTGTGTGTGTGTGTGTGTGTGTGTGTGTGTGTGTGTGTGTGTGTCCCTTAATTGCTTTGTAACATTTCCTAGGCAGGCAGGAATCGTTTTGCGAACGCGGCACAGGTCCTTTTCAAAGAAGGTCGTTTCATAAAAGGTCACGGCGGATGCCAATGCGGTCGCAACCTTTTTTTAGCGGTCTTCATCACTTTGCAACTGATCTTCATATAATTAGTCCTCACTAATGAACACGATAGAATACCACCATTTTACGTCTATGGTTGTAACCACTTGTCTAGAAAATTGTGTACCTAGATTTCCACTGTGCCCACTTGACCTGTATACTGTACTGTATACTGTATATATACATATACAGTATACACAGATATAGGGTCCTTGCCTTGAAAAAGGCTGAGCACATAGAAACATACCATACAATTTTCAGAAAACAAGGATTTAGTAGACATTTTCTTCTCTTTCAGCCTCAGTCCAAAATTGAATCCCTTTTCCCCCAAACTGCCAGGGCCGGACGTAACATTTCCCCAATTGGAAGGGGCAGGAGAAAATGGTATTGGGGCGGCTTCATCGATGAAGTCGCACCCATACCATTTACGGTTACAGGACTTTCATTAGGCAAGTAAAGCATCAATAACAACATCAGTTGTTGTTGAAGTTGCAACAGACACGCAGCATGCATAAAGCTAAAGGTCTGACTCAGAGAGTTTTCTGTTTTCAATGATGAAATGCTGTTGGTTTAGTGGTGACACAGCTGTAGTTAGTTAGTAGCAGAGAGAGAGAGAGAGAGGAGAGAGAGAGAGAGAGAGGAGAGAGAAGAGAGAGAGAGAGAGAGAGAGTGAGAGAGAGAGAGAGTGAGAGAGAGAGTGTGGAGAGAGAGTAGTGAGAGAGAGAGAGGAGAGAGAGAGAGAGAGAGAGAGAGAGAGAGAGAGAGAGAGAGAGAGAGAGAGAGAGAGAGAGAGAGAGAGAGAGAGAGAGAGAGAGAGTAAGTATTGTTTAGTACAGCTGCTGTCTATAAGTGTCGGTGTTGTTGGTAGTGTGTTTTTTTCCTTCCTCCCATAACCTCTAATCAGAACAGAACGTGTTTCCACTGGCCTGTTCGTGTTCCACAGCAAACTCTATCATCACAGCAATTAACTCCACTGAGGAGGATGAGCTGTGCCAACGCAATCTATCCCCCAGCTGTAAACAAATTACCTCCAGAGGCCCTGACAATCAGTGTGCATGTGCATGCTAAGTGTGTGCATCTGTGTGCACACGCACGTGTGTGTGTGTGTGTGTGTGTGTGTGTGTGTGTGTGTGTGTGTGAGATGTACAGTATCAGGGGTGTTTTTGCCATTAGGCAGACTAGGCAGTTGCCAGTTGCCTGGGCTGCCATGAGGGAATGGGGTGGTTGGGCACTGGGGCAACCACCAGACATGCTTTAAATAAAAGGATTCCCGGCTAATAAGCCTCATATGGATAAATACAGTACATTATACGTGTCCACTATAAGTAGAATTGAACATATAAAACTCCTATAGTTTAAAAACAGTTATATTTTTATCCCTTGGTGGGGGCGCCATTTTACTGTGCCCGTCATAGGTATGACGTTGCAGGAGATTTTCCCTGGAGCCCCCAGGTAAGGGGGTAAGGGGGGCTCAAGGTAAAATCTTGCCTGGGGCTCCAAATTGCTTAGAAACGCCACTGTACAGTATACATGCATGTGTGAAATTAAATGATTCGAAACCAATTCTGACACTTATAATTTCTCCTGGGGTTCCTCACAGGCAGTATGTACAGGTACAGTACAGTCAGATCGGTATCTGCCCAAATGGGTTTCAAGGCTACCACCGTCTGCTGAAAAAGTCAGCGCTGGACGAAGCACTCGACCCCTCACTGCTCAGATCAGGAGCACAGAGGGTGTTTTTGACCCATCGTCAATGGGAGGCAGCCATTGAATCATTATTCATTCTCGTTTTTTTCATGTTGTATGAAAGCAGGGGATCATAGCTTTCAGTTTGACCTACTGGTTGCCAGGGGCGGATCTAGGCATGGGCATGGTGGGGGTTGGGTTGCAATGCCCCCCTAAATGCCCAGTCTGCCCCACCAAACACGATGGCATGCAAAACAACCCAAGATATTTCAAATTAAAGTGCTTTAATATAATTAAAATGATTTGAAACATTACTGCTGCTACTAACTAACTACTAAACCAACAGCATTTCATCACTGAAAACAGAAAACTCTCTGAGTCAGACCTTTGGCTTTATGCATGCTGCGTGTCTGTTGCAACTTCAACAACAACTGATGTTACTGTTGATCCTTAATTGGATCAAAATGGTATGGGTGCGGCTTCAACCTTGTTACATCCGCCCCTGCTGGTTGCTCAGTTTGATCCACCAGTTTTGGTAAATATGGCTTATCCACCAGTTTTCCCACCAAGCCTGTGTGTGGTTGCCTTCTGCTCAGACAGTGTTGCCATATCTGCTTATTATAAGCAAATTGATTCGATTTTTTTTTTCTTTTTTACGTCACAAATAGTTGCTGGTTGATATTTTTGTGGGCTTGTTTCTAAGCTGTACATGTAGAACTTATTGGTGCTTGCTTCCTAGCATTGTTTAAACCAGTTCCCACATTTCTTCACAGCAAGGAACCCCAGACATGTAACATGTGATTGTCCACATTCATCCATCTGAAAATATTTGGAGCCTTCTTCCAAATAATTCTATTTATTCTCACTAGGGTTTTTTTTAAATTAAAGATGCACAACCTTACAATGTGTCGCTGTGATGCTTGTACAACAGCTGTTTTCATCTGTGCTCGATTTCCTAGACCTGGCCACTTGTCTCTCTTGCAAATCTGGCAACAAATCAAGAGATGACAGACTTCTGCACACACAACTTCAAAGACTTATGGGCTGCACAAAAGAAACAGTGAGTTGAGAGAACAGGGTTGTTGTTCACTCCAGTGAACTCAACATTACACCCATAGCTACATGTTTAAGCACTTAGGCCCATTTCATATTTACACGTGGATTACAGCGCTGACATTTATTTCAAACATGCTCTGGTATAATGAAGAGTCCGCCTGCGCTGTTATACGTATTTTTCTGGTGAAAACCTGGCAGCTGCACAAGCAGGCTCTCAAATCAGGTCACAGATGTTAGGCAGTGAAAGTTGCTATAGGTCAAATAAGAAAAAATATATACGTTAACTAGGTCAAAAACAGACTACATTGTTTTTGATTAAATGTAAGCTAATGTAGGCTATTTAAATTCAGCTTAAAGGTGAATTCCCATTTAAAGGCGAACAGCCATTTTCTTACTGTGTAAGATGATGAGAATATATATTGTTGGTCACTGGAAGGGTTTTTTTTACGTCTAGATAGCAACTGCAGGACCACGCTGGGTGAGACATACACTCTACAGTAGAGTCTATCAGCGGAAACTGTGGTATTTGGGTGGAACTACCGCCAAAGGAAACTACATTGACAGTGGAAACCCTATTGCAAATCAGTTTACATAATTATTCTGCGATTTAAACAAGTGCTGTGAATGGTCAGAAAAATCGTGCCGGTGTCGATACTGCAGTGTAGAAGTACTCTAGTCAGAAAAACAACAATATTTCCCAACGTAAAACAAGTCCTCATAAGGGCTAGGAAAATGATCCTCCTGGTTATATATAACTGTCCATTTCTCAAACCGTACTATACTTGTGGTGACATATGGCCCCTCACTAGCACACACACACACACACACACACACACACACACACACACACATCACGCATCAGCGACCGTTAAATCCCCTGCTGCACACACTGACTCACACAGGGAGTTAGGAGCCAGGCCATATTTTTCGAGAGCTACATGCAGTAAATACAGCGTGAACATCACCCACCATTGAAAAGAAATACCCATGAAATAGCTGCGCGTTATATGCTCTCTCTCTCTGCAATTTAGAGCTTCAATGAGTCACCCTATGTTTTACCTGTTTACTGCCCCACTCAACCGTAAAGGGGAAAAAAACAACTGAAAACATTTACATCTAATCGCCATAGCCCCGCTTCACAATAACAACGCGGCGCGAATCATGCAATTAGTCAAGCATAAGGTAATGACCCTACGTGGTTTGTTATGCAAATGTACAGACCGTCATTTGTGTTGTCATCTACAACAACAACAACAACAACAACAACAACATCCAGCCAGCCACTAATTCAGGGTCTCTCTCGAATCAATGTTTGCATGTTGACAGGCAAGAAATATATTCAGTAATGTGTGAATGTGTGTTTAATCAACTCAGTAGCATGTTTATGCTTATTTAGATACGGCTAGATGGCAACAGTGACTCTCCATAACCCTCCTAATAAACCTGCCAAGTATGAGAAACAACAACACCTTTTTTCCTAAGCCAGGAGCATGGATGTATGGTTAGGGTGGGGAGGGGGCGTAAAAAGAGAGCGTAAAACGACACCAAATGGACCATTACAGGTTCATTGGTTTCCTTTTACGCTCTCAAGAGCTAAATTATATGTAACTTTTTGACAGATTATTGGAAAAGCTAGGCGTGCTCCCATTTGGCTCAATATTAACAAAATAATTTATACAAAATCCTCTTGAGAATTTGGCAAGTGAATGGAATCCAAATGTTACATCCGCCCCTGGCCCCAACTTTTTTTTTTGGACACCAGGGGGGGAAGTGCCCTGGCACCCCCCTAAATTCGCCAATGGATTTATGTGTGAGGGGAACGTAGCATTTTGGATTGGTCACAAAAAAACAACAACAACATTGCGACTGTAAACCATAAACTGCTCAGCAGCTTCTGCTTTCCCAACAAAAGCCACAGCATATTGAATAAGTCAGTGTTGATTTTGCTGACTATCAGACTTAAGGTCCTTATGGACTGGACGCATGTGAAACTGCTACTGCCAACAATTAAATCAACCAACTGCTCAACTCAATCAAATGCAAAACACTTCACCTGTGGACAGTGGGTCTGTGGGTGGCTTGCATTCAACTGCATATATGGCATGCTATCAAGTTATTCTGTTGTGTTTTGTGTGAGATATGTACTGTAATGCATGTTAAAATAACAACTAGTGTTTGAATAGGACAGGGTTGTGAAACTTTGAACATTGAAAGGATCACTATTTCATACTCCCTCGAGAGGGCAACAATGCATATACAGTAGCTTAGTAAAAATATCTGATCTACAAGCTCAAACTGTGATGTGTTTGAGATAAGAGGTACTTATAGAGATCTCTGCTAGAGCTGTAAAAGTCTCAAACCTATTCAAATGGGGGTCCATGGGGCTAGCCAATTTGCGAACCGCTGGATTGAAAGATGAAGGTCTTTCAGAAGGCTAAATAGGACAATGACTACACAGTGTGCTATTCTAAAGACTAAATCAAAAATATTCTGAGAAGATGAACACTGGCTACTCTTACAGGGATGGTCTGTTGGAGGACTTTATTAGACTTTTGAGGCCTTCGGGCTGAGACACTCTGATACACCTACAAATTATGTTGTTATTGATGTCTAGCCAATCCATTAGTCTTAATTAAATTGCCCTTCAAACTATAGTACGGAACAGGTAGTTCCCTATAAAGAATCCAACAAGTATAATCACTTAATTTTGCACAATGCAATTAATGTTTGTTGTTCAAATCAACCCAACAAAAGCAAGCTGGACGTTCCCTCACAAAAAAACAAACAAACAAACAAACAAAAAAAAAAACAAACAAAAATCTCCCTTCTGGCCCCAAAACTATGACGAAAATACATTTCCATTTGCAATCAGTAATCTGCAGTTTCACTCACAATCTTCCGCTGCAGTCTGAAAACTCTCAGTATGAAGTCTCTCCAGCTCCATCTCAGCACATAGCACTTACAGTAGTGCTTGTCCTAGCCTTGACCTCCTGCAAGCATGTGGAAAAAACATAATGTAGACTTAGATAGCTGTGTATGTAGACTCAGAGCTTTACATCTAAAAAAACAAACATAGATTTCTTTAGGATCATGCCATCAGTGCCCATACCCAAGGTGGGGTTGGTGAAAGGGCCTTTCTGTTGCCACTATTGCAACACCCAAACTATCGCCCTGTACTGAATTACTGTACATTGATCGGGCTGTACGGAGTGTAAAAAAGGGGTCCCAGGGCCCGGCGATGCGGGTCGCCGCATTTTGGGAGCACCAAGTAACATCCCAAGGTGCTCCTCTGAGTACTGGCCCAAAATAGTTATGTGCACCCCTGTATATAACAAATCATTATTTACTAGAGTGACGAGACGTCTGTTAGTGCGTTAAAATGTCCTAAAATGCCGTAATTTCACCAATTTAACTGCGAGCGTGCGATCTACTGTCAATGGAGCTGGATGGCCAGGGTGGTTGGGTTGGAACTTGAATGAATCCCTCCTTACAAAGTCACATGATTTGTCACTACGTTACCGCAGCGAAATTGGTTCTCCGCTTTTGACCCATCACTTGGAGCGGTGAGCTCCAAGTAGCGGTGAGCTGCGGCTTGCCGCGCTCGGGAATCATTAGCTGATTTTGACCCCCAATCCATCCCTTTGATGCTGAGTGCCAAGCAGGGAGGCATTGGGTCCCATTTTTAGAGTCTTTGGTATGACCCGACCGGGAATCGAACCCCGGCCTCCAAGTTCCAGGGCGGACACTCTAACCACAAGGCCACTGTTCTGGCCACTAGGCGGCCGGGTGTGCTTTTCAGCTAATAGCAGTCTCTTTTCAACCATAGCATTGGAGTCAACGGAATGCCGCTACTCTCTCATATTCTAGATATTCTATCTGTCCGTTGCAATGGTGGTATTTGCATTACATTCACCCATTCAGTCGCACGCACGCACGCACGCACACACGCACACACGCACACACGCACACACACACACACACACACACACACACACACACACACACACACACACACACACACACACACACACACACACACACCTGGACTGGGACAAACATTTGGCCCGGTCATTTCATGCGTGAATTTGGCCCAGACAGTCCCATTTTTCCATGGATTTGGCCCAGACTGGCCCACCACAAACAGCATGCAGATAGCCGCGCTTTGTCAGCACTCACACAAACAAAACAAAATAATGATGAATGAATAATGATACAAACCTCAAAATAATGATATATAGACTCCTACACAACCCTTTGCTGCTCTCACAAGAATGATGGTGGCAAAAGGATCCAAAATATAACAGGGTTTATTTTTCACTCACTGATTCAGGTACAATACTATTATTATTTCTTCAGTACCCTCTAGTGTCCCCCTATGGTTGCGGCCCACCGGGAAAGCTCCCTGTACTCCCATGGCCAGTCCGACCCTGCACACACAGCTGTCTCATAATCTATAGTCGTTTCAATTATTTCTTTCCTTGTATTAACAGAAGAGCGAACGCTTCAATTCCAGCGCGCTAACATAACATTCTGGAGTGAGATTCTATTAGCTGAGAATCCCTCTCTGTCCACATCCCATCCCATCTCTATGAGACACAGAGACAGCAGAAATGACACTGTATAATGAGCTCTATAGTGAATAGATGATATAATGATATGGTTGAAAATGGTTGAAGTGCTCCTTTCTTCAATGCCTTTGTCACACATGGCAATTACACCATTTAATTGACCTACAAGCTCCGCTAAATGTGCTGGATTGGACTAGCCTGGTTCCAGCCTAGAATCGCCACCTAAAAAACACAACCTTATTTTATTCTTCTGAGAATCGAGGACTGGTGTCGTATTAGTTGAAAATCCAACTACAGCAGCTGATTGGCCAACAGCCGTGTCACTGAACGGTGTCGGCTTCTCCAAAGCTTTGTGTTAAAGAAGTGTCAGGTTTTATGAACCTCATCAGATGACATATTTCTGCTTTTGTTCACATGCTAACACTTGTCAGCTGTATTTGTTTGGTTAGCAACCGGGCTAGCATATTAGTCACATTAACAATGTCGTCTGTCTTCCAATACTCTCATGGGTCCATTTCAACCGATCACTGCAAAGACTGCTGTTTTTATAACGCCCATTTGCTGTGGTGGAGAGGGACTTCAGTCTGAATAACGAAGTGAAACAAAGTCAAACGAAATGACAATTCAGATCGAGGTGAGGCTAGGATTGGACAATATATGGTACTATTATTTTATACATTTCATCGTGCTTTAAATATCATGTGACGTGTCAAACTATAGGGTTTTTTCATGATTCTGATTTCCCAATTTCAGACTTTTTTTTTCGTGAGAAAAGAGAGAGAGAAAAGAAAAAAAAATCAAATTTAGTCCATGGAGTGTCTTCCATGCAAAACCAATGCTTGGAACTGGATTCAGAATCATGGAAAAAAAATATAATAAGCATTATGCAATTTATAAAAGATTGCCTATAAGAAAGAGTATGTCAGTGGTGGATCTTGGATCAAGTTAATTTTATGGTATTTGAGCAGGTTATGGTATTTTTTTTATCATGTTCTGTCAGAACATCACTTGTGAAACAAAATAAAAGCAATTTTGTCCAACCTCAGTGGATTTTCTTTCTTTTAATGTGTTTACAGGCCTAATAGGGACGTCAGTTAGAAAGTGGTTCAGTGGAAGGTCTAGCATTGTCTGTCGACAAGAAACTGTCGTACAAACAATGGGTGGTTGTCAAAGTAGAGCAGGGCTACTCATGTAAAATATGGCTCAAATGTCCACACATTTATTTAATTAACAGCCTGCAAGGCAAGTACTGTCTAAAATGAAAGCAACAGAGTAAAAAGCCATAGTTCAATGATTCATCATTGAATTCATCACCAGTAAGATGCTGAGTGTCTAAGTGGTGTGTGCTGTTCACTTCCAATATACACTGACACATAAATAGCGCGTGATGCACAAACAGACAGACATTTATGCCTGGCTTACATAGTTATCTGTCTCGCTGCGCTTGCAACAACGTTTCTGTTCACTGAGTTTGGGCCAGAAATTATGAAGTTACAAAACAAGGCTTCATTCACAAAACGTGATGAGAACAAATGTATCACGAACAGATCATCACTGTGGTTAATGATCAGGCCAAGTCACTTTCTATTGGAACAAACAATAGAACACCTACAATCTACAATCTCGTTAAGCACAATGCAAAACTAGAAATGCACTCTATGGAGCTGCGAAGTTGCACCATGCACACAAATAGGTCATATCGCCTTTTGATATCTGTTTTCCAAAAGCCCAGCTTGTTGTCAAAATCCAAAAGGCCCTGATGTGCTGAAATCACTCTTTGGACGACTATTTTAATATCAATGCATTTTACGATCCATGTGTTGCAGGGCGGATGTAACATGTCCCATTTGGGGGGGGGGGGGGGGGAGAGAACATGTTGGGGGGGCAAGAGGAAATGGTATGGCATTTTCAGTTACAGTAATAACATTAGTTATTGTTGTAGTTGCAACAGACACGCTGCAGGCATAAAGCTAAAGGTCTGACTCAGAGAGTTTTCTGTTTTCAATTATGAAATGCTGTTGGTTTAGTGGTGACACAACTGTAGTTAGTTAGTAGCAGTAGTAGTGGTTCAAATCATTTTAAATATAAGCACTTATATTGTGTTGTTTTGCATGCCATCATGTTTGGTGGGGCAGTCAGGGCATTTAGGGGGGGCATTGCCCCCCCATGCCCATGCCTAGATCCGCCCCTGATGTGTTGTGTATTTACTCCGGTAGCAGCTCATTTCTCTAATAATTAACAATATATTGTTAATCAACAACGCGAGTTCCCAGCTTATGCTGTGCATTTTATAATAGCTGCATGACAAACACTGCATGCCCATCAGCCATTATAAAACACACCGTAATCTGAGAGCACTTGCGGTTTGTTGCTTTAATTTACCATTATCTCTGGTGCAGTGAGTGTGAGAGCACTGCATCTCACCACCACAGACCAGACAGAGTACAGTACACTGACTCAGCAAAAACACAGAGAGAGGTCAAACCCTGGGTATTTTCAGTTGTGTAAAGTACATTTTACGATTAGAAGGTATTTGTAGGCTACTTTACTTTTTGCCAGAATAGTAGAAGTAGGCTACTGCACATTTAAGGTGGGCCCTCGCTATATTTCTGATCTTCTTCCCCCCCAGGACAATGTGAGATCTCTGAAGTCCTCGCACAAAAGTCTCCTTAAAGTTACATGGAACTAAGAGTAAACCACTAAAGGTGGTTGGGCCTAACAGAACATTAGAAATAGACAGTTACAAAAATTTGTTTACTTCATGTCTACCTTGACTTCTATGAATAGTGACAACCTGAAGTTGAACGAATAGTGACAACCGTTAGTTACTATTTGCATTGGAGTCTATGGGCTTGCGCAAGTCCATGACCAGTCGTTTTTCTGCCCTCTCAATATCGCAACTCTGTCTTTTTCTACGCCTCCGGTGCCATTGCCATAGTTGCTCCTACGGCTCCCCTGGCTGGAAGTACAGGGACGCTATGGCGCAATCGCCATAGTTGTCAAAATTGTTAAGCAAACAGCCATCCACAACGGTGACTGGTTGTCATGGTGATGTGTCTATTCAGCGTGTGTCAAACAGGCATTGTAGACACTACGTTAAAGTGTAGGTTTACAATGCCTGCTTGTAGATAAACCTTCTATCTACGGATCAGCTTCCTGTTGCCGTAGCGGACATCATCGCCGCCGTATGCTTAAAGATGGGGTGCCGTGATTTTTGTATTTTTTTCAAATTTTGTACATGTTTAAGAGGTTACAGTATGTAAATAGATCCCTTGGTGTGTTTTTTATGTGCAATGATGTCTTCCCTTTGTATTTAGGGTTTCTTCCTGGGGGCTGAACCTCTTACTTTTCATATAACATTAATACCTGATGATTATGTTTAGGATAGAAAAAAAAATCATGACATTTCATCTTTAAAGTCCCTATTATGGACCCAGCCTGACCTTGATTAGGTTGTGTTTTACTCCTTGTTCTACCGCATTTCTCCCTTGCATATGAATTTTACAGTTTTTCATGTCTTGTTTTAATTTGATTTCATTGTGCTTGTCGTGCAGCAGCTTTGTATAACCTTGTTTCAAGGCCATTATTGCTTTTTACTCCACTGCCGTTATCATTTTTGAAAACTTTAGTTACTATAGTTACAGTCACGGCAAGACAGGGAGCCTAGATGCAGGCAGAGACAAGGATGGTTTGTTTAATGTCAAAATCCATAGTATTTTATTACTCCCAAAATGTTCAAGGCAAAACAAATAACTCCATTAAGTCCATAAAGTAAACATAAAGTCCAAAATCTGAATTGATACTTACTGTACTGTAGGTCTTCTGTTGGAACTGCTTGGAGATCTCAGGCTGGCACTGAGGATGGAGACCAGGAATTAGAAACAGTCCAGGAAAGGAGATAGATTTTCTAACTTCTTAAAAGCCCTGATACAACTAGCAATGTTTTGATTAATATCAACTAACAATGTCAACATCAATCGGTAACATGATGAGACACATGGCAACAGGAAACACCTCCCACTAAAATGGATAGCATACAAATGTGAACCAAATTCCGTTTGTACACTCAAAAAAGAGCCTCAAAAGAAAAATCATTAACATGGTAACAAAAAATGTTATTAGACTTACATTAATGTTTTTTTTACAATTAGTTTTTTGTTTGAATTTAATCATTTTCACCCAACAGTTGTCAGCCATGTTGTTTTCAGAAAAGTTTATCTGTGGGAGTCTGGGAGAAAGGATCACATGACTCCAAGGAGGGCTGTGATTGGAGGATTCCAAAATGTTGACCAGTAGATGGCGATATGATCCGACTGTTATGAACAATCAGGAGTTTATCATTTTGTATAGAAAAGTGAAAAGTCAACATTGATAATTGACTTTGCTTGGGGATATTGATCAAAAACATTGCTAGGTATATCAGGGCCTTAAGTCTGCACAGAATAACAACTAACCTGTTACCATATGACTCAGGTGTGCACTGGGAGAAGGAGGATGTGTCACTGAGTAGAGATTGCAGTCACAGCCAGGTTTAAGTAGGCAGCCAGATATAGACCGGTCAGGTAATTGTCAGGACATGCTCCTTAAAGTACAATGCAGTTCCAACCTAAAAGACAGAAATATAAGAGTCAGAACAGACATACAGCTGCCATGACAGTTACTTTGTACTGTAGGTGTTATTACTATTATTTGCAAAATATACATAACCCCCTCAGCCCCATCTTTCTGGTCAATGGGACATAGCCGATCTAAAAGCTTATTGCAAGCATTTAAAATTTCTGGCCATTTAGTGGTAACCAAGTAGTTCTACATGGCAGTAGGCCTATTGGTACTGTAATTTTACTCGAGTATGATAAGTGGGTTCTTTTTCCACCACTGAACACTTTTATCTTTTATTGAGGGGTATTAAGATGACTGCACACACTGTAAAAAGAATCTGACTCCACCTCACCTCCACTCTATTGGCTCATTATGAAACTGCTGTGCTGTGATTAGCTAAAACGCTGCTTAACCCCACAAAACCCCCTCCCCCTCCCCCTCTCGCATTAGCACCGCCTTCCCTGAGCCTGACGAATGTTTTGTTTTCATGATTCGTTGACAACAAAAAAGTTCTGGTCCATCGGGACGAAGCAAGTGTCTGTTTGCAGGGGAACAGCTGCAGCATCAAAGTAGAAGCAACATAGAGGGGGGAAAAGGCAAAAAATATAGCTGCTATGTTTTGTTTTTTTGGCTAAAAAGTTGCCTCGATTGCCTTTAACCTGTTCTGACCCAGATTGTGCTAATTTAGCAAAGCAGAGCAAGGCTATAATGGGCATATTCAAGCCAAAGGCAACACAGTTGATCTCTAAATAGCATCTTGTCTATTTAAGTTGATTTTACACTTTCTTTTTTAGTTAGGCTTAGGCCCCACTCAGACTGCAGCCATAAAATCCAGCCAAATGCGATTTATTCCTCAAATCTGCAGATCTTTTGGGAGCAGAGTGATCAGATGAGTCAGATCAGTCACAGATCTGAGTGTCATGCAGAGTCGGACAGATTTAGACCGTTTCAACTCAAAGCCGCTCTGCGCCGCCGAGGCGATATGGATAAATTTAGCCCACGGGGTGCTTTTTTGTGTGCAAAACTAATGCTTGCGATGTATTCACAATGATAAAAACAAAAACAACTCCATAGTTTGATACATCACTTGCTATCATGGTAGGGTGACCAGATCGAAACTTTTCATTTGAGGGACATACAGTAAGTAGTGAAGAATGTGTGGGACAAGTGTGGAAACACGTTGCTAACAAATTATTAAGATCTCAAAGTCATTAAAATAATAATGCAGGGTTTCAATTGAAATATAGCAAAAACTAGCTGATCTGCAGATGCAATGTGGCCCATCTGCAGTGAGGGCGTATATATTGTGGCAACAGGGGAATACTGGGGCTATTTTAACAGAGTTAAAAACACATGAAAAGAGACAACAACAGAAAGCCAAACATTAGGTCATTCGAAGACTGAAGCCTGGGAAATGAGCGACTGTCCCTCTCATAGTGCCAAAAAACATTGCAAAAAACATTTTTGGGGAAAAATGCCTTATTACCATCAAAGGCACAAGGGGCAATGACATCCTTTTCACATAATACCAACAGGGCGGACACAGCTTGACTTGGTGGAAACCTGTGCCCAGAAGGGCACTTTTTCTAGTTGTCCCTTTTTTGGCACTCTTTTTTTTCCCTTTTCCGTTACAGTGGAGAGAACAGGACAACATGAAGTAGGGCATGCAGTAAATGGTTCCAGCCAGTTGGGAATCAAACCAGGGACTTGCTGTCAGGACTGTCCATGTTGCACCACTAAACACCGCACCATATCGGGGTCACCCTCTAAATTCCAATGAGTTTGTCTGTCCTTGTGGCGTGTCTTCATCATTCATTGTTCCTGTCAGTGTGTTGGCCAGTAAATCTGAAACGTCAATGCAATGTTGGGACTGAACTTTGAAATAGACTTTGAAATAGACAGTTGAGGACGAAAGCAGGCCAAATGTACACCGTTGATTAAAAGCAGGGGTGGATGTAACATTTCCCAATTTGGGGGGCAGAATAAAATGGGATGGGGGCGACCTCATCGCCCGTGTTGCTTTGCGCCATGGGCAATGAAGCCGCACCCATACTATTTTTTGTTAAAAGACTTATATTAGGCAAGTATAAGCATCAATAACAACATCAGTTGTTGTTGAAGTTGCAACAGACACACAGCATGCATAAAGCTAAAGGTCTGAGAGTAGTGTAGTAGTGAAATATCTTGGGTTGTTTACATGCCATTGTGTGTGGTGGGGCAGACAAGGCATTTAGGGGGGCATTGCCCCCCCCCCCATGCCCATGCCTAGATCCGCCCCTGGTTGGTACTGAACTTTGAAATAGACAGAAGGATGAAAGCAGGCCAAATGTACACTGTTTATTAAGAGTGGTGATTTTGGTCCCTAGAACGACAGTGATAATTCAGGTGTCCTTCGCATGAAATAATGTGAGCACCGCCATTGTAGCATGAATTGTTGTTTTTCCCCCCAGAAAACTTCATGATTTAGAAGACATTTGGTATAGACTGTACTCTATTCAGTTTTTTTCAAACACTTTCATATCAAGGCCCATTATTCATTTGGCATTGGGCCTCTCGGACCCAAAACTAAAGAATGTTTTTATTTGCAGCCATGGATTCTGCAGCTGTTCATTTGAACACCATCCGATCAGAAACCGCATGGTTATGCAACAGATCAGGGGTTTTCAACCATTTTGACACCAGGGACCACCATTTATTCTGCATTTGAGCCACAGACCACCATTTGATGACATTTTAGCCCCAAAGACCTAAAACTAAAGAATTCTTTTGGTTTTGTTCACAATTCCAGGCTGGATTTTGCAAACAGTGTAGACTTCTTAATTAAATCTTAATTAAATAGCGTTAATGAGTGTGAAAATGAAACCAAATGGTGCCGCAAGGGTTACATCTGGTTAACTAACTTTCCATCATTTAGCCTGGGGACCACCTGGAACCCTCTCAAGGACCACTGGTGGTCCCCGGACCACCTGTTGAAAACCCCTGCAACAGATGACAGGGATGTCAGGGAAATGCAAGTCAATCAGGCTCTGGCCAGACCGATTTGCCAAGTGACATTCCAGATGTGTGGAACACAGCCATCAGGCTGGAACCAGGCTATTGCTTCTTCGCTGTAGCAACGCTCAGGTTGCCAGATTCATCATAATGAAGTGAAATCATCTGGCAACCATTGAATAAAGTCAATTAGCTCGTCTTAACGTCGCTGGCACTTACCCTGCTAATTGCTTGCACTTTGTAATGCAGATTGATTACCAATATACTCTTTAGGGCATAACATGAGACCAAATGGACCAGTGCGAGTTCAGTCCATTTGGTTTCATTCTATGCCCTTCGAGAGTTAAAGATCTATAAAGATCTATCTATAAAGATCTATACGGGTCTATAAGGGTCCACACAACTCTCCATCACCACCTGGAGAACCCCCTCAAGGAGCATTGTAGTGGTCTCCGGACCCAGGGCCGGATCTAGGTATGGGCAATGCCCTCCTAAATGCCCAGTCTGCCCCACCAAACACGATGGCATGCAAAACAACCCAAGATATATCAAATTAAAGTGCTTTTATTTTAAAATGATTTGAAACACTACTACTGCTACTAACTAACTACAGCTGTGTCACCACTAAACCAACAGCATTTCATCATTGAAAACAGAAAACTCTCTGAGTCAGACCAACAACAACTGATGTTATTATTGTTGCTTAATTGCCTGATAGAAGTCCCGTAACTAAAAATGGTGGATGTGGCTTCATTGCCCCCCCCCCCCCCCCCAAATCGGAAATATTACATCCGCACCCGTCCGGAGTGCTGTTTTAAAAACCACTGCTAAATGTGTGCAGACAGTACCAGGACACAGCATTCTGTGTAACAGTTACTGTACATTCTGTCCATGCAGCCCTGGCGTACGGTACGGTACGGTGTTGTCACTCTCTCTGTGTTCCCTCGGCTCTCTGTTCCACGGCGGAAAGAAAAACTTTCCCTCCATTATGTAAGTGACATTGAAAGAAGCCGTGGGATGTACGGATCCCTTTGTCAGCAGCGGCAGCACATTAATTATGTCCCTTTCATGCAGTATATCTTTGTGTTGTGGGTGAATAATGCTCCACTTCCATGAACGATACGGGACTGGGATTGTGAGCAACGGAAAATCCCCCCTCTATTATAATTGGATAGGTTTTTATCCCTAGCTCTCTCTCTCTCTCTCTCTCTCTCTCCCCACCAGTTCTGTGTAGCACCTCTTCAACAGATAGCAGCTCCGGAGCAATTCCCTATTACTGAATATCTTCCTCCTTTTAGCCACTTAACGCTTTCTGTCTTACGCGATTTTGAAAAATATCAGATCTACAAGCTCGTAGCGCGCCACCGAGTGGCGCGCTACGAGCTTGTAGGTCTGATATTTTTTCAAATAATTGTGAAAATGTGTCACAAATGTTTAAATGTATTATTACGGGAAAGCAAACATTTTAAATTCAAATCATTGCTTTCTGGGGTGATCCTTATAGAACATACTGTATTTTCAGATGGGGGTCCACAGCGAAATTTAGATAATTCTGGTGGTCCTTGGCGTGAAATATGTTGAGCATCGCTGACACAGGAACATAGATTTGCCAGGAAAACTATAGAATAGCGACAGAAACTATGTAGCGTCAGAAACTAGGATCTCGTGTCAAAAACTATGAATCTAGCGTCAGAAACTAGAATCTAGAGTCAAAAACTAGAATCTAGCATTAAAAACTATTATTTACTATCTATTATCAGGACAAAGCCACTTAACAGGAGGGGAATCGACTCCGTTAACGAATACAGTAATTAAAGCCATTTACAAAGGGAGTGTCACTAATGCATTAGGCAGGCTGATAACAGAGACATAGAGACGGTCAGTAGTGGTTGGCAGCAATCAGGGATTAGAGGGATGGGCTCCTGTTACTGGCAGGTCAAGATGAGGTGGAATTAGACCGTGTCAGACAAGACGCCACGCAGGGAGGTCAGGTCCATCGACGCAGCCCTCTCTCTGAGTGGACCGAGTCTCTTGGTCTGGCCTTTGATTGCCAACCTCCTTTGGTTTCCTTCGGTACCAAGATGTAGAGTACTATAATTAGGGAGAGTAGCGACACTCCCGTTGACTCCCAATGCTACGGCTGAACAGAGACGGACGGCTATTGGCTGAAAGGCACACATGTACGCTTGTTTGGAACCCTACCATGGATCCAAACCAACCACTCTCGCTCATCCACTTGCATTGACAGTAGGACTCCAGTGCAGGCGTGAAGCGTGAGACGCAAGATCTCCTTAATTACAGTACTCTACCAAGATGTACAGTATTTATCCACTGAGAATCGGAGTGTTGTGGCTGTGTTTGTTTGGTTAGCAAATGGGCTAGCCCATTAGCCACGTGATTGACAACCTCTGGTTTGTTTGGTATGAACCAAACCCTCCCCCTTGCTTGAAACAGTAGACGAAGTCAGACTCAGGCTTCAGGATGCTGAACTGGGAACTGATCTAAGTACCGAAGTCCCATAGATCAGAACTCCCATTAGTCCGAACATGTGCTGGAAATCCACTATCAGCTGCAACGTGCTTGCGGTTATGGTGAGGGTTAGGGAAGGGTTTAGGCATGTTTGTAGCAAAACCCTACCCTTCTCCAACCGTAACCCTAAGAGCCTAAATCCCCGACGCTCAACCACCTCACAGACCGTGAGGTCTGTGAGGTTAGGTTGAGGGTCGGGGGTTTAGGCTTAGGGTTACGGTTGGAGAAGGGTAGGGTTTTGCGTCTCGTAGTTTCGGAACAACGGAAGGTCGCAACAATGGGAGGTCGGAATAATGACATGGCACCGCTGAACTAGACTCTGATATTCAGGCTAGGTCTGTGCGCCGATATCGCAGTGATTTTCAACCAGTGGACCACCAGTGGTCCCTGAGACTTGGTTATACCAAATGGAACCTTATAGGTCTTTAACTCTTGAGAGCGTAAAATTTGTCATTAGTCTACACCGTAGGTGAAAATATTTTTCCTGAGGTCCAACTAGTAGAGCATAATGTTGGTGAACAAACATGCAAGCCTATGGAGAACACAGATTTTGCCAGTAAATTATACCTGTATACGCATATACCTGTAAAACGCAAAAGCACACATTTCTGTCTGGCTTACAGTTACCAGAATCTGGTTCACTGTTATTATTAAGAGTTCGATTAAAGAAAAACATTTGTCACTCCCAAAATAGCAAAAATAATAGCAACAACTTAATTTGATATAATTTTCTTTCTGACTACCCTGTATTTTCGTTCGGGTCATGATAACGAGGAGATGACTTTAATTAGAATAATTAATTAACATTTTTTTAATCCTCCTCTTCCTTTCTGCTGAGAGAAATGAAACCGTTTCGGTTATTTTAGTTTTAAAATCAATATTGGCTTCTCTCAAAAATGTTGAAATATTTTTGTTTAGAATGGCCAGTCGCCTGTAAGCTCACAATCACAAAAATCAAATAGCCAATCTACATTACCACATTGTGAGCAATGTACATGTAGATTGGCTATTTGATTTTTTTCTTCTTTAAAAAACTGGAACTCAGGCTAATGAAGAAAATATTAAAAGCACTATTTTTAAAGTGGTTTGACTTTCACACTTTTTTCCCCATGCAAGGTGAACTTGTGAAATGGTTTTCTTAGAAGCATGTCAGCGTCTGCACAAAAGCTGAGACAGAAGATGTTAGATGGAGCAATTAGCACTCCACTAAATTACTTTAATAGTCAATTATTGGTACCATTTCTACAGCATCTCTGCACTTTTGTCACCATTCTAATGCCAAGTGCTCCACTGTCTATATCGAAGTGATTGCTTTGAACTTTTCAAAGTATTAAAGACAATGAGAGACAGAGCAAGAAGTTTAGACCATGAGCCATTAAGTCCATATACTAATGATCCATAATGTATAAAGCATGGAGAAGTGGTCAGGACAAAAGGCCAATGAATTGCTTTTTCATCGGTTATTTTTTTTTTTTAATCCCGCGAATTTGTAGCTCCTTTTTTCACCCTGTGCCAATTCCTAATGTGATCCTGGGCTCTACACACCCTCCACCAGCAGACTGGCCTCGTGCTCCCTTCAATGCATGAGGAGTCCAAGCTGCCTTCTTTTCACCTGACAGAGAAGAGTTTCCCTGGTTGGACGTGGCGCGTGGAAGGAACAGGTTATTCCAACCAGTTCCAGTCCCCTCTATCAAGCGCCCCGGCTGGCCAGGTGGGAGGCAGCCTAGAGTCCAAGATTACGGCATGTTTTTGTGAGGGTATATACCCTAGGGGACACGGGGAGAACAGCAGCGTCCCTAGTAGGAATCGAACCCAGGACATTTAGCCTTGAGGCGACAGCACTAACCACTGTTCCACTGTGCCAATTTCAGCTATATTCTAGGTTTGCCATTTCTAATAATGCTACCTTGCATCGTAGAATGCTGACAGGGAGATTTCCTGACACACTGGTACCCAAATCTGTGTGTGTGTGTGTGTGTGTGTGTGTGTGTGTGTGTGTGTGTGTGTGTGTGTGTGTGTGTGTGTGTGTGTGTGTTTGTCAAAAAGAAATACAATTTCACACTATACCAATTTTACACCATACACACTTACTATGGGGGTAAACGATATAGTAACTGTATCAAAATTCATTTTAAAAATGAAGCATATTGTTACGTAAACAGAAGATACCGTATTGTTTGACTTTGGGTTATATCGATTTGCAATGTAAATAATCCGTATTGAATCGGTATTCGTAGTACGGGCAAGTACTACAGGCAAGTAGAGCGGATAAAAAGGTTTGTTTAGATGTTTACACTCAAGAGTTAAAATATTCATCATCTGAATGAGCCCAGGTCTACACCTAGAATTTTAATGGTCAAAAATCGATCCTGGGATTGTGGACAAATATTGGACAAAAACAAAAGAAATGGCACAAATGCTCCGTGGCACAAATGCTGAATAAATTAGTGAGCGTTGGAGTCAAAAAGGTTGAAAACCACTGTCCTATAAACAAAACACCACTGCTGCCGCAGTGGCGTTTCTACGCAATTTGGAGCCTAGTCAAGATTTTCCCTGGAGCCCCCCCTTACCAAATGGACCCGTGAGGGTCCATTTGGTAAGGGGGGGCTGTGTTTGTCTGTGACAGGGAAAATCTCCTGTAAAATGGCACCCCCCAAGGGATAAAATTATGAACCATCTTTAAACTAAAGAACATTTTTTGTCTTTTAAATTTTCAATTCTAGTCATTCATTTTAGGCTTATTAACCGGGTATCCTGTTAAAGCAGGGGTTTTCAACAGGTGGTCCGGGGACCACCAGTGGTCCTTGAGAAGGTTCCAGGTGGTCCCCAGGCTAAATGATGGAAAGTTGGTTAACCAGATGTAACTTTTGAGAATGTAAAAATGAAACCAAATGGACCCTTGCGGGTCCATTTGGTTTCATTTTCACACTCTCAAGAGTTAAAATATTCATCATCTGAATTAGCACCACTTAATTAAGAAGTTTACACTGTTTTGTTGGCAAAATCCAGCCTGGAATTGAGGACAAAACCAAAAGAATTCTTTAATTTTATGTCTTTGGTGTGAAAATGTAATCAAATGGTGGTCCGTGGCTCAAATGCTGAATAAACGGTGCTCCCTGGAGTCAAAAAGGTTGAAAACCCCTGTTTTAAAGCACTTCTGGTGGTCGCCCCCTCACCTCGCCCCCTCCCCTCATATCATGGTCGCCCTAGGCAACTGCCTAGTCTGCCAAATGGCTGCCGACAAAAAACAACAACAACAACAAAATCATCCTATGTGATTCTTGCTGAAGGGAGAGGGTTAATCAGGGGAGGAGGAGGAGGTGGGGGTTAATCGGGGGAGGAGGGGGGGGGGGTAATCGCGGGGGTTATGAAAGGCGAGAGCCTCCAGTGTTCCTGCAGCTCTATAGCCATGATGATGATGAGCTGAGTGTGCACATCTCACACATAGAGGAGCAGCCAGAGAGAGAGGAGGGGGTTCAGGGGGTTGCAGGATTTCTATTGCCAACTTGACTCCATCTTCAAAGCCATATTAACATAGAGCCAGCTTCCCTTTCATCTCCCTCTCATGTCAATGATGCCAGCACAAATTAGCATGCCCAGTGAATAGAGGGAACCCGCCCAAATAACAGCCTTCTGACGCACAGGAAAGGGCTGGCGTGCATGTGTGTGTGTGCACGGCAACTCTGGATTTTTTATATATATATAATGGGAAGAGTCTACAGTTGCAATAATCTCTCATTGATTCCCTCTTAACAAAATTCATCTGAAATCTGATCGTTAAACAACATTAAACTCACCAAATGTGCATCTGTAAGGAAAGGTTGAATTATCCTCTATCTGCAAAGTGTTTTGTTTGAAAAAATCCACCGTAGACATGATGTAGGAGCTACTTTTTATCAGTAAATTCTCTGCAGGTTAGTACTGGAGTTCAGAAGCGCTCATCATTAGTCACTGAACAACCATGTGTACCACCTGTTTAGAATTTAAACATGCCTCACAGCTAGAAGGTCCTGGGTTCGATTCCCGCTAGGGGCGCTGCTGTGGGTGCTGGCGGCATGTCTGCTCCTCCACGTCATCAGTGCCCATACCCGAGGCAGGGTTGGTGAAAGGGCCTTTCTGTGTGGAGTTTGCATGTTCTCCCCGTGTCCCCTAGGGTAGATACCCTCACAAAAACATGCTGTAATCCTGGACTCTAAACTGCCTCCCCCTGGCCAGCCGGGGTGCCTGATGGAGGGGACAGGAACTGGTTGGAATAACGTGTTCCTTCCACGCGCTACGTCCAACCAGGGAAACTCCCCCCTGTCAGGTGAAAAGAAGGCAGCTTGGACTCCTCATGCATTGAAGGAAGCATGAGGCCAGTCCGCTGCCTCCCCAGGTTGGTGGAGGATGTGTAGAGCCCAGGATCACATTAGGAATTGGCACTGGGTGAAAAAATGGGCTACAAAATCGTGGGGAAAAAAATATATATAAAAAAAAAGAATTTAAACATAATGCAGGAGTTACCAGCTCAACCCGTTAATACAAACGAGTGCCTCCAAAGTCCAACACTTTTATTTACTGACATAAAGTAGCTCATAACATGATGGTGGATTTTTTTTTTTTTTTATCAAACAAACGCTTTGCAGATAGAAAGAGGATAAATTAACCACACAGCTGCAATGTTGGTGAGTTTAACATTGTTTAAAGGTGCAATAGGCAGGATTTCACTGATGTTTACATTTTGTATAAATGAACAAGGGCGACACCTAGTGTCGAAATGCTGCATTGCGTCTGGTTGCCGTGTTGCCAGGTTTGACGGCTTCACTGAAATGGAAAGTGACGGTGTGACCTGAATTTTACTCTTCACTTTGAGAAAGATGTCAATTGACTCTGATGTGTGTATATATGTATATATATACCGTAAATCCTCTTTTATAATCCGGGGCTTTTATTTACTCAACCGATTTTTATACCAGGCGTTTATTGGAAGGAGGCTGCTATAAGAAGAGAGGCCTATAGGCCTATTACAATGTTTCAATCCAATCATAATGAATAAAACATATTGTATACTCTGCATTATCTTAAATAATTTGCAATAGTCTAAAATAATGCTGTTTTTTGTAAGGCCACTAGATGGCGTCTGTATATAGGTTTGACGCTTCAACTCATTTCACCATATAGGCTAGGGGCAGGGGCGGATTGGCCATCTGGAGTAGGCTACAGGGAGTTTTCTCTCAAAGAGTTACATCTGGTTAACCAGCTGGGGAAATGTGCCAATCCGCCCCTGTGTCAAAGTGAAAGTAAAAGAAAAAGACTAGATAAAGTTATCGTATATAGTTGATGTTTAGGAATGGTTGGCAGGCATATTCAAAGGATGGAACGGAGTACTGTATCTGGACAATGGCATGGATAAAACTGGAAGAAATCTCGCATGGTTATAAGTAGGCCTACTACGAAAGTATTGACAAGACTATGCGATCGTTACAGTCCGTCAGTCAGTCAGTCCGTCAGTCAGTCAGTCAGTCGATATAATGGATAACGGAAGATTCACCGGGATTATAACCAAATATGGATGGATTACTTCATTGGTGTACATGGCTTCTTCACATCTCGGCTCACAGTAAGTGCATTGGAATGCGATGGTGCGCTCTGTAAAAATGGACCCTCGCGGGTCCATTTGGTTTCATTTTACGATCTCAAGAGTTACAGATCTAAAAGGACCACTAGTGGTCCCCGGACCACTGGTTTAAAACCAGTGGTTTATAGAGAGAAAAAAAGGCAAGCAGATCGGCAGGAGGAGGAGGCGGTGAACTGCGCATCGCATAAGCCCACCCTCGCATCGCATAAGCCCACACTCGCAGAAAATAAAAAAACAAAAGAAAAAAATACCGGCTAATAAAAGGAGGCCGGAATATATACGTTAATTCAACGCCGTTACCGGAAATTAATAGGAGGCCGGTAAATAATAGAACGGAGGACTATATTAGAGCATTTACGGTATATATACATATATACATACATATATATATATATATATATATATTATATATATATATATATATATATATATATATATATATATATATATATATATATATATATATATATATATATATATATATATATATATATATAATATATATAGTGGGGGGGGGGGATGCGGCGTGTATAGTGTAGTGGAGGGGGGATGCGGCGGAGATGGCGTCCCCCCACTTCTCACATTTAAAATATTTTGGGGGCAAAAGTAGGCCTATGTTTTTTGTCTTGGAACCAAATGGACCCGCTTTGTCTTGGAATTCCCCTTAAGAGGCGTCCTCTCACTTCTAAAAGTCCCACTACGACACTGTATATTATGCATTAGAATCAGCGGATGGGTTACATTTTACGTTACTTTTTGAGGTTGTATATTAGGCTACAATGTTACAATATTACAATAGCTAACGTTTTGACTTCTTTGCTTTGCCCTTTAAATACCTGTACACTATAGCAGGGGTTTTCAACCTTTTTGATACCAGGTACCACCATTTATTCAGCATTTGAGTCACGGACCACCATTTGACGACATTTTGGCCCCAAAGACCTAAAACTAAAGAATGCTTTTGGTTTTGTTGACAATTCCAGGCAGGATTCTGCAAACAAAACAGTGTAGACTTCTTAATTAAATAGTGCTAATTCAGATGATGAATATTCTTGACCCTTGGCGGGTCCATTTGGTTTCATTTTCACACTCTCAAGAGTTACATCTGGTTAACCAACTTTCCATTAGCCTGGGGACCACCTGGAACCCTCTCAAGGACCACTGGTGGTCCCCGGACCACCTGTTGAAAACCCCTGTACTATAGCATAGAATCTATACTATGCTACTATATTTATACTACTACTATACTATACTATACTATACTATACTGTACTGTACTGTACTGTACTGTACTATACTATACTATACTATACTATACTATACTATACTATACTATACTGTAGTCCTCACCAGTGTTGGTCTATATTACTTAGGAAAGTAACTTCTTTACTTTACTCATTACCCCTTAGACAAAGTAATATCATTACTTTACTTATTACTGGAATTGAAGAGTAATATATTACATATTACGTTATTACTTTCCCAAGTTCTCAACATCGCCTTTGAAAAAATAGAGATGTACAACATAATCTGTTTAGTGAGCTCTTTCTAGAACTGGATCCAATTTATTGGAATAATAAGTCTCCAATCTCACAAACTGTACCTGAAAACAAAGCCAACAGAATCAGTCACTTTGACTTTTTAAACTTTGCAATTGTTTTCAAAGACAGGTCTTGTATTTTAAAATAAAATACAAAATAAAGCAGTAAGCGATTTGTAGTGTACATAAGTGTGCGCAGGATGCAGCATGTGGACTGGATCTACAATCTACTGCACATCTCTGTTGTTACAGTACCTGTCGATAGCTTGTAAATCTGTTCTATTTTTGCATGCAACAACAAGCTCATTTTAAAAAAGTAACTTGGCGTTACTTGCAAAGTAATGCGTTACTTATTACCCATTTTTGCAGAGTAATCTCGTTACTTTACTTTTTGGAGCAAAAGTAATAATATTACAGTAATATGTAATCTAAAATTAGTTACTGCCCAACACTGATTGTACTCACAGAGTACTTTTCTACCCTAAATCCTCTTTTATAATGCAGGGCTTTTAAGGCCACTAGATGGCGCTTGTAGGCCTATATGGGCTTGACGCATTTCACACATTTCATCATCGATGAAGCAGGAAAGTGAAAGTTTAAACAAAGCCGTTTAGGCCTATAGGATTCCAGCAGGACTGGACTCAAAAAGACCACATGAAGTTATCGTTGTAGGCCTATAGTTTGTATAGGAATGGTTGGCATAATCAGATAAAAGAACGGAGTAGGCCTACTATATCTGGACAATGGCATGGATACAACTGGAAGAAATCTAACATGGATTTGCAGTCAGTCAGTCAGTCAGTCAGCCAAGCAATCGGTATAATGGATAACGGAAGATAATTTTGACGATTCGTTGGGATTATATCCAGATATGGATTAGGCTACATCATGGAGGGACATAATGACTTCTTCAAATTGGGGACACCTACAGAGACGGCTCATAGTAAGTGATGATGCGCTCTGTAAAAATACATAACACCAAATAAAGTTATTAGGAAACCAAATGGACCCTGCGGGTGCATTTGGTTTCATTTTACGATCTCAGATCTAAAAGGGTCCATTTGGTTACCAACTGTCCATGATTTAGCTGGGGACCACCTGGGATCCCCTCAAGAACCACTGGTGGTTCCCGCACCACTGGATGAAAACCGTATGGTTTATAGAAAGAGAAAAAGGACAAGCCGACACGGCAGGAGGAGGAAGCGATAATAATACCAAATAAAACAAAGGAAGGTAAAGTTATTAGGAAACCAAATGGACCCTCCCGGGTCCATTTGGTTTCATTTTACGATCTGAGATCTAAAAGGGTCCATTTGGTTTCCAACTGTCCATGATTTAACTGGGGACCGCCTGGAATCCCCCCAAGGACCACTAGATGAAAACCACTGGTTTATAGAAAGGGTAAAAGACGAGCCGACACCTCAGGGGGAGGAGGAGGCGATCGGTGAACTGACAACACGGTACAACGGCGGCGCACGCCGCGGACCGCTTCATTCTATCACCACCACCACGAAACAGCGCACGACACGGTACAACGGCGGCACACCTTTCATTCCATCACGACCACCACCACCACCACTTTGGTGTTTTTTGGCTGGGAAGTCGTGGTCTGCTGTTGAGAAGGCATGCTTTGACTACTTGCTGTAGGGCGAGGCACGATACTGGCAACCCTGAATCGTGCAACCTCATTGGATGATGCGACTCCATTCATATATAATGGAGCCATAGAAACCCATATTAAAAAAGGTAAACGGTGACGGTCCGTCACATGGTCGAAATAATATTTCAAATATTATTTTAGCATATTTGTTGACATTTTTGAAAAAAAGTCACAATAGAGAAAAATATAGTTTTTATTTTTCGTTTTCCATTTCTTTACTCATTTTTAGCGAATTGTTAGGATTAGCTTCAGGTTAGGTTTCATGAAGATGTTGCCTATCCCACCTTTAACATTACAAGCAGATCGCATGTTTGCTTTTTTATTGAAGAGTCAGTGGAGGGTATTGCAACTCCGTTATAAAACAAAAAATCCAGAGTTGCATTGCGGCCGTGTGTACATGCGTGCGTGAGTGCATGTGTTCCCAAAGATTTTTTTTCCATATCAAGGACCGCCAATATGACAAACTACAAAGGACTAAATAAATACCATTACAATACCGAATAAATCATTTCTTAGTTTCACCCAGCGATAAAATCAGTGCATTTAAAGACATCCCTGTAGTACAATACAACAATAAAATGAATAATTTATGGTTGATTATAACTCAGTGATGCAATAACTCATTTCAGTATGAGACAAATAAGCAGAAAATAAACAGCATAACTAAATGTGCCAAGACCAAAACAAATTACCACAAACAAAAACAAAACAATCCTATACCTCAGGGGTTTTCAACAGGTGGTCTGGGGACAACCAGTAGTCCCTGAGAGGATTCCAGGTGGTCCCCAGACTAAATGATGGAAAGTTGGTTAACCAGATAACTCTTGAGAGATAACTCTTGAGAGTGTAAACAGGAAATCAAATGGACCCTTGCGGGTCCATTTGGTTTCATGTTTACATGAATTTCATGTTTCATGAATTTGGTTTCATGTTTCATGAATTGTGGACAAAAGCAAAAGAGATCTTTAGTTTTGAGGTCTGTTTTTTTCTAGCTAAAATGTCCTCAAATGGGGGTACGTGGCTCAAATGCTAAATAAATAGTGGGCCCTGGTGTGAAAAAGGTTGAAAGCCCCTGCTATACCTCAACCCGCTAATCAAGGCACTATAAGGGGCAGGCTGGGTAAAGCCACCTTGAAACTCCATAGGCAACAAACAGTCACTGGGAGCAGCAGCAGTCACAGCAGTCAGACACTGCTGGAAAATACAGGCTCACTAATCAAAAAATGAGTGTAATCCATGAACAAACATTTACCTTGCCATGCTGGGTTTCAAACAATCTCTCCCTCTATCCCTCTCTCTCACTCAGCAGTGTGTCTGTCTGACTGCGTGTGAAGCCAGCAGTACTCAGCTGTGTGTGTCTGTGAAACAGGAAGTGTCAAAATAAAGGTAGAGGGAACTACAAGAAGTTTAAAAGTTAAGGTGAACCTGAATGAAGAATAAAGAAGACATTGAAGTTTAACACACTAGTGTCACACAGACACTTACAGGACACAATTATTTATTTTTTTTTTTTTTTTTTTTTTTTTGGCAAAAACAAAAGAAAAAATGTTAATGACATTTGGAATATTTAGAACACTGCCCTGGTGGGCTTCATGCTGTAATGTGTGGTTTTAGATATTTTTAGTGAGCCCAGTGTCTCTGATACCATCAACACTACTTCCTGGACTACCATTCCCATGATTCTTTGATGCACTGCACTTGTGGATAGGTTGACGGGCTTACTGGTGTTATTGAGACAACGTGTAATCCAGAATTAAGGAAGTATAGTGTGGATGACATTGGACACTGGACTCACTGTTGAAATCTAAAATATATATAAAACCACATATCATACACATAAAGAGCTCCAGGAGGAAAGTATTCTAAATCTTCTACATTTCATTAACATACCAGTGTCTGTTGCAGTTGTATACAATCCATTTGGTTCCCAATTATCTTGGGGACCCCCTGGAAACATGAAACTTGGTTTCAGAAGCCCTGTAGTGATTCATCTGCCACCGCCACAGTGTCCCCAATTATACCCAACCAGTGGTAACTGATGACGACGGTGGGGGATTCCAGCAAATAAACACTAAATAAACGCATAATATATGCTGTATGCTTTGCAAAAAATTGCAAAGCTCTCTGGTGATGATAATAATACTCCCAATATTACTGGCAAGGGGAAACAATACATATATTCAGAGTGCTCCTTAATATTAAGGGTGAACTCAACTGTATTATTCATTTCTGCATGAAATCCGAGCCATGCGTGACTGTACGCATGCACACTTGCGTGTGTGTGTGTGTGTGTGTGTGTGTGTGTGTGTGTGTGTGTGTGTGTGTGCATGGGGCCGTACAACGACTGCGTGATGAGCAACTCTTTTGTGGGTGTTTCCCGGAGCCTGGAGGAGCAGGAGGAGGATTACACAACCACCAGCACACAGATGGCACTGGATGAAAAGAGGCCTTTGAAAAGGCAACGCCAGCCCCTGATTGGCTGCCTGTGTTGGCCAGGTGTTGTGTTGAGTCTCCAGGTCGGTTGGGGTGACCAGATGTCCCTCTTTTGGGGACAAGTAAAGTGGGACAAAAGTCCCTCATTTCAAATACATTTTCGAGTTGTACCACAAATTGACCCCCCCCCCCTCCTAATGTTCATCGATTCTTGGTGCCCCCCCTAAATGCCCAGACTGCCCCACCAAACATGTTGGCATGCAAAACAACCCAAAATATTTCAAATGAAAGTGCCTATATTTAAAATGATTTGAAACACTACTACTGCTACTAACTAACTACAGCTGTGTCACCACTAAACCAACAGCATTTCATCATTGAAAACAGAAAACTCTCTGAGTCAGACCTTTAGCTTTATGCATGCTGCGTGTCTGTTGCAACTTCAACAACAACTGATGTTATTATTGATGCTTTACTCGTCTATCGAAAGTCCTTTAATCGAAAATGGTATGGGTGCGGCTTCATCGCCTGTGGCATGAAGCGACACGGGCGATGATGCTGCCCCCATACCATTTTCTCCTGCCCCCCCAATTGGGAAATGTTACATCCGCCACTGGGCGTGTGCTGTATGTTCAAAGGCAGTCTAATTAGTTCACATTCACACAGCAGGATCAGCTCCATGTTGGAACAAAATGGCACTCTATGGATTCTGCAGCGTGTGTGCGTGTGTGTGTGTGTGTGTGTGTGCGTGCGTGCGTGCGTGCGTGCGTGCGTGCGTGCGTGCGTGCGTGCGTGCGTGCGTGCGTGCGTGCGTGCGTGCGTGCGTGCGTGCGCACGCACGCACACACGCACACACACTCACAGACGTGTATGTGTTTAACGCCCGTGTTTTAAAGTTGCATGAAAGACAGGGGAATTCCTCTTTTGATGATTTTAGAAATTTATATGCTTTTAGATCTGCATCTTAAAAAACGTGGCACAAATGTTTAAATATGATATTGTTTCTTTAAATCTTTGCTTCTGGGAGGAAGGGGACGGTGCTGGTGGTGGTGGTGGGGGGGTCTGTTCTCCCTGTGTCCTCTAGGGTAGGTACCGTCACAAAAACATGCCATAATGCTGGGCTCTAGACTGCCTCCCCGCGGCTGATGGAGGGAACTGGACTGGAACTGGTTGGAATAACGTGTTCCTTTCACGCGCTATGTCCAACCAGGGAAACTCCCACTGCCAGGTGAAAAGAAGGCAACTTGGACTCCTCATGTATTGAAGGAAGCATGAGGCCAGTCCGCTGCCTCCCCAGGTTGGTGGAGGGTGTGTAGAGCCCATGGATCACATTAGGAATTGGCACTGGGTGAAAAATGGGCTAGGAAATCATGGGATAAAATGTAATTTTGTCGTCCTGAGCTAGAAATAGGGAGTACATGAGTTGTATAACTGGCCAGCTGCCTCCACCACCTCTCAAACAAACAAACAAACAAACGTGTAACACCCGGTTCATCCACGTGCAGCCTGGCCCTGCCCATCCCAAATCCAGCTGAATGGACCATCTGTGCCAATCGCAGCTCACCTTTCCTTCTCTTTACTTTTTTTTTTTTACAAGTACGTGCTTCACAACGCACTGCGATCACTGTGAGTATATCTAGCTGTGCCCCTTCTGTGCTCAGATCACCAGGGGGAAATGGAATCATCCACTCTGGAAGCAAAGCAAAAACGTGCATCTGGCAGACCGACCACACCACACACACAGACGTGCAGAGAGTGTGAGAGGGTCGGGGCCTGAAATCACGTTAAAAAGGGCACTTTTTGATCAAAACAACGAAAATATGATCAAATTCTGAATAAATAGTGGCCATGGTGTCAAAAAGATTGAAAACCACTGCTTCATATGAAAAACTTTGGAGTTGCCCACCCTGCCATTCTTCCAGCCCACCCTAGTATGCTAAATCCAGCCCTGCACGCCACCCACCACCCTCTTAAAGGTAATCAAGGCAACTTTTTAGCAGAGAGCGCTGTTGGTGTCATCAACCTGACTCCCCAGGGTGTTCAAAGGAGAACTTCAGTGATTCTTTCCCCAACAAGTCTGTCAGACACAACCGCAACGCTTTAAGATAAGGCTGAGAATAAAAGGCAGGCGGTAAAAGGAAGCGACTGCATCAGGTGACGGCACACGGATACAGACGTCAGACGGCATGAGAAAACTCTGGCAAACTCGAAAAGGGAAAGAGGGAGAAAAGTTAGAGAGAGAAAAGAGAGTGAAAGAAAGACAGAAGTTTGAGAAGTTGAACATCAACCCATCCACAACTTAACGTCACACTGGGTAACATTCATTGTTGTATTCTTTCCTGGTGACACATCTCTTATAGAGCCGACGTCTTTTTGTCTACAAACGTTTGTCTATATGCAGAACCTTGGAAAGAGTGCATAGAGAGTTCAGCAACACGTTGTCGGAAATTATCACAAATTTTCAGTTTCAGAATGTTTACAATTCCTGTACACTCATTCTTGAGCGTACAGTCTCCGATTTCTGGCCTGTTGAGAACTCTAGTTTTGTTCGGCTAGCGGGTACAGATCACTACTAACTTTTGGCAAAGTTTTAAATAGACAGGTATCAGTTATCACATTGAAAACATATTTTAGTTGTTAAGATTAATCAGCATTGTCTTGGCCCTCAGGTCTTCCTGGATTAAAATGAATAATAAAAGGCAATAAATTATTAATTTTGATCAGCTCAACTGGCATTTTCTGTCAACATTTTCTGTTACAGGACTTTTATTCGGCAATTATTATTATGAATAGTAACATCAGTTGTTGTTGAAGTTGCAACAGACACGCAGCATGCATAAAGCTAAAAATCTAAAGTTTTTGGTTTTCAATGATGAAATGCTGTTGGTTTAGTGGTGGCACAACTGTAGTTAGTTAGTAGCAGTAGTAGTGTTTCAAATCATTTTAAATATAAGCACATTGATTTGAGATTTAAGTCGTTTTGCATGCCATCATGTTTGGTGAGTCATTCTGGGCATTTAGAGGGGCATTGCCCCCCCATACCCATGCCTAGATCCACCCCTGGAGTAAATGGGACAACATGAAGAAAAAAAAAAACCTCTGTCCATCCATCACATGGGCCATGGTGACAGGATGGCTGTCATTTCAGGAATGCTAATCAAGAACAGTCTCACTTCCAGCTCCTTAACGTTAAGGCTCATCTCTTGTCTCCTAATTATGATTTATTGGGATGTAGATTAAGCAATGTTCACAAACCAGCGCTGATACTTGGTTCCCATTATCTACTGTATAAGCAATGCTGCTATTCCCACTGTGGAACAAACTGACTTACACCACAGGTGCAGAATGGAGGATATTGGTATAGCTCAGGGGTTTTCAACCTTTTTCATACCTAACCTATTTTCTCTGCATTTTAGTCAGATTCTTATGCTGTGTCCAAGCATCAAACTATCTCCGTGTCCCACCCCTCTGTCGAGGACTCGTCAACGGCATGGATATCAGAAGCAGCAACGACAACGTTGCTGCTTCTGATATCCAGTCACAGACAGCGGGGCGAGACATCCTGTCTACAGACAGCATGACAATCTAGGAAATACATTTGGGGAAAATAAATTAAAAATACTTATAGGCATCATAGCTCTTTGGAATTTTGTACAGTTACATGGAACTATCTCAATACTTTGTGGGGATGATTACCTTGATTACAAGATCTACAGATCTATAAAGGTCCACTTGATCACCACCAACTGTCCATTTAGCTGGGGACCACCTGGAATCCTCTCAGGGACCATAGCCGCATGCGACGTTAGATTCTTTTCTTTTATATTTGGAATTTATGTGAATCTAGCGTCGCATCAGGCTCCATTGACTCGACTGCTGTCTAAATGTCACCAGTGATCTGCTTGTATTCAACAAGTCAAACTCACCAACTTTGCAGCTGTAGAGAAAGCTTGCCACCTCCTCTGTCGATCTGCAAGGGTTTTGTGCCATAAAAATCCACCGTAGACATATTATGAGCTACTTTCTGTCCTGGGTATTCCACAACAAACATCACAGCTGCCATTTTGCCAAACAAGAGCCGAGCGGGAGTGCTTGTTTTATACACTGACACACACAAACAGCAGGTGGCGATACTGCGTGTGCACCGACCAGGTGTGCACCTGGTGTGTGTCAGTGTATAAAACAAGCACTCCCGCTCGGCTCTTGTTTGGCAAAATGGCAGCTGTGATGTTTGTTGTGGAATACCCAGGACAGAAAGTAGCTCATAATATGTCTACGGTGGATTTTTATGGCACAAAACCCTTGCAGATCGACAGAGGAGGTGGCAAGCTTTCTCTACAGCTGCAAAGTTGGTGAGTTTGACTTGTTGAATACAAGCAGATCACTGGTGACATTTAGACAGCAGTCGAGTCAATGGAGCCTGATGCGACGCTAGATTCACATAAATTCCAAATATAAAAGAAAAGAATCTAACGTCGCAATGCGGCTACAGGCACCACTGGTATAGCTCATGATTTATGGCGAATTTAGGCCCTTCGATAATGATGATATCACCATATTCAATATATAGAGCAAGAGCTTTCATCAACATTATATCACGAAAAAAAAAAAATCTATATAACTCAAAATATAACCAGGGCTTCAAAATTAGTTTTGGGTCCGAGAGAGCAAACTCTACATCAAATGGCGGTCCATGGCTTAAATGCTAAATAAATAGTGGGCCCTGTAAACAGAACACTAGCAAAACATCAACAAAAACATTGTCAAAACTACTTAAACTCATGCCTTCCAATCACATAGTAACATAAAGAAGTGCATTATAACACCTTTTCACCGTTTTCACTGGTAAGATATGCTTAAAACAACTTTAAAAATGAAGATCTGTGCAAAGCAGCAAAACAACCAACCTCCTCCTCAGCTGGCTACCGACAAGAGGAAGTAAACTCAGGCACAAGACGTTACAGAAACAGGAAGTGAGGACTTCAAAATAAATAATAACACAAATTGCTCCCATAGCAAACTACTAGAGGTATTACAAAATAAAAGTGACAATAAATAATACAGTGTGAGGGGATCTTTGGTGGAATGCATTTGCCAAATCAGCCATTGCTGTCCCCAATTCTAGCCTACCTATGTATACTCTATACTAGGATAGTAAAGAATCAATATCACAATATTGGAAGGACGATATATGCTGTATATTGTGACAATATATGTGGGGCAGCGGTGGTTCAGGGGTAGAATGGCTGGATGGTAACCATAAGTTCGAACCCAGGCTACCCCAGAGTTTATGTCAATGTGTCCCTGAGCAAGACACTGAACCCCTAATTTGTCCTGATGTGCTGGTCGGTATACATGGTTTTCACAGCCATTGGTGTGTGAATGGGTGAATGTGATGCACAATCACAGACGCTATATATAAATGCACCATTTACAAACAAAAAAGCAACTTCTGCTCGTCCAAAAGGACCCGTGGGAGGTGTAAGTCTAGTTAGCAGGCAGAGACTTTAAAAAAGAGAAAGCAAACCTTCCGGGGGAAGGGAAGGGAAGGGACTGACTGCACACTCCAGGGAACAAAAAGTGGACAACTTGAACTCACTGTGTCATCAACTTTTTATTAGAACAACACATCTAGCTGTGGCTTCGTCAGGTGCTCTATACAGTACAGTATACAGTACAGTACAGTACAGTACAGAGTGTGTGTGTGTGTGAGTGAGTGAGTGAGTGAGTGAGTGAGTGAGTGAGTGAGTGAGTGAGTGAGTGAGTGAGAGAGAGAGAGAGAGAGAGAGAGAGAGAGAGAGAGAGAGAGAGAGAGAGAGAGAGAGATTCTCAGTCTTCTCAGTCTCAAGAGATTCTTGTCTTATATTATGAATATAAGACAAACAAAGTCTTATATTTTGTTTTTTGCCCATATTAATACAGTTCAAATGTTGAAGGAGGTTTTCATCTGAACAGTTGGTGTGTGGATGTTACATGTATACATTTAAAAGTCAAGGTAGGCAGTTACTTAGTTTGTTACTGTAATTCTCTTTTGGGGAGAGATGTCACTCTGAAATTTGCATGCACCAATTGTGATTGTGCCTGTCGGAATGTTTTATTGATCTCCACTGAGGGTGTACTGTAGTGAAAAGTCTGGAGCTCTCTGGTGAAGCTGTTGCCCCCAATACCCAGCTAAAGATAAGCGGTTGATGAGGATGCCGGATCATGAAAATGTACTGCAAAAATTTTCAATACATTCTTTCGGAGCGAATATTTTCATTACAACTCAGGAGTCTCTGAAACAACATATTTTCAGAAGAGCATCTGCAGCCTACATTGCATACATATTTTGCCGGTCCTAAAATAGGACATAAAACGGGTTAGAGAACCAACGACATACTGCCAAAACATAAACATAAAACGGTCATGATTTAGAAGACATTTGGGAGAACCTGCAGGAATTCTCAGGTCTATAAAAGTGGATGATATACAGTATATGCTGTCCCCTCTCTCTCTCTATCTATCCAAACAAACAGAAGATGGAGTCTCCTCCTAGCTTTCATTCAGTCCTCAGTGGCATCCTCAGGGTGCTGGCGGGGTCATTCCTTATCCCAATTTATTCTGACTAGATTCTAGTTTCTGATGGTAGTTTATACTGTAGTTTCTGACACCAGATTCTAGTTTCTGACACTAGATTCTAGTTTCTAATGCTAGATTATAGTTTCTGACACTAAATTCTAGTTTCAGACGCTAGATTCTAGTTTCTGACGCTAGATTCTAGTTTCTGACGCTAGATTCTAGTTTCTGACACCAGATTCTAGTTTCTGACACTAGATTCTAGTTTTCTGACACTAGATTCTAGTTTCTAACGCTAGATTCTAGTTTCTGACGCTAGATTCTAGTTTCTGATGCTATATTTTAGTTTCTGACGCTAGATTCTAGTTTCTGACACTAGATTCTAGTTTCTGACACTAGATTCTAGTTTCTGACACTAGATTCTAGTTTCTAACGCTAGATTCTAGTTTCTGACGCTAGATTCTAGTTTCTGACGCTAGATTCTAGTTTCTGACACTAGATTCTACTTTCTGACACTAGATTCTACTTTCTGACCCTAGATTCTACTTTCTGACCCTAGATTCTAGTTTCTGACCCTAGATTCTAGTTTCTGATGCTAGATTCTAGTTTGGGACCCTAGATTTTAGTTTTTCTGAGAATCTATATTCCTGCGTCTGTGGTGCTCAACACATTTTATGCCAAGGACCACCAGAATTATCTAGATATTTGGCTGTGGACCCCTTTCTGAAAACATGTTCTAGGGTATCCCCCCAGAAGCAAAGATTTGAGTTAAAAAGGTTTGCTTCTGAAATAACATATTCATAGATTTGCGACACATTTTCACGTTTTCAAAAAAATATCAGACCACAAATATCAGACCACAGCGCGCCACTCAGTGGCGCGCTGTGAGCTTGTAGATCTGATATTTTTTCAATAGTTAAAGTATAAGAACACCAAAACCCGTTACAGTAGAGTAAGAGTTATAGCATGCAGTCACAGAGAGGCCATTGAAGCCCCATATGATTGATGTGGCTGCGCCTCTAAGGCAACACCCGTGGCCCACCGACCCTCTCACCTCCCCACCTCCCCACCTCCCCACCTCCCTCCTACTCCCCATCTCTGGATGAACAGATACCTTATCATCCGTCCCGACTGTCCTCTCCTCTCCCAGCAGCCTCAAGGGGGTCTCTCTCTATCAGGGGATGTGCACACATAGACATCAAAACGGGGGAGCTGCTTCAGCCCCCGCCCTTTTATAGAACTACTCAGTGTGGCAGTTCAACCTGCCACAGTGACTATACTACTGTACAGTGTTGTTTTTGTCGACTAAGACCAAAGACTAAGTCGACTAAGGTTTTTGATATTTAGTCGACTAAGACTAGACTAACAAAAATGATTTTCAAAAGACTAGGACGCAAACTAAATCATAACCTAAGACTAATGGAAATAAGAAACATTTGTATCTTCTTTTTTTCTCTTTCTTTTCAAGTATGTGAACATATCTGCCAGAATCTGACTCCACCTCACCTCCACTCTATTGATTCATAAGAGACTTTAAGATTTGACTTTATGATTTGCGCAGGTTACATGAGTAACCCATGGGCAGTGGATCTCATCCGCTGCCCCTGTAACACTCTGTGCACGTCCCTGCTCTATGTCTATAGGGTCCCTGCCCCTGTAACACTCTGTGCACGTCCCTGCTCTGTCTATAGGGTCCCTGCCCCTGTAACACTCTGTGCACGTCCCTGCTCTATGTCTATAGGGTCCCTGCCCCTGTAACACTCTGTGCACGTCCCTGCTCTGTCTATAGGGTCCCTGCCCCTGTAACACTCTGTGCACGTCCCTGCTCTATGTCTATAGGGTCCCTGCCCCTGTAACACTCTGTGCACGTCCCTGCTCTGTCTATAGGGTCCCTGCCCCTGTAACACTCTGTGCACGTCCCTGCTCTATGTCTATAGGGTCCCTGCCCCTGTAACACTCTGTGCACTTCCCTGCTCTATGTCTATAGGGTTATCTGAGTGACAAAAGGCACAAGGTCTTCCTCCTCATGGGGGAATGGACTGGGATAATGGAGACCTGATCTTCAGAAAACCAGCAGTGAATTGACGCTCCAGGTCTCTGGAGAGGCTGCAGCCGATAGAATATCAGCTCTGAGACAGAAAAGAGGAGTCTGATGGAGTGGCAGTGTCCGATTGCCCTGACCGTGAGGCTGTTTATTATGCCAGGGCCGGATGTAGGCATGGGCATGGAGGGGGGCAATGACTGCCCCACCAAACGTGATGGCGTGCAAAACAACCCAAATTTCAAAGATATTTAAAATCAAGGTGCTTATACTTACAACTTTGTAAAAGAGACGCCATCTCAATGTGTTTGTTTACTGGTTAAATAAAAATAATAAAAAAATAAACTGTAGCTACACCATCTTAGGTGGTTCATGGCATCTGCTTAGGATGCCTCTCGAGCGTCTCCTTAGGGAGGTCCTCGATGCACATGATGACATGCAAAATAACCCAAATTTCAACGACATTTCAAAGTAAAGTGCTTATATTTAAAATCATTTGAAACACTACTACTGGTGCTACTAACTAACTACAGCTGTGTCACCACTAAACCAACAGCATTTCATCATTGAAAACAGAAAACTCTCTGAGTCAGACCTTTAGCTTTATGCATGCTGCGTGTCTGTAGCAACTTCAACAACTGATGTTATTATTGATGCTTTACTTGCCTAATGTAAGCCCTGTACAAAGATATAACAAATCTTGTCTGTCACAGAACTAAATAATTTAAAAGAAAATGGCATTTTCGCCTGTCCCCCCACAATTGGGAAGTGTTACATCCGGGCCTGGTATATGTAGGAAATACAGAGCTCAAACCCAATGCATTTAGTTAAGGTGATGTCCAGCTATCGATGTCTGTTCTCTCCCGTCCTTCGAGATGTATTAGTGTTCATTCTCTCTCTCTCTCCGTCTCTGTTGTCTGTTGGCTCCTTATTCCTCTCCTGCCAGGGGCGGATGTAACATTTCCAATTGGGGGGGCTGGAGAAAATGGTATGGGGGCGGCTTCGTGCCACGGGCGATGAAGTCGCACCCAAACCATTTTTGGTACAGGACTTTTATTAGGCAAGTAAAGCACCAATAATAACATCAGTTGTTGTTGAAGTTGCAACAGACACGCAGCATGCATAAAGCTAAAGGTCTGCCTCAGAGAGTTTTCTGTTTTCAATGATGAAATGCTGTTGGTTTAGTGGTGACACAACTGTAGTTAGTTAGTTAGCAGTAGTAGTGCTTCACATCATTTTAAATATAAGCACTTTAATTTGAAATATCGTGGGTTGTTTTTCACATGCCATCGTGTTTGGTGGGGCAGACTGGGCATTTAGGGGGGCATCCCCCCCCATGCCCATGCCTAGATCCTCCCCTGTCTCCTGCCAATAATACCCACCTGGTCAGCCTGGCATCGATCTCACAACAAAGATTCTTTTTCCACCCTTTTCTTCCAAGAAATAAATCCATTGTAGCGACAGCTATAAGACAGCATGCTAACCGGCTTGGGAGCGCAGTTAGAAGAACGAGTGGACCCCCCGCCCCCCCAACACCCCCCTCCTTCCCCTGCTATTGTTTGCCCAGCGCCGGCTGCCGCGTGTTTGTTCTGATATGCACTTTATGAAATCCATTAATAAATAAATAAAGGGAATAATAATCCCACAAAGTCACTTATATCCTCCCAATAAATACGATGGCTTTGCATTCTTCTCTTCCACCCAGCCGATATAAGCTCTTATCCTCTAGCTCAATAGACTGAGTGTGTGCATGTGTGTGCGTGTGCGTGTGCGTGCGTGTGTGTGTGTATATACAGCTGTGACAGGGCCCAGGTGCTTATCCTGTTTTGATCCGCATCATGTCAGACCAGTCTGGTGTGCGATGAAGTGTAGTATCAGACAATATGTCACCCATGACCTCCCTATACAGGATATATCTGCTTGAGTGTGAATTGGATACCGTTCTCCTGGTACAGATTCCACGTAGGGATGAAGGATTATTGAACGTATAGTCCTGAGAAAAAAAATCAAATAAAAGAGAAGCCAAGAGAAGTGCGGCATTATGAACAGGGGCATTTTTGCCATTAGGCAGGGCGCCATGAGGGGAGGGGGGGCAACCATGAGGAGAGGGAACAACCACCAGACATGCTTTAAAAGCATCCCAGGCTAATAAGCCTAATATGGAAAAATGCATTATACTTTACTATACATATACTGTATGTCCTGTCTAGCTTTTTTGTTAGCTTCACACTATCACACCTTAGCACCTTCACCTCAAGTTAGGTGTACAGTTTGCACTTTACTGGTCTGCTGCACTATTGTTTGTCTCGTCCATATATTGTCTCGACTTTGTCTTATTGCACTGTCTATTGTCTTGACTATTATCTTATTGCACTGTCTTGTCTTGTTGCACTGTGGAAAATGGAAACGCTATTTCATCCCTGTATATGTCCTGACATACACTGGAGTGACAAATAAAAAACCTTGAACCTTGATTTAAAACACATACAATATGTTATTCAGTTTAAAAATAGTTCATAATTTTATCCCTAGGGGCGCCATTTTACAGGAATCTTGCCTAGGGCTCCAAATTGCTTTGAAACGCCACTGATTATGAAGTACAGTAAACAGTGAGTTTTTCGCTTGCTTCCGTGTGTTTGTTTATCTCGAGCTGTGTATTGTGTTTAATGATGGGCTCACACCATGTTGAAGTTTTTAATGTTTAAAAGGTAATAGAGGCAACTTTAGTATATGTGGACAGACACTGTGTTTGTAAACAGGATTGTTTAAAAATCGAATCTGACTCCACCTCACCTCTACTCCAGTGGTTTTCAACCTTTTTCATCCCAGGGCCCACCATTTATTCAGCATTTGAGCCACGGACCACCAATTGAGGATATTTTTTAGACCCACTACAGACCCCAAAACTAAAGATTCCTTTTGCTTCTGTCCATGAACATTAACCTTCTAGTTGTGTAGATTTGGACTAATTCGCATGATGGATATATTTTAACTCTTGAGAGCGTACAAATGGACCCGCCAGGGTCCATTTGGTTTCATTTTTACGTTCTCAAGAGTTACATTTGCTGGGGACCACCTGGAACTCTTTCAAGGACCACTGGTGGTCCCCGGACCACCTGTTGAAAACCCCTCCTCTACTCGATTGGCTTATAAGGGACTTTAAGAAATCATCTCTAGGACTTGACGCGAACAGAAGCCCAACATAGTTCAAAAAGCAGGCGACGCTGACGGGATCCACCTCTTACACTATAGCGTCTCTGGTTTCCATGGTGACGCTTCTATTTAGACAACTCGAAAATTATTATTATAGAGATGCCATATTTTTGTCCCGCATTGTTTCTGCTTGAGAGAGACCAGTGCTCAGAAAACGGCGTGCGATAAAGAGAGTGTGTGACGCCGGGCGTTATAGCGCGGTGTCCAATGTTGTTTATGGCGCGCATGCTCGTTTCGTGCACTCGTGCGCAATGTTTTTTAAAGCTCAATCCAGTGAGCTTTTTTTTCTCGGTGCGCGATTCTCGCTGGGCGATTCGCTGGACACACACACACGCATGTTCGCATGCGTGTGCAAGCAACATGCCCATGTGCACACGCACAAACGCAAGCATGGACCTGGACATTGATTTCCACTGACCTTTTTTTACACTGTCAATTCGTATCTTTGTCACCACACACACACACTGTACATGAAGCATGTGCGCACATGCACAAATACGCTTGCACGCACACGGCTCTATAGAGGGCGAAGGAGAGAGAGAGAGAGAGATAGACACACACACACACACCTGGACACCATCCTCCTCTGACCTTATGTCACTGTCAGATATCATCTGTGTCCAGAATGCCTTACGGAGACACACAATGGAATCAGTCACGCTGACTGCATAGTGTGTGTGTGTGTGTGTGTGTGTGTGTGTGTGTGTGTGTGTGTGTGTGTGTGTGTGTGTAGCAGGAAGTCACACAGCAGCTGTTCCGTGTTGGCGCCTGTCGACTGGCCCAGTGGCTGCTCCAGTCCCAACATGTGTCACAGTGGCACTTATCAGACAGGGGCGGATGTAGGCATGGGCAATTGGGCATGGGGGCAATGCCCCCCTAAATGCCCTGACTGCCCCACCAAACATGATGGCATGCAAAACAATTAACCCAACGATATTTCAAATTAAAGTGCTTATATTTAAAATGATTTGAAACACTACTACTGCTACTAACTAACTACAGCTGTGTCACCACTAAACCAACAGCATTTCATCATTGAAAACAGAAAACTCTCTGAGTCAGACCTTTAGCTTTATGCATGCTGCGTGTCTGTTGCAACTTCAACAACAACTGATGTTATTATTGATGTTTTACAGGCTAGTACTTCGTGCAGAGTGGCATATGGTGTTTTGTTAATGACTCAAAGGTACACCTCAGACACCCCATCACACCATCCATCCATCCATCCATCCATCCATCCATCCATCCATCCATCCAAGAGTAAAGCTTGACCATGAAGGCTTAACCTGCATAGCAACAGTTGCTATTTGGATTTTAATTGGACAGTGACTAAACTCCGCCCCAAAGGGTTGGGTTTTTGAGAAGGGCTCACTGCAGCCCTTTGAGAATGGTTTTAAAGGAGGACTGTTGCTAAGGTATTCCACATTTTGGTGGTATTGGAGCGAAAAGAATTGCCTTTGCTGAATCTGGGTTGCACATGGTTTGTTGAACTCCCTCTGGTGTTGCGGGTGGTGGGGACATTGACTGCATGGATTTGTAAACAAATTTGTTCAACACAAAATGCTGCGTTCAATGTTCCGGAGTTTCGACTCTCCCGAACGCTGCCTCTCTGGCATGACATGGAACACAATAAAAATGCTGCGTTCGTGGCCTGGAACGGGCAGTTGTTTTACTGCCCCTATTTAACGAGTAATTTAACGGGTAAAACAAGGGCAGCACGCAGTGCTGAATTCCCCTTTGATGTCTGATGTGTGCATGTCCCTGACCTGAACAGCAAGCACGCAGGCAAACACAAACAAACAAAAAACGTGACTCCTGTTGACCGACAGCCCGTACGGGGCCCGTGGGGCCCGCGGTGGGGAGGCTACCATTGCACATTTGCCGGCGGCTTCCCAACCACTGCCAAGTACTGGTCATTCCCAGAGGCAGGGGGGAGGATGGGTGAGGAGAGGGGAGGGAGGATGTTGTTGATTGGAGTCCAACACCAGACAGTCAAGCCACGGTCTCAGACATGATGGTATCCAGCCGCGGATTGCTGGAGACTGCAGTACTGATGGGCTGCTGTATAGGTGAGCCAGAGGTTATAGACACTTATAATAGCTACACACACGGGCACCGCTGTTGGATTTGGCAGACATTTTTTTTTTAGATTTAGTCAGTCTTAGTCTTTTTTCCCACCCCGTTTTAGTCAGATTTTTGTCATTTGGACAGAATTCTTAGATGTACACATTTTACTAATTTCTAACCTTGATTTGAAAGTTTTTATCAGGTTTAGTTTAGTAACAAAAAGTTGATGTCATGAGGCCCAGCCGAACCATTGAGGCCCAATAGCCTATCTCCTGTTTCTGTAGCGTGAGGCAGCTTGATGTACAAGTAGACCCCCTGGACATGACACTAGTATGTCGCAGGCAATATATAAATGCACCAAAAACATTTAATCCAACCCTTGATGCTGAGTGCCAAACAGGGAGGCATTGGTCCCATTGCTCCCAGTCTCAGGGACCTCCCAGTCTCAGGGCGGACACTCTAACCACAAGGCCACTGAGCTGGTCCTTCTTAGGGGATGGAAAATCTTAATTAAAAAAACAAAACAATTGCATTTAAACTAATTTAAAGTCGGAGTATAATAACCATGTACCTTGAGGACAGCAACCATGAGGATAGATCGTGGTGGTTTAAACTCGTCAATGGAAAACAGCACTGATGCCATGTTTTCCCCTGGTGTCTTTAGACTTATTCCACAGTTGACAAATGGATTATAGATTGGACTCTGTCAGCCATTTGCCTCGACTAATGCCCTCATCTATAGCTAGAGCTTCTCTGTCGTTGACATGAAGTTGTTAATATGCATTCTCCCTGACTAGGCCCATTGACACCTCCAGCCATTGATGTTCTGTTTCCTACATTGGAAACCATGTTAGTCTGATGCAGGGCTGGATTTAGCCAGCCCTACTTGGGTGGGCTGGAAGAATGGCAGAGTGGGCAAGTTTTGCATATGAAGCAATGGTTTTCAACCTTTTTGACCGACACCAGGACCCACTATTTATTTGGCATTTGAGCCACGTACCACCATTTGAGGACATTTTAGCCCCACAGACCCCCCAAAACTAAAGATTTATTTTCCATTTGTCCACAATTCCAGGCTGGATTTAACCAACTTTCCACCATTTAGCCTGGGGACCACCTGGAACACTCTCAAGGACCACTGGTGTGTCCCCAGAGCACTGGTTGAAAACCACTGATATCACCTTTCATTGGGTGGGCAGGATGCACGTTTGGGTGGGCTCTGCCCACCCCTGCACCCCTCTAGATCCGGCCCTGGTGTGCGATGACAACAACTAGTGGTCTCTCTGCTGTTTGCCAGTCACTCCATCCACACACAGGCCTGTGGGGATTTGGGATATGTCACACGGTGACACAGACAGTGCAACAGCCTCGTTTCTTAAAAACAAAGACAAGCGCCGCCGATAATTCAGTCACAGCGGAGGGAACAAACATGACATGTTTGTCTATAGCGCCGTCAATGGAACGCAGGTGGGGGTTCACATCATTCTCACGTTTGCAAATTACTACTATAAACTCACACCTGTCTTGTATCAGACGATCTTGTATTGCCAGCGGTTTCCGCCGCCATTGGTGTGTGAATGGGTGGATGAATGGGATGAACGGTCTATGTAAAGCGCCTTGGATAAATATGCACCATTTACTATTGTACTGTATCATAGTGTACTGTGTCAAACTATTCTGTAGCATACTGTAGGCATATTGTACTGCACCATACTGTGCTGTATCATTCTGTACTGTATCATAATGTGTACTGTATCAAACTTTTCTGTACCATACTGTACCTGTACTGTACCATGCTGTACTCTACAATACTGTGCTGTATCATACTGTGCTGTATCATACTGTACTGTATCATGCTGTACTGCACCATACTGTACTGTGTTAAACTGTACTGTATCATGCTGTGCTGTATCGTACTGTACTGTGTTAAACTGTATTGTATTATGCTGTGCTGTATCATACTGTACTTTATCATACTGTACTGTGTCAAACTGTACTGCATCATACTGTACAGTGCTGTGCTGTACTGTTTATTTCCACTCCAAGGGAAGGTGAGCAGTGAGCACTCCACTCCCTGCGTATGTGTGCACAGTTTCACAACCGATCCATTTACTTTTTTGTAGTTCAATTTAATACACGGCAGATGTTGTTTTAGAACAGCTAAAAGGTACTTTTAGCTCTTTTAACTGCACATTGCCTCTGAAAACACCCTAAACCCACCAGGCCACTTGGGGATTACTGCATTCATCTAGTTTGGGGGTGACTGGTACAAGGGTCAGTGTGAGTTGAGAACAGCTTTAATTCTTCCAGAAGGGATTGGGGGAATATTCTCCGTCCTTCAGATGTCTACAGCAGTGGTTCCTGAACTTTTTTTTTTTTTTTCATGTCAAGGACCCCCAAATTGACACTAATTACCCTCATTTGAAAAGATATGCCTCAGGGAAGACTATTACTGCTCTAGCAGTGATCCTCAACCAGTTTATTTTCAAGGACCCTGCTGGTTTCATAAGCATATTAGTCAACAGATCACCCATTTAAAGGGCCCCCCATTTTATATTGTAAAATCAATGTTAATTTATCCAAATGGAACCATACTCTCTCAGAGTTGCGGACCTATAATAAGGGTCCATTTGGTTCCAAACTATTATTCCGTTGTCTGTTTTGGGAGCCGTTAAGTCTCCAGCATGTGCTCATTGTCTGGGTAATTATTGTGTTGTGGCACCGTTTTTATTGTATTTTATTTTTTTAATTTGTCTCCATTAGCTATGGATTGTGGTTCTCCTGTATTTGATATCAGTGCTTTATGATTGCAGTGTGGTAATGCAGGCAGACCCTCAGAGCAAACACACTTCATGGCCATTCCCAGGGGTGTAGTGGAGGGGGGACGCAGGGGGACGGAGTCCCCCCACTTCTCACATCTAAGATATTTGTGGGACAAAAGTAGGCCCATGTTTTTTTTGTCTTGTCATTTACTTTTATGGATACAATTGTTCTCAATATGCTATACTTACTACAAATGCCAGTGTGTATGCAAGTGTGCATATTTTCAATATTTTACATTAATACACCTTAGATATGTTTTGTGGACATGATAAAAAAAAGTTTCCCCATTCTGTGTTTCCTAGAAATGGAGGTGAAAAAAATCATTAGCATGGTGAAATACATGTTGATGACATCATCAAGATGTGTTTCACCATGTTAATGAGTTTCCTTTTTTCTGAGAGCGTACAAATGGAACCAAATGGACCCGCTAGGGTCCATTTGGTTCCATTTGTACGCTCTCAGAAAAAAAAATGAAAATGGGTGGAATTCCCCTTTAAGAGGCATCCCCCCACTTCTAAAAGTACCACTACAACACTGGCCATTCCATTTCACTGGCCGTCAAATAAACATCACATCAGGACCAGAAATTAAAATGATGTTATGACATACACTACAACAGGGGTGCCCACACTTTTTTGACTTGAAAGCTACTTTGAAAATGACCGGCTCAACAAGATCTACACATCAAAAATGTGATTGTTCCATTACTGAAAATCCATTTCAAGGCCCCCTAGAAAGTGTGAGCTTTGAAATAGTTGGTGGTGGTGTTACTTAGTGTTATAGTGCTTAAGAATAATACACTTATATTGAAAAAATAGGAGGAGAATTGAAAGGTTTTCCTGACTCTTGAAAGTTACATAATTCAGATGTTTAGATATAATTTGACTCTTGAGAGTGATAAAATGAAACCAAATGGACCTGCGGTAAAATGAAACCAAATGGACCTGTAAGGGTCCAAGGGTCAATTTGGCTTCATTTTACCGCTCTCAAGAGTTACAGATGCTGGGGGGACTGTCATGTGATCTACCTGCACGGCCTGTGTGATCTACTGGTAGAACACCATTGGGGTAAGCATGTACTTCTAGCTTCAGAGTGAACCCAGGCCAAAACAACAAACAAAACAAAATCTGCCCCATCCCTGCCTAAAAGAGAAAAGAGGGAATACCTTACCACAGGACAATACAATGTCTAGGCTCCCTGACTAACAGGATCTAACAAGGATCAAAACGAATGGCAGCTCGCCCCTGAACTGGCTGTCCTCTCCCTCCTTACTGGCTGCTTGATGGGGTCCAGGTGTGTCCCAAGCACAACAGTTTGTTGTAGGTCTTTATTAGGCTAGTGTTAAAATAATATGCATATCATATGGCTATATAATATGTATAAGAACTTATTGAGTGCTGCTGGTTTCCTGTTTTATGCCACGTTACATGCCGGTTCTGACTCCTGTTGGGTTCTGACGTCTGTTGCATTCTGTGTATTTTCCTTTGAGATGTCAGCATCAAGTCAGTTCTGGAATATACTTGGTAAAGAACATTAACAAGTACATTAACACGTACAGATCAAATCCAGGGATTTGATCTATACTGTACAATCTAAGGATTGGATTCACAAGTTCTCAAGGATGCAAGTATGGACAAGTACAGGTATTAAAAGATGGAGATGGAAAGATGGAGTGCGTATTAGACACACTCCATCTTCTGGCCACCCATAGGTCCGTAACAATTGGCCTGTGCATATTGAATCAAAACACAAACACAATCTGGCCTGGATACTATACTGGCAAAATACGATAAAATAAAATAAACATAAAACTAAATAAATAAATAAATAAATGCGAGCATTTCAAGAGCACGACTAGAGCAGGTCGCGGTTAATGGAAGCGTCCTTTTATCTGCCAAATAATAATGAATATTTTCCATTAATGTATGCAGTGCTTACTTTCATGTTGATCCACAAGCATATTTACAGTACTATGCACCAATATTCACAGCTCTCTCTCTGTCTCTCTGCCTGTGTGTGTGTGTGTGCGCGCGCGCATTTTTTGTCCATCAAACAAGATTTTAGCATTTTTTTTGCTGAAAATGGACGATCTACAAACTCACAAGTGAGCTATTTTCAGCAATGACTAAGTGTACTGCATCACGTCTCTACTATAGGCCACTTCTACACACGCACACACACACACCATTTCACAATGCTCAGAAACAGCCACTTTTCACGCCACATGCACAAGCACGCTGTGTACATCCACTTCCAGGCACACTCTTTCATGCATGCACCCCCCCCCCCCCAACACACACACACACACACACACACACACACACACACACACACACACACACACACACACACACACACACACACACACACACACACACACACACACACACACACACACACACACACACACACACAGAGAGAGCACTTGAATCCTGTACTTAGTTGACCTTCCTAGTTCCCAGTTAGTTGGTAGAAGTACTCACATTGTTTACTGTCTGTGACCCATTTAGGACTGAGGCTGATGCTAAAACAAAAAACAAAGCAGAACAAAACAGAAATCTCTACTGAATCCTAAAACGTTTTCTGGGAATCCTATGTATAATGGATGGCAACCTTTTCATGTCGAGACCCAGCTAGGATTGTTTATATTTGGCCATCTGAAAATATGCTGTTCGAATGTGAGGCAAAATGGCCATATTTGACCAAATATATCCATATGTATGATACATATGAATACATTTGGACACATGTGGATACATTAGGACACATGTGAATACATTCGGATACATATTGATACATTTGGACACATGAGGATGCACTTGGATACATTTGGACTCATGTGGATACATTTGGACACATTTGGACTCATGTGGATACATTTGGACACATGAGCATGTATTTGGATACATTTGGATAGATTTATCCTTGTAACAGACATATTGGTGACCGCTGGTTGTTTTTTGTGATACACTGTAAGCTACTGCAATAGATCAGTGGTTTTCATCATTAATCTTCAGCTTATAGATCTGCTATATTTCTTTTTTTAAATAATGTTTTTTCTGTTCCATTTTTCACCCATGCACCCAATCATCTAATGTGACCCTGGGCTCTACACTGCACCCTCCATCAACCTGCTATGGGCGACATGGGGAAAGCAATGGACTTGAACTCATGCTTCCTTCATGCATGAGGAGTCTGATCCACGGCTGGCCAGGGGGAGGCAGTCTAGAGCCCAGGTTTACTGCATGTTTTTGTGAGGGTACCTGTCCTGAAAGGCAGTTCATTGTCCATATAGCGTAGGTTTAAAGTTATAAGGATGGCATCTAGGAGGTTACTGGAGGAGGATCACATCATCATTATGTCAATCACCTACACCGGCCAATTGGAGTACCCCGAAACAGGAACGGATCTAGGCATGGGCATGGGGGGCAATGCCCCCTAAATGCCCAGTCTGCCCCCCCCCCCAAACACGATAGCATGCAAAACAACCCAAGATATTTCAAATTTGCTTATATTATAAAGTGCTTATATTTAAAATGACGTGAACCACTCTACTGCGACTAACTAACTACTACTTGTGTCACCACTTAAACCAACAGCATTTCATCATTGAAAACAGAAAACTCGCTGAGACAGACCTTTAGCTTTATGCATGCTGCGTGTCTGTTGTAACTTCAACAACAACTGATGTTATTATTGATGCTTTACTTGACTAATAAAAGTCCTGTAACGAAAATTGTATGGGTGCGGCTTCATAGTATGGGGGCGATGAAGCCGCCCCATACCATTTTCTCCTGCCCCTCCAACATGTTCTCTTGCCCCCCCAAATGGGACATGTTTATCCGCCCCTGCCCGAAAGACGCCCAACAAAACACGAACACTGAGAACGATCGCCCTACTTGTGCCCGCTCCTGTCACGCAAGTAATAATGGACAGATGGGGAGGAGAAAAATAAGAGCGAGAGAGCAGAGGGGGGGCTAGGGGGGGCTAGGGGGGGGGCGGGGGGGGCTGAGGTATAAAAGCTGCTCCTGCATTAAAAAAGCAAGTTAATTACACCACCATAGAAAATATAGTAATTACACTATCAACAGGGACAGAGGGAGTCGTTAAAAATAAATGCTCCCAAAACAGTCGATTCAAACCCACACGCCGCATGGATATATTATTACAAATATGACCCCCCCCCCCCCCCCTCCTCTCTCTAACCCCATTGAGTAAAGCACCCATTTGGGGGATTTGGTTGGCTGCCATCAGGGATGGAGGTGAACAGTAGGGGGCAGACTTCAGCTTTTCTCCCAACATGCATGGTGCAATAATAGGCTTACACGTGCATAGCAGGAGCGGATCTAGGCTGGGGATGGGGGGGCAATGCCCCCCTAAATGCTGAGCCTGCCCCACCAAACATGATGGCATGCAAAACAACCCAAGATATTTCAAATTAAAGTGCTTATATTTAAAATGATTTGAAATACTACTACTGCTACTAACTAACTACAGCTGTGTCACCACTAAACCAACAGCATTTCATCACTGTAAACAGAAAACTCTCTGAGTCAGACCTTTATGCTTTATGCATGCTGCGTGTCTGTTGCAACTTTAACAACAACTGATGTTAGTTGCCTAATGTAAGTCCTGTAACCGTCGCTTCGCGCCACGGGTGATGAAGTCTCACCCATACCATTTTTTCCTGCCCCCCAATTGGGCAATGTTACATCCACCCCGTGTGTGTGTGTGGTGGGGGGGGGGGGGGGGGGGGGGGGGGAATTTAGATCATACATGAGTGTTCATGTCACTATGACTGTGCTAATATGGACCCATATGCCGATGATCACTTAGGCAAGAAACTAAGATTAATGCACTGGCGTACGTGCTTTCATACATGCTTTCATTTCAACATTTCAGAACGACTTCTGAGCAGTCTCCATGCGTGTGCACATGCATGCGTGCGTGTGTGATCGTGTCCGTTTGTGTGGCCTGTATACTGTATATTTGGCATGTATATGAATTTTAACCCATTTTGCCCATTTTCTGAAAAAGTGGTCCTCAATATTTATATAGTATGTAGTTCCAGGGACACCCCAGGAGGAAAATATTTGACTTACAAAATGAATATTCGCTGTGACAATATTCAAAGAATTGTGCCAAATTTTCACCTGACAGGGGGGAGTTTCCCTGGTTGGACGTAGTGCGTGGAAGGAACAAGTTATTCCAACCAGTTCCTGTCCCTTAATTCCATCAGCTGCCCGGCTACAAGCTCATAGCACACAGAAGGTGCGCTATGAGCTTGTAGGTCTTTTTTTTAAATACATGAGCTTGTAGGTCTGCTATTTTTTTTTGATAAATTGTAAAATCCACGCACACAAAGATACATGTGCACATCATGCATCCAGTATCCAGTACTCCAGCGCCTGCAGCTGCAGCCACCATCCATCCTGTCACTGCACAGGATGGTGGCTGCACTAAATGTCAGCCTGCAGCAGGGATGTTATGATCAGCAGCAGGCCTGGGCCTGTCACACCACACACACACACACACACACACACACACCACACACACACACACACACACACACACACACACACACACACACACACACACACACACACACACACACACACACTGTGATGTAAATCGAGTCAGGCACTGCAATGAGCTGCTTTGCAATGAGATAGACTTGACTGAGTGAGTGAGTGACAGAGAGAGAGAGAGGATAGATTCTCAGGGCATCCATTTTTTTTTATCCGTAGAGGAGCGAGCATGATGCCGTGCCGACCACACACACACACACACACACACACACACACACAACACACACACACACACACACACACACACACACACACCACACACACACACACACACACACACAACACACCACACAACACACACGTCGCCCCCGGGGCAGCTGTCAGAACGCTCACAGCAACAGAAACCTATAGCATGACATTTATTTTTAGACAGAGATTAACACGGCTGGGCCTGGCCATGACACTTAGTAGCTGCAGCTGTGCAGCATGCATGATGCACACATGAGGAATTTAATTATCTCTATTCATTTTAACTCATTCTGTATGTAAAAAAAGACACCTTTGGTGTTTCAAGCATCAGCTATAGCATTAGCTTTCATTGCTGAAATAAAATAACAGACCTACAAGCTCATAGCGCGTGACTTGGTGGCACCGTGTAGATCTGTTATTTTTGAAAAAAAAAATGTGAAAACTTGGCACAAATCTTTGTATATTCTGTCACTCAATTATTTCGCATCAAGGGGGGGGGGGGGGGGTGGGGGCCTGGAACTAGACATTTTGAGATTGGCGTCGGCATACATTTTGGGGGGGCCTTGGCATTAAACACTGAGGACAACTTTTTCAGAAAACTGTCAAGGCATTTTTAGAATCAAGTTATCGAGCCAAAATGCAGGGTTAAATGATTATATAGCACCGGATGAGTACAGCAACACACACACACACACACACACACACACACACACACACCACACACACACACACACACACACACAACACACACACACACAACACACACACACACACACACACACACACACATACAGTGCATCAATCTTCGTTTCTTGCGTAAGAGACATATGGGTCCATATTAGCACAGACATAATGACATGAACACTCATGCATGTACAGTATGCACTATGATCTAATCACCCCACACACATGTACAGTATAAATAAGCCTATTATTGGACCATGTTAAGGTGAAAAGCTGAAGTCTGCCCCCTACTGTTCACCCCAATCCATGATGGCAGTCAACCAAAACCCCTAAACGGGTGCTTTTCCTCAAGATGAGGATCTCCCCGATCTCCCCCTCCCCAACTCCCAACCAATATTTCTGACAGAAGTTGCTGAGGACTGATTTCAGACCAACACCACCATGCTAACCCATTTTGTCTTGACTAGATTCTAGTTTCTGACACCACATTCTATTTTCTGAATATAGATTCTAGTTTCTGGCGCTAGATTCTAGTTTCTGGCGCTAGATTCTAGTTTCTGGTGCTACATTCTAGTTTCAGACACTAGATTCTAGTTTCTGACACTAGAATCTAGTTTCTGACACTAGATTCTAGTTTCTGATGCTAGATTCTGGTTTCTGATGCGAGATTCTAGTTTCTGACGCTATTCTAGTTTCTGACGCTAGATTCTGGTTTGTGACACTACCTTCTAGTTTGAAACTAGATTGCAGTTTTTCTGAAAAATCTGTTACTCCGTCAGTGATGCTCAACATATTTCATACCAAAATCACCAGAATCATCCATCATTTGGCCATGGATTCCCCATCTAAAAACATGTTGTTCTAGGGATCCCCCATAAGCAAATATTTGAGTTAAAAAAATGTTTGCCCTGAAAGAAGATATTCAAAGATTTGCGCCTGCACATTTTCACGATTTTTAAAGAAAATATCAGACCTACAAGCTCATAGCGCGCCACTCGGTGGCGCGCTATGAGCTTGTAGATCTGATATTTTTCAATAGCTAAAGTAGTAAATAAACTAGAGTGATTCGTGCCCGCTGTACATACGCACAAGGCGTGCATAACGGAATCCAAGCTGCCGCTCCACATGCAGTGCGGCTCTGCCTGCCTGCCTGCCTGTTTCTGTCTGTGGTTTTCTCTGTTCGGACGGCGCCTGGCGGTGTGTTGTGTGGCGAAGGAGAGCAGATGGCCTGGCTGTTCCCTCCCCCACCCCCCCCACAACCCCCCTGCAGAGGGCAAGGACGAGCACAAAGTGCAGCTTCCTAAAAAGGGACGGCGCCATGGGGGCGGATGTAACATTTCCTAATTGGGGAGGGCAGGAGAAAATGGTAGGCGTGCGGCTTCATCGCCCGTGACGCTGTGATGAAGTCGCACCCATACCATTTTCAGTTACAGTACTTTTATTAGTCAAGTAAAGCATCGATAATAACATCAGTTGTTGTTGAAGTTGCAACAGACACGCAGCATGCATAAAGCTAAAGGTCTGATTTAGAGAGTTTTCTGTTTTCAATGATGAAATGCTGTTGGTTTAGTGGTGACACAGCTGTAGTTAGTTAGTAGCAGTAGTAGTGTTTCAAATCATTTTAAATATAACCACTTTAATTTGAAATATCTTGGGTTGTTTTGCATGCCATCGTGTTTGGTGGGGCAGACTGGGCATTTACGGGGGGCAATGCCCCCCTTTGCCCATGCCTAGATCCGCCCCTGGATGGTGCCTGCCAAGCTGCTACAGACTGTATACATACATCTAGTATGTTCACCCTGGGATGGCCCCGTTGTCACGTGGGTTTATCACTGTTATTTATATTATACACTATATGCTGAGTAGCACAGCCATGTTCAGGACAATTACACAGTTTAGGCATTTAGCAGGCATGCTTAATCCAGAGCGAGTTACATCAAGTTAAAACATTTCAATACGTCAAATACAATTAAAACACTCTCAGTGCCAGCACTTTTTCATATTTTATTAGGTAGGTAGTGCCAGCGATTTTCATCCAAAAGTCATATTTCATATTTCGTTCCATGTTTCCCGTCGTCGGACAAGATAGTTGGCGACACACTTCCGGTTCGGGTCGGTCCGTCTTTTATTTGTGTCCCTCTGAATGGAGGAGACGATCGCTGTTCGCTGCCATTATCAGAGTGATCGTATCAAACCAGCGATGGTGAGCAACGTAGCGTGACGTAGATAAACCTAAACGGCACTGGTCATATCTATTATTTGATAGTGATAAGCGTGACGTAGCTCTACTGCAAAGACACGCGAAGTGTTAAGCAGAATCTCCAATATAGGTCTACTTTACAATTTAAGCACGACAACATGATAATCCATTTGACATCATATACAGGTAACTGCTATCTAAAGCACCTTGGTTGGCACTACAAGTGCTATAGGTCTGAGATCGAGTCTGAAGAGGAGTGTTTTCAGGGAGTGAAAGAAACTGCGGTTCTGAAATGCAAAGAGCGTTCCATAGTTTTGGAGCCAGGAGGGAGAAAAGTTTGGGGCGAGTGGAGTGTTGGTCAGGACGTGTAATGAGATTTATTCATCCTTCTAGCCGGGGGGAGCCACAGACCCAAAGGATCAAGATTAGAGTAGATATATCTTGGGGTGGCCATGGTCAATCAGGACACAGTATTCAAATATGTTTGCATGCTGTATCCTAATTGGCCATCCCAATTTTCTGGAGTAAGAAATTGGTGTACAATTGAGCTCTTCCAGACCGGCTGGCAATTTTGTTTTGACTCCCAACTCAATCGGTCCGGCTTTAGCCAGGCTAGCCCCTCCTGGAGTAGGTTGCCTACCTTCTCGGGTTTAGCGAATGAAATACATATTCATAAAAACATGCAATCATTTTAATGACCCCCTTTTCCATCCAACACTCAGATGTCTCTGATGTCTTGCATCTGAGAAGACGTGGGTGGGCCTAGTTCTCTTTTATTCCCCCACACACACACGCGCACACACCAGGGGCGGAACTAGGCATGTGTATGGGGTGGGCAATGCCCCCCTAAATGCCCTGACTGCCACACCAAACAGGATGGCATGCAAAACAACCCAAGATATTTCGAATTAAAGTGCCTATATTTTTAAAATGCATTGAAACAATACTACTGTTGACTACTAACTAACTACAGTTGTGTCACCACTAAACCAACAGCATTTCATCATTGAAAACAGAAAACTCTGAGTCAGACCTTTAGCTTTATGCATGCTGCGTGTCTGTTGCAACTTCAACAACAACTGATATTATTATTGATGCCTTACTTGCCTAATAAAAGTTGCGTAACCGAAAATGGTTACCATACCATTTTCTCCTGCCCCCCCCCCCAAATTGGGAAAGGTTACATCCGCCCCTGACACACACGCCAACATAACCCAACAGGGCATTGATGGAGTGAGAGTGCCATTACAAGCACTACTAGCAGCCTGACTGTGTTATATGCAGACATATTGGGCCCATTAACGCAACGCACTGAAAATGGCATTCCACCATATCACAAGCCTGTGTTTTTCCTTCTTTTTTCCTCCCCCTGAGATCTTTACGCGCGCGCGGCCGGCAGGGCTCCGGGGGATGCAGTTTAAAAATACCAGATTGTTTTCCCTCCAGGCCTGGTATGACTCATTACGCAGGCAGCAAAGCAGGAAGTCTTGTCAGCTTGGGTCGTCTCCCACACAACAACGGTGACACAAGAAAAGAAATTGTGCCGGTGTAGCGTTCGCTCGTTCGTTGCGCACGGCGACGCAGCCGACGCTTTTAGCGAAGGGGGAGTGGGAGGGGGTGAGCGATACTGACATGTGAACCGCCATATGCATACACACACGCGCGCACACACACACGGGGACACACACACACACACACACACAGTGGCGTTTCTAAGCAATTTGGAGCCTTAGGCAAGTTCAATTATGAACTATTTTTAAACTAAATAACAAATCATTATGTGTTTTAAATGTTCAATTCTAGTTATAGAGGATTAGTATAATGCATTTATCCAAGGCTTATTAGCCTGGGATCCTTTTAAAGCATGTCTGGTGGTCGCCCCCTTCCCTCATGGCGCCCTGGGCAACTGCCTAGTCTGCCTAATGGCAAAAACGCCCCTGTACGCACCCACATAGCCACACAGACACACACACACGGACACACATACAGTAAGCACACACACATAGACACGGACAAACACACACACGCCATAAGATATAAGATATCGCCGTCCATGGCACTCACTCATGTTAATGTCAATTTCTATTTATGTATACGCAAATGTCAAATAAATGTCTGCATTTGCGTCTGTAAACACACACACACACACACACACACACACACACACACACACACACACACACACACACACACACACACACACACACACACACACACACACACACACACACACACACACACACACACACACACACATTAATGTGACACATACACACGCACGCACGCGTTACAGTGCGGGGTAAGTAACGCCAATGCCAGATATACTGCTGTGCTTTTTTATTTATTATCCACCAATTGTTCCACCTCATCTCCTGCCAGTTCAGACTCCACACCGCGCGGTGCTGGTTACTGGTGCGCTCCTATCAGAGCCTTAGGGTATAGACAGAGTTTTACGCAAACTCCCTTCACTTCATGGGGCCAGTCCAATGGATGCTCTTCTACATAGACTTCTATGGAGACAACAAATAGGGACAAGTCCAAATGGACCCTCGCCGGTCCATTTGGTTTCAGGTTTACACTCTCAAGAGTTAAAATATTCATCATCTGAATTATTCCAAGTCTACACAACTAGAGAATGTAGAAGAATCACTTTTGATATGTTTGCCATTTTTCGTTTCCGGAATCCAGACTAGAATTGTGGGAAAAAAAGCGGGGTGAAAAAGTCATGAAATGCTGGTCCGTGGCTCAAATGCTGAATAAATGGTCCCTGGTATCAAACCACTATTTTAGAACATAAACATTAAAGCGACTTTGTTTTCGTTGAAACTCCAGTTTTGTCCCTATATTCAGGATGAACGGCAGCTTGAGCGTTCAGTTTCTGACCCCTTAATGTCGCAACTCATCTACTACATGTCTCCAGTTTCCTATAAAGATGGCGTATCTTCCCTGCCACGGGGGGAAGGTCCCATCACTCAGATACCATCCAGGTGCCTCGCCTCGCCACAATTGAATGTTTGCTTTCTGCCTTTATCTGATGGCTTCTCTCCCCACGCGAGGTGCGGTGAAGCCCTCCATCAACTCCCTATCTCTCTCCCTCTATCCCCAGTGCATGTATGTGCGTCGACTGCACAAAGTGAGGCAGGCAGAGGCTGGGTTGGTGCAGGGACGTTTATGCCATTAGGCAGACTAGGCAGACAGTTGCCTAGGGCGCCATAATGGGTGGGATGGGGAGGGGGGGTGGCACCGGGGCGACGACCAGACATGCTTTAAAAGGATCCCAGGCTAATAAGCCTCATATAAATACATTATACTTGTCCTCTATAACTATGCTTGGACATTTAAAACACATAACAGATACAAGCACTCGATTAAGTTGCTCAACGATAACTGGATGCACCCTTCATGGAACGCACTAAGGTGTATGTTTATGTTGCTCTGTTTTATGTTGCTTTTCTACTGTGTTGTTCTGTCTCTTGCTGTTTTCTGTTGTCTGTGGAAACTTTGTATGCAGCTCGGTCGTTGTCTCCAAGACAAATTTCTCCCTTGGGAGACTAATAAAGTAAACCTTGAACCTTGACCAAATGGACCCGTAAGGGTCCCCTTGGTAAGGGGGGGCACCAGGGAAAATCTTGCCTGGGGCTCCAAGTTGCTTAGAAACGCCCACCCAAACGTTTGGTGTGTTGTGTGGAGACGTGCAGCAGCGGCCCTCGCGAGGATCATCACTCACACCTGTGAGATAAAAGGGCAGGGATGACTTCCCCAGCCCCTCGGGGTGGGGTGGGGTGGGGGGTGGGGGGGTGCCGGGCACTAGACCTTTCCAGTGGAAAAGGTGAGTGATCCCCGGAGGCCTGATGTGTGCACAGTCCTGGCCAGGATTATCAGGCCCCAGATGGGTGGCAGGGAGATAGCAGGTAGATGATAACACAGTGACTGGAAAGTAACTGTGTATACATTTTCCTTAAGTACCGTGCTTCACTGCTCATTCAGGAGTGAATGTGATGCACAATCTATATGTAAAGTTCCTTGGATAAGGCGCTAGGTGAGGTGAGGTGCTATATAAATGCATCATTTACCACTTGTGGTCGGTGGGCTGTTTTAAAGGTTTAGGGTCGCTGGTTTAGTTGATTGAGTTTGTAAGTAATGATGTAATTAAGTTACCTTTATCAGCTTTATTGTCATGAGTATTATCTTGCGGAGGTGTCTAGATGTAAGTGTCCTCTACTCACTCACTCTGCTTACGCACAAGTAGACCATGCCCTACAGGGGATGATTATCCAGGGGCCCCTGAGAGTGGTGTGGTGCCCCTGGTGGCGGCCCAGGGGCCCATCATTTCTAGATCCACCTACGACGGCCTTCTTTCATTCAATGCGCAAGTTGGCACTCGTCAAAACTGCAGTTCTGTTTGCTTTATTTTTGCCGATGGGTTCCTAGATTGACTGAAGTAAAACAGTTGAGCGCTGAGGAGAGAGGAGAGAGGAGGGGAAGGAGAACGATGTGAGCCGGTAGAGCTGCCCCCCACCCCCCCTCCATCCCTCCTCCCCTGCTCTTATCTCAGAGCCTCTGCAGAAAAAAAAAATCCATTTTCCTGCAGCAGGATGCTTTGTCTGTGCACGAGGGTGTGCCTCGCACGGCGTGCGTTCACACTGAGGCAGGTGGTGAATAATGCACGAGGCTTTCTCCTTCTCCTCGTTCGTCCAAAGAAGTGTTTGCCGCTGAAGTGGGTTTATTAAAGCAGCCAGCCAGAGAGAGAGAGAGAGCGCTCAGGCAGCTTCTCTTCTCTTTTCTTCTCTTCTCTTCTCTTCTCTTGGCATTGGAGGTGGAGAGACAATGAGTATGTGTGTGTTTTGGAAGCGGTGGGTGTGAAAAGGGGCGGCTGGCTGCGATTGCTGCGGAGAAAATAAAAACACCGGAGAGAGCACATGCAGAAAATAACACCGTTAATGTTCAAAGAAGTTCAGGTTTATTGGTTGTAAATGGAGGAGGTCATAAAACCTAAAAGAACGTTGTGAAAGCTTTAGGACTCTCAGAACTGATCGATGCTCATCAGAAGGAGCAGCAGATGGTTTGATAATGTCTCTTTATGAAAGGATTCAGAGCCTGCGTGAGGGCTTGATTGAATTGATGCTGTGGATGTGTGTCTTACAGCTGGGAAAGACACAGTCTAAGCATAGCCTTGACACCCAGACTTTCGTTTTTGTTCATGTTGCACGAAAACGGAAAGCATGGAGCCACGGTGTTAGCCACAGTGGTTAGAAGTTGGAGTCATAGGGACGGATCTAGGCATGGGCATGGGGTGCAATGCCCCCCGAAAATGCCAACATGGTGGCATGCAAAACAACCCACAATATTTCAAATTAAAGTGCTTATATTAAAAAAAAATGATTTGAAACACTACTACTGCTACAAACTAACTACAGTTGTGTCACCACAAAACCAACAGCATTTCATCATTGTAAACAGAAAACTCTGAGTCAGACCTTTAGCTTTATGCATGCTGCGTGTCTGTTGCAACTTCAACAACAACTGATTATTGATGCTTATACTTGCCTAATATAAGTCCTGTAACTGAAAATGGTATGGGTGTGGCTTCAAAGCGTCACAGGCGATGAAGCCGCCCCCCATACCATTTTCTCCTCTCCCCGCAATTGGGAAATGTTACATTCGCCCCTGAGAGTCAACCTTTCTGGGTGGGCGTTGGAGATGGAGTCTGAAGAGGTGTGTTTTCAGACTGCGGTGGAAGATAGGGAGTGAATCTGTGGTTCTGATTGCAGTGGGAAGTGCATTCCATAGTTTTGGGGCCAGGAGGGAGTAGAGGTTTGGAGCGAGTGGAGTGTTAAGCCAGGCATTTTTAGCGAGGGTACTGCCAGCTTCTCCGTGTCAGCTTGTATGAGATGGAACGGCTTATAGGAGACTAGCAATATATGGTGGAGTCAAACATTTGATTGATTTAAATGCAAGTGTGAGAGCGGAGAAGGGGAGTGACATGTGAGAACTTTGGTTGTTGTTGCATACGACAACTTGTAGTGTACTTGTCATGTGCATAGAATGCTGTGGTGGATTAGGATCTACAAGCTGTCTGTTGATGGCTTGTAAATCCTTTTTCGCATTGCGACAACATGCTCCTTTGTAACAACAAGTAACAAAGCGTGTTTTGGTAGAGTAACAAATACAGTATATTACAATGATAAAATAATTACCATTTTGGTAGAATATACACTATTTTTACTGGAAAATAATCCAACAATGTGATAGGCATTGAGGGCAGAAGGTTTATTACATACCTAATTCCCTATTCTCTATCAGTATAATTCATTCTGTTCCTTGAGAATGTAGGAACTGTTTCACTTCATGTCAACTCCCCTCACTCTCATTGGCTGTCAGCTGGTAGTCACTCATGCCCACATTCAATCAGGTGTTCTTTATAAGCAGTCACTACTCTGTCAGTCTTCCTGCAAGCTGACTCTGTTGTTCAGATGTCAGCTTTCAAATTTCCTCCACCTCCCCGGTCTCCATGGCACTAGTCCCGGGCGGTTGATTCTGTGATTAATCATGATTTATGGATCGTACCATATTGTGGTATCCTAGTTCCCTTATCATAATGTATTCTATGGACTGCGATATGTTCAGTATCTATGTGGTACATGTATTTGGAATGAATTGTATTGAATGTTGATACAATATCTTTATGTCAAGCTCTGCTCAGGGGGGTTGTTGATATCAGACCTGTGTCTCGGTGCACAGATAATTGGAGATACCAATGTGAGTTACATCTGGTATCTCCTATGACTCAGTACATAGACCCCGCCATACTAACATGCAAAAGCTTTGCAATAAATGGTTCAATGGTCAATCGGAGCTGAAGTGTCTCAATGAACTAATAATATTGCAGTAATATGTAACTTGTTAATGCTCAGCAGTTGCCTATATATGTCCAACCAGCTTTCCGCAGCTCTTTCCACCCCAGGTTTTGCGCAGCACCGCCCGCAATGTTCCGCGTGCGTGATGATTCCATGCAGAGGCGCCTCTCTCACTCTCTCTCTGCCATAAAAAGACAGCTTTCGCTTTAAAGTTTAAAGACCTTTCTCCGCGTGGGTCTATAACAACGTCTAATCCTTCAGCTACTTCTTCTTCTTCTTTTTTCGTTCTTTCTTTTTTTGGTACAAAGCAGTGCAGCTATAAAGCCAGAGACTCAGAGGAGGGGAAAGAGATTGAACGTGTCTCTGTGCAGAGGCAGGAAGGCTCTGTGTAGCTCTATCTGCCTCATCCGTCAAACATCCTCCCACATGCTCACACACTAGAGAGCCACAACACCACAGCCTCCGCAAACATTTACCAGTCCTTGTGCCGGTGCACACAGCCCTTTGACATCGCTATTATCTGTTTGTAAAAAAAAAAAAAAAAAAAGAGAAAGCCCAGTGCTAAGTGCTTGACGCAAAAAATAAAATATAAATAAAATAAGCACTAGCTAACAGCGTTGTTTTTTTTATTTAGTCTTAGTCTTTTGACCAACACACATTTAGTTGTTTAGTTACATTTAGTCTTCTGAAATTCATTTTGTTAGTCTAGTCTTAGTTGAAGGTTTAATCTTAGTCTAGTCCTAAATACATTTTAGGATTCAATATGGAATACAGACAGATAATTTGTTTTAATAAGCAGTATGTCTCCTTATATCTAGGGATGTCCTGATACTGTATTGCAGGGGTTTTCAACCGGTGGTCCGGGGACCACAGTGGTCCCTGAGAGGGTTTCCAGGTGGTCCCCAGCTAAGTTGGTTAACCAGATGTAACTCTTGAGAACTTAAAAATGAAACCAAATGGACCTTGCGGGTCCATTTCATTTCATTTTTACACTCTCAAGAGTTAAAAAACATATATATTTTAAGTCTTAATTAGCCCATAAGTCTACACAACTAGAAGATGAATGGTCATTTTGGTCTGTAATGTTTTGCCCGTTTTGTTGCCCAAATCCACTCGTGTGGACAAAAGCAAAAATAAATCTTTAGTTTTGGGGGTCCGTGAGGCTAAACTGTCCTCAAGTGGTGGTCCGTGGCTCGAATTCTGAGTAAATGGTGGGCCCTGTTATCCAAAAGGTTGAAAACCCCTGCTGTATTGGTATCGGGAAAAGTATCAGATCTTTTTTGTCATATTGGTATCGGATAGGTTTGTATTTGCCCATGTGCACATTTGAGTGAGGACTCTCCTATTCCCTGTTGGTGGACTTCATAAAGGATATGCATGAAAAAAAAATATATATATATTGGAAATTGTGGTATCGGGATCAGAAATGAAAAAAGTGGCATCGGGACATCCCTACTTGCATCCTTTAGTATCAAATGACTGAAATAGTAATACATAAACCTAGATTTTCATGAGCTGCTCTTCTGAAAAGGTGAGCAGGACATACTGCAGATATGAACACAATGTTCTTTTAAAATAGATCAACAGAACACAATTACTTAGAAGTCTGAACAAGTTATTGTACATCTTCTACTGTACATTATACCGGTACTGCTGTAATTGTGGGAAAAAAAAGAAAATACAATGTTAGTCTTAACGGCTTTACAGATGGGGAGTAGCAAACCGTGCCTTCTACAAAATGTAGTTCATTTTCAACAGGAGCAGCGTCTTGCGTTTAGAAAACGGTGTGTGATAAAGCAAGCGTGTGACGCCAGGTGTTATCGCACAGCGCCCAGTCTTGTTTGTTGCGTACGTGCTTGTTTCGTGCACACACCCACGATTTATTTTAGACCTCAATCCTGTGTTTTTTTTTTTTTTTTTTCTCGAACGTGACTATTCTCGTCTGGCGGCACTGAGTGGCAGAGTGGAATCGTTGCGATAATTTGTGTGTTTCAGACTCCACACATTTTAGTCTTTTAGTCCCATTTAGTCTTCTAAAATCTAACCTTAGTTGACTAAATCTATAAAAAAAAAACTTAGTCGACTTTCGAGTTGTTGGTCTTAGTGGACAAAAACACCTACTAGCTGCTGTTGTTCCATGTTTCAGAGTAAAGTAGGCCTGCTGGTGTTGTTGGCGCTGGTTGGTACACTGGGCTTGTATGCATGCAGGAGCTGGTGGAAAAAGATGAAAGGGAACCGGGGGAAGAGGTTTGTCTTTTTCAGGTCAACATGCCTCTGAGGATCTGCAGCCTACGCTTCCAGAATAGATGGGTCTGCAGGAAAAAAGGCTGGTCAGAATTAGTTAAAACTCACTCAGCGATCTGGCTTAATCCACATGGGTTCTCTGTCGGTTTCCCCCTTCTAGTCTTCCCCCTTTGCCTCATTCTGTAAGTCTTAGGGGAGATTGTTTGCGTGTTGTGATCGCTCGGGGATCCCTGTGGCGATTTCGCGAAACCGGGGTCGGATCTAGGCATGGGCACAGCTCCCCTAAATGGCATGAATGCCCCACCAAACATGATGGCATGCAAAAAGGCTGTATTCTCACTGTGTCCTAGATATTCTGCTGGCCAACATTTTATTAGCACGGCAAATACAGGAATAAAAAAATGGCGTTACATTTTTGCATTTTTACCTATCATGTAAAACTGCGAAAGTGACTCATCCATGCCTCAATTAGAATGTAATCAGCTCCAAAAATGTAGATTTGTTCTGATTCTTTAGGCTATAAGGTTTCCAAAGAACATCTAAAAAATCTCTGTCTTCATCCTACAAAATGACATAAGGAACTGAGCCATATACTGCAGTTACTTGCGTGATCGGAGCGGGCACATTTTAAGTGATTGGTTCGTGGTCGTTGGTTGTCGACCGCCGCGCGTTGGTCGTTCCTTTATAAGTACTCCGATTGCCTGGTTTAGGTGATAACATGATGGTAATGAAATTAAGAGATCTTTATGAGTGTTGTCGATAGTATTATCCCCTGGAGATGTCAGGGTACTTGCTCTCTGCTCACTCATTCTGCTTACGCACAAGTAGGCCATGGTATACTTGTGCAATGCGCAAGTTTGCACTATCGATTAATGATCTAGTTTTCGGTGCTTTTTGGGGTTTTTTCACGATTTAACCTCCTATATCTATATTTTTTGCACACAATGCTTGGTGGCGAAGCTGCCCCCCCCAAGTGTGACAGGTTAGATCCGGGCCTGTCTTGTAGTACCCACCACGCCGGTGGTGAGTCACGCTGGGCTGAGTTTCCTATCCACAGCCTCCGCGTCGTGGTGGAATTAATGGATACTTTACCAGCCATTATTTGAGATGGCGTGGTGTGTGTGTGTGTGTGTGTGTGTGTGTGCAACGCAATATGTCACTTTTCAGTAAATGTGGGGTGACAGATGGAACAGCCACTCAGTGATGTGATTAAATGGGCCATGTAAATACCACTGGTGTTACTTAGTTACTCTGTGCGTGCGTGTGTCACGCACACATGCACAGTCCCATCGGACATCATCCTCTTGAGAACTCATCCATTAGCCCCTCTCACCTCGCCCTGCATCCACTTATGTCGTCGCATTGTTGTAATTGAAATTAAGCTCCGCATCGCCGGTCTTTTCCACATTACCTGCGGAAAGCCACACAATTATACTTCACTTCTTTAAGATGCAGTCTAGAGCCTATCCACTGTGTCCGGCCAATTTTCCACACGCATATGTTCACTCAGGCAGGAACAACTCATGAGTGGATGGAATATTATATATCTATTTTACTTTTCACTTCGAGTGCTTTCATGCCAATCCTTTACTTGGGTAGTGAACTTCTCCTCTGAAGTGAGTGTGGAACTATAGCCGTCCTCTAAAGTGAGCATGGAGTAAGGGTGGAACTAGCGGTCCTCTGGAGTGAGTGTGGAACTATAGCGGTCCTCTGGAGTGAGTGTGGAACTACAGCGGTCCTCTAGAGTGAGTGTGGAACGATAGTGGTCGTCTGGAGTGAGTGTGGAACTATAGCGCGAGTGTGGAACTATAGTGGTCCTCTGGAGTGAGTGTGGAACTAGTATAGTGGTCCTCTGGAGTGAGTGTGGAACTATAGACCTGCGCAGTGACGTCACCGCCCCTGTTCCAGAAATGGAATCCTCATTCATTTTCCTCATAGACTTTTCGAAAATGCTTAATAAAAACACGATTGCGCCGCGGACAAAACCAACTCGGGTCGTGACAAATCATGATGACACACACAATACTATCATGCAATATCTAATTAGCAAGATGTAGAAAACGGCAGGATACAACACTTTTTGTTTCGTTTTTCATCTTAGAAATTATTTGATTGTCCAAACGATTGTGTGTGTCATCATGATTCCTCACGACAGAAGTTGGCTTTGTCCGCGGCGTAATCGTGTTTTTATTAAGCATTTTCGAAAAGTCTATGAGGAAAATGAATGAGGATTCCATTTCTGGAACAGGGGCGGTGACGTCACTGCGCAGGTCTATAGTTCCACTCTCACTCCAGAGGACCGCTATAGTTCCACACTCACTCCAGAGGACCACTATAGTTCCATACTCGCGCTATAGTTCCACACTCACTCCAGACGACCACTATCATTCCACACTCACTCTAGAGGACCACTATAGTTCCACACTCACTCCAGAGGACCACTATAGTTCCACACTCGCGCTATAGTCTTTATATAAATTATTTTTGAAGTCTATGAGAAAAATGAATGGGGAATCCACTTCTGGAACAGGGGCGGTGACGTCACTGCGCAGGTCTATAGTGGCCCTTTTGGAGTGAGTGTGGAACTACAGCGGTCCTCTGGAGTGAGTGTGGAACTATAGCGGTCCTCTGGAGTGAGTGTGGAACTACAGCGGTCCTCTGGAGTGAGTGTGGAACTACAGCGGTCCTCTGGAGTGAGTGTGGAACTACAGCAGCCCTCTGAAGTGATTGTGGAACTACAGCAGTCCTCTCCATCGTCCACCCTGGCCTGCGGTGTGCGATGCTCGGGGTGATCATTGTGTCCATCTTCTTTATTGATTGCCAGGCGCGCCTCCGTGTACCAGGGCGGTAATCGATAGTGGCAGCTTGCTCTGAATTATCGCCGTGTAAAATTGGACCGATAGCCCCTGCTTGACTCTGTGTTCTTTAAATTGTTTTGTTGTCTCATTAAATTAGCGCGATTAAGGGAAATAACTGAAGTAGACATTGTTGACAAGGCAAGGACGCTATAAAGAATTGATTCGTTAGAGAGAGAGGTCCCTTAGAGATCTGCTACTCTCTGAACTTGAGGCGATCTTTATTTTTTTTTATTAATCACAATGGATTTATAGTGTTTAGCCATGAACTCTTGCAGCAGGGTGCCTGCCTGCTGGTTCAGCCAGTTAATGATGTTGAGTCTCTCTGCATTCCCTTATAAATTATTTAAAGCAAATCATGTGAAATAAATAACTTTCTAACTCTGCTCCCAGTGCTGTTTGAGTGTGGGCTATTTATCTATCTACCGATATATCAACTACCTTTACGATCAGTGAGTCTAAAGAGAACGATCCAGGGACACTGCAGTTTCAAAAGGGGCTCCAGCATGAATTTAAAATCCATTATTACATGGACTTGAATGAATGCTCCAATCAGAAGCCAGCGTTCTGGTCAGATGAGTGGTCACATACAGTATGGATGCATAACAACAGACCGTTCCGCTCAACAACAGACCTCCTTTCACGGATGAACGTAACCATATGGATTTCGGGCTGTAATTAATTTTCCCTGCATTTTTGCGATTTGCATGGGAACGCAATTTTTTTAACTCCTTGACTCAAGACTTTTTGGGTGATTGATTATTCTGTTGTCTGTTCATTACCCAAAAAGTCGGTTTTGTTTTATTAACAAGCTCATTAACTCACTGCACACCACCTGATGAAGTCCTTTAAGTGGTGATTGCACTACAAAACCCCCAAAACACCTCACACACTTTACAACTATCATTAATAAATGATAAATTGTATAACTTTAAATGCATTTATCTCTGAATGAGCCCTGGAAACAGTGAAATGTGAAAATAAGGGCTGCTTTGTCAAATGTATTAAAATCAACTGATTTTATTTCTTCCCTTAAAGTAGACACCTTAAGCTGTCTTTGGAGCTCATTCATTTGCACAACTTCACAACAGAGGATTTTCTATAAATTATTTAGTTGCTATTGAACCTAATGGGAGCGAGCCTAGCTTTTCTGCTAATCTGTCAAAGAGTTAACCATCATAGATGATAAAACCACTGAGAAACGGACCTTCACTCTCTGCGGTCATGGATATGACGTATACTGAAAGCCGTGCTGAAATGCGGGTGAATACGGCAGGCCTATTTGTCATAAGTGTTATGTGTTAAGTGCAGCGACGGCACTTTGGGTGGATGTGGCCCAGGGGGGCCCATAGTTTCTAGATCCTCCTATCCACAGGGCCCAGGGCGCCACGTCATAACAAGCAGGAGAAACAAAAACAAAAGACAGAGTCAAAGCCTCCTTGATCTTCTGCTCATTAAGCAAACCTCTGAAGCCTCTGTAAATTCTGCTTACAGAGGCGCTGTGTGTGTGTGTGTGTGTGTGTGTGTGTGTGTGTGTGTGTGTGTGTGTGTGTGTGTGTGCGCGCGCGTGTGTGCTCTGTCTCATCACCTGAGCAGCCATCACCTGACAACAGGGATTTCCGTCATTCTGCTGAGCTGTGTATAACCTGGCGCCCGCATCCAATCCTAAACTACAGCGGCCTCATCTCCGGGGCTCGCGGCGGCAGCAGCAGTCGCCACGCTACGCCAGAGCCGTGCTAATTTACTAGCGCATGCTGCTTTGCTATAACACGGCGCTATAGACTTCCTAGGGCTCCCTCTCATAGACCCCACAATGAGTTCCACAGCCAATTAAAGTTCCGCATGATTTGATGTGGGCGAACAAAGACATTCACTTTTTTTTTCACCCCTGTGAAACGCTCTCCCACACGGCTGGCCATAAGCCATAAGCCATAAGTAGTGCACAGCACACGGGCAATTTGAGGCGAACACATATGTTTTCTGTGGGTGAAAATAACCGGTGAGGCATGTATTAGAAGAAAACACAGGAAACGAGGATGGCTACGTCTACCGTAGCTTTATTGGGTGTAAGTCATGATCCGCAGCGCTATTTCCACAGCGTGTCTCAGAATAGCAAGCTGTTCAGTGTATACAGAAAACCCTGTTGTTTAACAATAGATTATGTTTGCTCTTCCTCTGTTTGCCGGCCATATCTATCGTTAAAACAACATAAACCGCCGCCAGCGATAGAGAGTAAATAAGAAAATGGAGGCTCCCACAGTGTGTTCTAAGTAACAAATCAAGCCCCGGCTGCAGATTATCATTAGTCTCACCCCCGCCAACCCGGCGCAAATGCAAGAAAAAAAACAAAAAAACAGAGACACTACAGGCCTGTAGTGTAATGAATTCTGCACGACTCTCTCATGGAGAACGGGGACAACAAATCATGGTCTGTTTGAATTTACTATCGTATCGAGTTCAAGAGAGAAACCTGTTTTTGTACATGTTAAAGAGCTAAATACACCATAATCTTTTCACATTAGTGAGCGTGAATCTGGGGGTGTGGGGGAAACAAAATGCCATATTGCGCACATTCAAAGGCTGTGGCGAGCTTTACATGGCTCGTACAGACCGTAGGAGTATGAAAGTTGTCATACATTTCACACTACAGGAGGGCACTTTTTAAATAGAATTGTCATATCTGTGTGGCTTTAACACTGAACGATTGGTAGCTGACAAAGGATCACACACTGCAAGACTTCAAGATGCAATCTAGACCCGATGCATATTGGCTACGTCATATTGTTTTTTTATTCCAATATTCCTTTTGACGTCTCACGTGCAAAGATGCACGAGACTAGTGTTGCAGTTCTCGAGACATTACGGACTTTAAGCTGCCATATTTTAGAACGGCAACCGGTACAGGAAGTACGGCTGCTATGATGCAATCACTGTAGCTGTCAAAATCATTAAGCTCACAGCCATCTGCAACGGCGACGGGTTACCATGGTGACGCGTTGTGGACACTACGTTAGAGTGTACGTTCGGCTGCTACGGCAAGCAGGTTTATCTATCGAGCACGGATCGAGTTCCTGTTTCCGCACTAGAGGCTCGCCGTCGTACAGCTTAAAGTCCCTAGTCTCGTCTATAGACCAGGTCTTGGCTTCGGCTTCGGTCTGGACCGCGGACTCGGCCCATACGTGCTAGTCTCGTCTCGATCTCGACCCCCCTAAGTATCGTGGTTGTATCGGTCTCCCCTGCCGTTTTGTCTTGGTCTGATTTAGGTGCAGGTCTTGACACTAATCAGCACTGTATTGTCTCCCAGAGCCTTTCACACACAGCAGGCAAAACCTCGGCGATCAAAGCCCAATCTTGCGTCAGATTGGGAGTTTTGTCAGCAAGTGCAAAAAAAAGTTCTCCGACAGCATAATCGGAGCAACCACCATGCAGTGTGTATAAGCCATTAGCAAGATCCTCCGACTTGGGACGCACAACGCCATCTGCAAATCATTTGGTGCTCGATATATACTCTCTCCTCCGGCAGCAAAACCGCAACTTTTGGTGTCATAGACGAGAGGTTAGGCTGTAGAGGAGCGTCAGCATGGGACCCAGAATTGCCAGTGGCAGAGGTGGACCCCATCAGCTTCGCCTGCTTTCTTCTAATATATGCCACGGCTCAAGCTAGCGCATTCGGTAAAAAACCCTTATTTTGAAGCGCCAGATCTCCTAATCAGGATGTGCGATGACGTCATGCTGTTTCCGGTGTCTTGACTAACCTGTCCTCTCACGATCTGAGCAAAAAGTTCCGGGTCAAAAGTCAGGAAGTGACGTCTAGCCCTAGTGGATCTACCCGTGCGGGGCAGATTCCAGGAAAGGCTTTTGAATGCATTGGATTGAATTGGTGTGAAAAAAAAAATTGTCCCATTCGCCCATTCGCAGCGGACTAATGGATGGATTAAAGAATGAAATCTACATTTCGCCGTGTTCTGCGCCTTCATCGTGTTCGTCGAGCGCTGCCCCACGGTAAGAACGCAACAAGCGCGTGATCGGCGATAAAACTATTAACTATGTTGGGTTTCTGTGGCGACTGCGACGAAGGACGCCTACCTACGTTTTCGCCGTGCAGTCGACTGCTTCCTTAAAGTCCCTATATGGAGCTTCTTCTCACCAAGGCAGGAACACGGCCATGCCATTCATGATTAATGGCCGTTATACTCTCTGCATGGGCCAAGATATAGCAGCTCAATTAGCCGCCTGGGCGAGGGACCGTGACACGTGGCTTTTGGTTATATGATTAGCGAGGACAGAGTTTTAAATCTTGGCTTGTAGAAGCGGGCTGGCGTCGGCCCAGGACCCATTCCGATTCATTACCAGTTAATCGCATCTCTAATTGAGCACCGATTCAACCCCGTTTTTTTCCCCAAGATGATGGCCGGGGCAGGCCTTGCTGATCCCAAACCCTCCTCCTCCTGCTCGTCGTCGTCCACTCCTCCATTTGGCAGAAAAGTCCTTTTAAGTAAAGTGAATTCATCCACCTTGTTAATATTTCAGCGGGGAGGAGACCCCTGAGAGATATCAGGCAGTACTTAGCCCATCCTGGTCCCGTGGGGCTGTCCTCCTCCCTCCTCCAACATGCTCCAAACCACCGCGTTCCTTCATTACAGATGTACAACTACAGCACTGCCAGAGGCACTTTGTTACTCTCCTTTTTTTATGATTCAGTTTGTACCGACCGTGCCACAATCTGGAATCCCCTAGTGGTCACCCATTCCAAGATATGAAGCAGCAGCCCCATTAAATACCCTTTCAACCTGATTGATCTGTATAAAAAAAAACACTAATTATGTATCTTGGCATGGCATCTATATTAACACAAAATCCATTGTCTATTTTATATGGTGTCATTAGTTCTGTGACTCACAAGGTTTATATGTTGTACAGACCGTATACAAACAGGTGAGCATCAATAACTACATCAGTTGTTGTTGGAGTTGCAACAGACACGCAGCATGCACAAAGCTAAAGGTCTGACTCAGAGAGTTTTCTGTTTTCAATGATGAAATGCTGTTGGTTTAGTGATGACACAATTGCAGTTAGTTAGTTAGTAGCAGTAGTAGTGTTTCAAATCATTTTAAATATAAGCACTTTAATTTGAAATTCAGGTTGTTTTGCATGCTATCATGTTTGGTGGGGCAAACATGGCATTTAGGGTGGCATTGCAGCCCCCCCCCCCCATGCCCATGCCCAGATCCGGCCCTGAACCTCATCATTCACACCACGTAGCTGTAACATCTCTGGCTCTCTGCCTGCATGTGTGTGAAGGCTTTATGAATGGAAGGTGTCAAGTTCAAGGTTCAGGTTCACATATACAGCGACCGATACACACTGTACCGTATACAGCAGCAGCAATATGTGTCGCACTGATGCTATGTTTAAATTAACACCGTACAATAATAATTAAATAAAACGAAAAACTATTCATTTAAATTTCATTTGCGTGGGAAGAAGATGGGAAGAACAGATGCCACGGCACGCTTAAAGCTTCCGGACCATATGGACGCTTGTATACGCTGTGTGTGTGTGTGTGTGTGCGCGCGCGTGCGTGTGTGTGAGCTGCTAAGCAGGTGTGACGGAGGAGTCCAGACATCACAGAATGCCACACTACAGTAGGCCTATGTATTGTGTATTGTATAACACTTCCTGCAAAACAGGATTTAGTGTTAAAAGGAGAATTCCAACCCAGGAGGCTTTCATACCATTATTTGCAGTTGATTTATTTCCAAAAGAATGTTGCCAGTGGTTTTCAATCGGAGCACCAGTGGTCCTTGAGGTGGTCCCCAGGCTAAATGATGGACAGTTGGTTAACCAGATGCAACTCTTTGAGAGTGTAAAAATGAAACCAAATGGACGCTTGCGGGTCTGATATTTTTTTGAAAATTGTGAAAATGTAGCGCTAATCTTTGGATATTTTTTTTCAGAATGTGCTAAAGGAGTATTCCGTAATTAACAGGCCAACAGCACATACACCAAGCCCCACCCCCTGTCTCTCTCATCCTGATTGGACGAAAGTCTTTTCTCCCTCCCGTAGCCCAACATGGTGGGGCGTTATATCCTGCGGTATCCAGCCCTGCGCGTGGCGCCAGCCTAATGATGTCTAGTTATGCGGCGGTTGCATGGATGACAGAGCCCAATTCCAGGGCTGTTAGTTAGTCCAGATGACCCTGTGTACGCCTGCAGGCCCAGAGGCCTGCAGCGCAGTCTGATGAGGTGATTACAGATGACACATTCTGCAGCTCCGCTCTGCTCTGCGGCGTCAGCGCGCCAATCTGGAGGAGGGGAGTGCAAGATTGCAAAACCGGAGACGACGAGGAGGGCTTAGATGACACATTAAGGCAATAAAAAGAAGGGAGGGGGGTGGTGGGGGGGTTTGGGGGAGTCAATAATGGTTTGTCTCGTGGAGTATTTTTCTGCCGTCTCATTCTCACTCCTCCCGTAACTCTCCCGGCGTCTCCCCGTGGTGGAAATTAAGGCTTGTGTTTTCAGGAGAAAGTCACATGGCTCTGTCTGTCTGACTGACTGACCGATGGCGAATACGTTTTGCCTCATATCCTTGGAATGACTGATGATTGAGGTCAGTTTGTGTATTTGGCTTATAAAGCGTGTCACAAGGTTAAGTCACCCCCCCCACAAGCACAAGCACACGCACACACACGCACACACACGCACGCACGCACGCACACGCACACACACGCACACACGCACACACGCACACACGCACACACGCACACACGCACACACACACGCACACACGCACACACGCACACACGCATACTTTGAAACAAAAGCAGTTGCAAAGTCATGGCGGTTTAAGAGCCGTCCTTCTCTGCTTTTTCTCCTTCAGACAATTTTCTGGCTTTGGGATCCCTCATGTCATCAATATAAATCAATCAATATAAATAACAAAAAGTTCAATCATACACATCAATGTAGCCTGATAACATCAGTCAGTCTTTCTGACATGACCACATTAATGAATATAGGCCTACATAAATATGAAAAAATAATAATAATAATAATAATAAACAAATTGCTTGCCCACCGCTGTTATGTGGCATGTGTCTGGATCATTCGGCCATGCGGCCGCCCCCAATACACACCGTTTTGACCAAAAATACCATCTGGGACAAGGAAACAGGACATACAGGCGATTGAAAGAAACAGATTGAATTCATCTGTTTACGAGCATGATGCACATGATCCTGTGATATTAACAACAACAGCTTGAAAGACAATGCTAATGAGTCAGTACTATGATGTGACAGCTCACAGCTAGAGAAAAATATCCAAATTAATTTCAAATTGATTCATATTAGCTGTAAATAGTTTACTGGTGTAAACTATAGGACTAATGTGAGACATTTTTAGTAAATATTATTAGGAAACTTCAGGAACTTTTATAAAGTAGGGTTGCGCATCGCGCCCATAGACATCCATTCTATAAATTTCTTTCAATTGCTTGTACCTCCTATTCCTTATCCTAGATGGTATTTTTGGTCAAAACAGCCCATCATTAGCCTCATAGGATAAATCATTTTTGGCAAAATTGAGATTTCTGCCTACAGGTGTTCTGCTGGGGCTGCTGCATCGCCCTTTTAAAATAATCATAAAAAATGACATGGCATTTATCCTATGAGGCTATTATATATATACAGTGACTCTATGGAGGCTGCCATCTTACTCTGAGGTAAACAGCAGATGAATCACCCATATCCTGTGTGCTGGTCTAAAATATCCCCCGGAAACTGAAACTTGTCTCTTTGAAATATGAGTTCTACTTTGGAAAAAATTGGAGGCAGTTAACTTCTATTAAAAAGTATGGTTAACCAGATGTTACTCTTTGAGAGCGTAAAAATGAAACCAAATGGACCCTTGCGGGTCCATTTGGTTTCATTTTTACACCCTCAAGAGTTAAAATATTCATCATGTGGATTAGCCCAACTTAGTCTACACAACTAGAGAATGTAGAAGATTAATAGTCATTTTGATCGGTATGTTCCATGTGAGCATCTAGCACATTTTAGTGCATTTTGGAAGTGCCACTAGTGCATTTTGGATCTTGTCCAGGCCACTAGGTGGCACAGGCCACCGGGAAACTCCCTGTACTCCAGATGGCCAATCCGCCCCTGTACTTAACTCTCTGCCTGTGTTATCAAATCCCCAAGAGCACATTACACCTTCACCACACGCCCCAGGCTAAGGTCAGACCGGTCAGTGTCAAACACCCCCAGACACTGGGCAGTGTCAGTCAAATGATTTATAGATTGAGCTATAAAACGGCCATTTATTCCAAAATGACAGAGAGGTTTGCACTCTAAACTCAGCCCTAAGACCTATCAGCCTAAAAAACAGGTTTGAGAGGCCAGGATGGAAGTCCATGAACCATAAATGGATTGCATTTTTATAGCGCTTTTCCAAGTGCTCAAAGCACTTTACAATGGTCCATTCATTCATACATTGGGAAGTAGAGCGGCGAACAGTCGACGCCAGCGTCCCCACTTCCCACATTCACACACCAATGGTGGCCAGCTCACACTGACCAACTCATTGGAGGCAATTTGGGGTTCAGTGTCTTGCCCAAGGACACTTCGACACATAGACAGGAGGAGCCGGGATTCGAACCGCCGACCCACGGGTCATTGGACGACCTGCTCTACCTCCTGAGCCACAGCCGCCCCTAAAGAAGACACACTGAAAGATGAAAGCTCATCTAAGCTGTTGCTTAGATGCAACACATTGATAAATAATAACAATTAGCAGACAATACCATAAACAAACTATGCTTACTGCAAAGCGTAAACATCTTATATGCATACATTGCAAGCAATGGAATTACTAATGAAATTATTCCATTTACATATGCACATAATACTACAGATGCCAACACTGTAATGTAAGAATTAAAGTAGGTATACACAATGCAAAGTGTGTGTATAAGCAGGCCTTTCTGAAAAGCACAAGGCCTACAGCCCAGAAATAAATCATCTCAAGGAAAGGTTAACAACTTTAAGCCAGGTTATTTAACCAGAGATGGCTACTATGTAGAATTGAATGAACGAGTAGTAAAAACAACTTCCATACAGAAAATAATGATCTGCAATGATTCACCAGATGAAAAGATCACCATAGATACCAACGATGCTACGACTGGAGGAACATTAGAGCAGATGTTAGCAGATACAGAATACAGGAGCTCTGCTCTGCTTGAGAATCTAGATCTAGAATAATTCCTGAAACAGGTCACATGACGTGTGTCACATTACAAAAACTGAAGCCTCCTTACTGCTTTCCTTAAAGGGGAATTCCACCCATTTTCAACATTCTACTATGTCATTAATAAACCTTTGAGATATTGTATGTACATGATAAAAAGGTCTCCCCCATTGTGTGTTTCCTCGAAATGAAGGTTTAAAAAAAAAAAAAATCAACATGTTGACACACTTGATTACATCATCAAGTTGTGTTAATCATTTTTCTTTCAGATCCATTTTTTGTATCCTCTTATGAAAATTTTGAAAATGGGTGGAATTCCCCTTTAAAGAGGCACCCTTTACATTAGGAAACAAAGATTTTTTTTCTTTCAAAATGAAAAAAAAAAAAAAAAAAAAAAAAAAAAAACGTCCTCAAATGGTGATCTGTGGCTGAAATGCTGAATGCTGAATAAATAGTGCCCTGCTACCGTATCAATAAGGCTGAAAACCACTGGTATAGTGGGTGGTCTGTGTGTGGTCAGGTGTTAACAAGGTGTTTGGCAGTCTGATCAGGATCACCACAGGTGTGCCAAGAACCACTTGAACTACGGCTTGATGTTGTTGCTGCTGTTGGACGTATCGGTTAGATTTGGAGTGGTCAACCCCAGCCTGGTGCAGAGCTCAGAGGCCAGCTGGGTCCAGCAGCCAGCAGGGCCGGGTTTAGCTAGCCCTACTAGGGTGGGCTGGAAGAATGGCAGGGTGGGATGACAGCTCCAACGTTTTTCATATGAAGCAGGGGTTTTAATCAATCGTTTTGACCCCAGGGCCCACTATTTATCCGGCATTTGTGCCGTGAAGGACCACCATTTGAGGGCATATTATTTTTAGCCCCACATGCAGACCCCAAAACTAAAGATTTCTTTCGCTTTTGTCCACAATTCCAGGCTGGATTTGGGAAACAAAACAGTCAAACATACAGATCAATATGACCATTAATCTTCTACATCAGGGGTGCCCAACCTTTTTTGACCCAAGATCTACTTTTCAGCAGCCAACCCCTCCGGGATCTACCAGTCCAATATCAACATTTCAAACCACACGCATCGTTGCCGGCCTGCAGTAACTTCACAACAACACAACACTACGTTGTTTTACCACTTTACTTTATGTCCATATAAGCATAAAGTACAACGGACTTGTCATAAATAGGCCTACAACAGACTTGGGCAAACACTGCCATTGCAAATGCAATCATAATAAGAACAGTCCAGAATAGTCCATTATAAGTTGCAGAACAGTCCATTACACGTTGAACAATACTGTTGGCATAATTCACAGACAGCAGACAACAATCCTCCAAATGAGCCGCTTCGTAGACAGACAGACACGCAGACACCCACACACACAGATACAAACAAAAATATCGCTCTTTTTTCATTTCCACCTCATTTTTTTTTCTTTCCTCCCCACATCTCCCAAGATCCACTCATGATCAGGCCAAGATCTACTGGTAGATCCCGATCTACTGGTTGGGCTCCCCTGCTATATAACATAGAACAGCACAGGGAGCTGTCTGTGGTGCTGAAATGTTTCTATAGAACATAGAACAGCACAGGGAGCTGTCTGTGGTGCTGAAGTGTTTCTATGGAAAAGCACAGGGAGCTGTCTGTGGTGCTGAAGTGTTTCTATAGAAAAGCACAGGGAGCTGTCTGTGGTGCTGAAATGTTTCTACATTCTCTAGTTGTGTAGACTTGGGATAATTCACATGATGAATATCTTAACTCTTGAGAGTGTAAAAATGAAAGCAAATGGACCCGCAAGGGTCCATTTGCTTTCTTGAGAGTTACATCTCTTTAACCAGCTTTCCACCATTTAACCATGAAAACCACTGATATTATCTTTCATTGGGTGGGGCAGGGGCAGGATGCACATTTGGGTGGGCTCTGCCCACCCCTGCCCTCCTCTAGATCCGGCCCTGGCAGCCAGCCAGTGTCATAGGGTTTGTTCTGAATGGACCCAGGCTGATTCTACAAAACACATGTTGTCTGGCCAGTCAGTGTTTCCAAAACACTTCCAACCCCCAAAATGATATGTTTTTGGCAGCAATCACAGCCAAATAGTTCTTGTTCCAGGAACGCCTGAATAAGAAAAAACTAAAAATATAGTCTACTTTAAAGAAACATTCATTGTAGAGTACAGGCCAGCAGCACATACACCGAGGCCCCACCCACACTCCATCCTGATTGGATGAAGGCCACTGTCAGCCTGATAGGACCCCTAATGAACCCCAGGAAATTATAACTGGACACAGAAGTTGACAGGATCTACTGAATGTGAAGGAGGCAGCACACCGCACTGCACTTTACACACTCATATATTTGTGCATGCCTGACCCAGAGGCTCAATATGGCAGTTTGTCACATTCAGTAGATCATTTGTGGCCAGATGTAATTTCCTGGGGTTTATTAGGACTGTACTACTACAGGTAGAAAGAAATCACACTTACAAATTTCATAAACAAAATTTAGCTGAAATCCCTAAAACTATAGGAAAGCAAGGAATGTAAAACAATTAACACCCATCTTTTACTTTCTCTAATAACAACCTAAAACATGAACCTTGAGAGCAAAACAAAGTTGTCCTTTATGGTGCCAAGAACCACACACTGTGATTCTTGGCAACGTAAGAGTCCATCAATTGTTTTTGTGTTATTATTATATTGTTTTTCTTTAGTTCTTTTCTCCCTCCGACAAATTTCCGTCCACTTCCATCCTTCAGACAACTAAATGGATCACTTAGAGCAGGGGTTTTCAACAGGTGGTCCGGGGACCACCAGTGGTCCTTGAGAGAGTTCCAGGTGGTCCCCCAGCTAAGTTGGTTAACCAGATGTAACTCTTGAGAACGTAAAAATGAAACCAAATGGACCCTTGCGGGTCCATTTGGTTTCATTTTTACACTCTCAAGAGTTAAAATATCCATCATTTAAGTAGCCCAAGTCTACACAACTAGAAGATTAATGGTCATTTTTGATCTGTATGTTAATTTGCCTGTTTTGTTTCCCAAATCCAGTCCGGTATTGTGGACAAAAAGCAAAAGAAATCTTTAGTTTTGGGGGTTAGTTGTGGGGCTAAAATGTCCTCAAATGGTGGTCCGTGGCTCAAATGCTGAATAAATTGTGGTCCCTGGTATCAAAAAGGTTGAAAACCACTGACTTAGAGAGTGACTTTGGTTTGTTCTGAGGTTAGACCTAGTCATGGTCTAAAGTGCTTATATTTGATGTGTTTGGCCCTCTATTCACACTCACAGGAAAACAACAGCTGATCTCATAGAGGTGTTCTCTCTCTGACAGGCAGAATGACTGCCAGTTCTCAAATGCTGGGAGCTAAAATTCCCCGACGAACGAATGCAGGGGAAATTTTGCAGTAATGAACCTGTCAAGAGTGCCGGAAAGACTAGGAGTGGATAACGTTAATGCCTGCACAGTAGTGTACGCACGCACGCGGGCACGCACGCGCACGCACACACACACATACACACACACACACAAACAGGGAGAGAGCGAAATCAATTTGCAACCGAGGAAGACAGCCGCGGCCAATGATAAATGAGTCCTGAGCAATAGTAACGGCCGTAGCCGATGGTTATTGGGTGGCAAACCTATAAGCGACCGATAGACCATCAGTCGCGACCATTATTAGCCCATCGATCGGCAACTTTTTTAGGCTACTATCGGTCGGCCGTTTTGCTGTCGGTCACGACCGATAACCTATCGTCCCTTTTATCATCGATCGCGACTGCCTCGTCTGTCTAATAGCAAAAACGCCCCTGCAGAAGAGGACAGGTTACTCAGTGAACAGTGAGCATGTGTTTTTCTATGTAATGGTGGCTGGCTGCCCTGCCTGTCACTGTGTGATGTGTCTCTCTACTCTGGCTGACACTTGTTTACATAATTCCAGCCCTTTTCATCCAACACTTAAACACAGCAGTGGTTCTCTCAGTGAGGGCCGAGCGGAGGTCCTGCCAGGCCAAAGAGAACGTTTACAAGCTTCATAATAGCAGCAAAAATCTGTTTAACCACCGTGGTGTGGGGGGAGAAACAAAAAAAACACATTGGTGAAAGTGTGTGGTGCAGGCGCTTGGTGCATTTGGGCAACAGCACCCCCTGTTGATGATACAGTAATCATAGGCACATAGGGACTAGGGAATAATATGATTTTTTTAATAGAAACTAATTCTTAATTAGCAGACTAAGAGGCGAAGGCAAGGGGAGTTTTCAGGGTGATTTGAAGCTTCCGATGGTGGAGCTGGACTTTATTTGGGATATTTCATTTTTTGACTCAGAGTCAACCCTCAGAGTCAACCCCCCCCCACCCCCTCCAATTGGGAAATGTTACATCCGCCTATGACAAAGATTAACAATGTAAAATGAATGAATGAATCTGGTATTTCACTGGTAGCCAGTGCAGTTGGGCCAGGACCGGTGTTATATGTTCCACGCATCTCGCTGCTGAGTTTTTGGACCATCTGTAGTCCATGGAGATTGGATTGGGTTAAGCCGTGGTACAGGGAGTTACAATAATCCAAAAGAGAGGTAATAAAAGCATGGATCACAGTGTCCAGGTCACGGTGGGGATAGGATGGGTTTTGACTTAGCAATGGTTCGTAACTGATGAAAGATGCTATTAAGGACACTGGACAAATGTTTGTTCAAGATATTGAGGCAACTTTACGTTGCCTCAGTTATCTACGTTGCATCTACTTTGATGCTGCAGCTGTTTCCCTGCAGATGGTCCACAACTTTGTTGTTGCCAACAAATCATGAAAACAAAACATTGGTGGGGCCCAGGAAAGGCGGTGCTAATGTGAGAGGGGTAGGGGGGGTTGTGTGGGGTGAGGCGGCATTTTAGCCAATCACAGCACAGCAGTCTCCAGCAGATTCATAATGAGCCAATAGAGTGGAGGTGAGGTGGAGTGAGATTCTGTTTTTAAACAAATATGTTTACAAACACAGCGTTTGTACACACTAAAGTCGCCTTTGGCCTTGGTGTAAAGTTGTTATACCTTAAAAAAAAAAGGTTGTTTTAACAAGGTTACTTTTGATTTTCAGCCAATTATAGAACAGTGCAACCAATGCAATGCAAACACAGTATATGTTCTGTTTTGGGAACTGATAGTACATTTTTACGCCAATACTTCTCTACATTCACTCAAGGACAGATTGGATTCCGGAATTCTAACTATTTCTATACATTGCTAGTATTTCATTGCTTGTATTTCAGTATGTTGTTGTTTTTTTCCCTCTGGTATCACAGCGAGCGAATCATTAGGCCTCATTCGCGTCAGTATAAAACACATTACGCTCAGCTCGAGGTGTTTGCAACCTCACTGATTTCAAATTGAGGGTTATTGCTTGTAAAAAGGCCCAGTAAACACCCCTATAACTCCCCTCTCCCCTGGCGCTCCAAACACAAGGCCGCCATGGACTCCGTTTCTGGCCTGGAATGTTGAAAAGAGGCTTTATTTTTTTTTCTTTCTCCCTTCTTTCGAGCAAATGGGTTCTGTCGATGTTTATAAATACCACAAAGGGTACAGGCAAAGGGTTTTCTTTTGTGTAGGACTTGTTCAAGGTTTTGCTACAAGCAGTATACAACAGATGAAAGTCTTCTTAGATCTTTTTTGGCACCGTTGTGCGTGTGCGCGCACGTGTGTGCATGTGTGTGTGCCTGTTTATCTGTCTGCACTTTGAGGTCACACTTAAGAGGCTGGGTCTATGAAGAACTACACACATCATATCAGATGATTATCACCTTGACTTGCCAACAATTCAATCAGCCAAGTGCAACAACATAGCCTGGTTGAGAACCATAGACCTGGATCAGTCCAAGGCTCTTGGTCTGGCCTTCTATTGACAACCTCTGATTTCCTTTGGCAACAAGATGTATTTAACCAATGAGAGTCAGAGTTACAGTAACAGTGTCAAACAACAAAAATGGCGGGTGCAACTGCTGTGAATCACGGACCTAAAGTATCAATCGGACACCATTTAAACCGACCTATGACAAATAGTTTCTTTAAAGAAGCGTCAGGCTGTATAAACATCACCACCCGACATATTTTACTGCTTGTGGTTCACATGCTTGTAGCGCTCGTTGGCTGTGTTTGTGTGGTTGGCTAACAGGCTAGCCCACTAGCCACATGATTGACAACAACCTCTGGTTTGTTTGGCATGAAGCAAACCCCTCCCACCTTGAAATGTCACAGACAGCGGACAATTTCATACTCAAGCTTCAGGAAGTTGAACTACAGATAATCAGGCTATAGCAACAACAAGCCATTTTACCTGTGGGCAGTGGGCCACAGGTGGATTGCATAATGCAGTTTGCAACAAATTAGTCTGTTGTACCTTATGTGAGATCTCTGTGGACAGGATACATTCAAATAAAAATCTTGTCACTGTGGCCAGCTTACTGGTTGTGGCCATTGTTGCCAACTTGGCGCATTTGTCACTATATTTAGCTTTTTTCCAAACCCCTCTGAAATTTATGAAAAACTCCTGGCGGAAAATCTAGTGCTTTTTTGCTGGTGAGTTGGGGTGAAATTGGTTGACAGAAAAACCCTCGTTTTTCACCATTTTTCACCATCAGCCCATTGGTAACCAAATGGACCCTATATAGATCTGTAACTCTTGAGATCGTAAAATGAAATCGTAAAATGAAACCAAATGGACCCTTACGGGTCCATTTGGTTTCATTTTAAGCTCTCAAGAGTTAAATTATATATACACATTTAGAACATGTAAGAATTGCTATTTTGACCAACATTTCGCCAGATATCTCTCCTAAATTAGTCCGAGAGACTAAACTCATAAAATGATGGTTTGTGGCTAAAATAGTAGTCACAGACCAGTAGTTCATACCAGGACCCATACATAGTGGGCCCTGGTATGAAAATGGTTGAAAACCCACTGCTCTAGCGCATTCCAGTGCATTTTGGAAGTGCCGCTAGTGCATTTTTGGATTGTGGCAGCCGTTGGCAGCACTGGTTGTGGCCCTAAGTGACCACTTACCGTACTGCATGTTGCTCATGGCTAAAAGTGGCCCTGTTGCTGCATGCTCTGCAGGTGGTCCATGTGCACACTCAGAGTTAATAGGTGTCCATGGACCTTCAGTAATGCTGTTTAAACTGCTCATGTAAGCTTATGTAAACCAGCTCAGTGTCCGCTCTGATAGCCTTCCTTGAGGTTACAGGGGTTTCAGGGTAATTCCCAGGCTGAGTCATAGTGAGGCAAAGGAAAGGAAAGGGATATAGGAAACGGAGCCTAATTTCCTCCCTGCTTGGCTCTCGGCATCAAATGTTGGATTGTGGGGCAAGTCCTTGTGACATACCTGTGTGACTCTAACCTCAGAGATGAAAACACTTGACCATTACTACGGTATGTTCTGGGTTAGACAACATTTTGTCCGACCAGATTTTTTCATACTAAAAAAGCTTGCACTACAAACGCACAAAAGCACTACAAACGCATGCATGCATGCATGCAAAAAAACAAAAAACAAAACAAAAAAAAACACCTTGGTGTATTTTTATATCAAAAGTCCAGACAAATGAATTTAAATTAGGCTACTTCATGAAAACTTCCAAACATAAAGATATAGACCAATCAAATCAGTCGTTTTATTTCAGGTACAGCTGCAGTAAGACGTGTGCACAGCCATTGGCTGTTAAAACTTAACGATAGGAGGCTGAAACCGTAGCTGGCTCATTTTATCTGATGGCCCACTTTACATATTTCAAATTAATAATTTTTACTCAGAAGTATTAATGAATTTCAACTGATACTGTACTTAAGTAAAGACTGCGAGTACCCTTCCCCATACCCCCCAAGGGCATGCTGTGATCCTATGTATGTTCACAGCGGCACATTTTTTTTATGACATTTTAATTTTCCGCCCGCATATTTGCCACAGAATGATCAACATATTGAAGTAAATTAGCCCAAGCCTACCACAACTAGAGAAGGTTTTGTTTTTAATTTTGGTCTGAGGGGTGAAACTGTCATCAAATGGTAGTCCGTGGCTCAAATGCTGAATAAATAGTGGGCCCATGGTATGAAAAAGGTTGAGAACCACTGTATTAGGCCCATAGGCTGTCTAAAGGTTAGTGGTGTTAGTTGCAGTAAGACGTGTGCACAGCCATTGGCTGTTAAAACTTAACGATAGGAGGCTGAAACCGTAGCTGGCTCATTTTATCTGATGGCCCACTTTACATATTTCAAATTAATAATTTTTACTCAGAAGTATTAATGAATTTCAACTGATACTGTACTTAAGTAAAGACTGCGAGTACCCCCCCCCCCTTCCCCATACCCCCCCAAGGGCATGGGGTGGCGGCATGCTGTGATCCTATATGTTCACAGCGGCACATTTTTTTATGACATTTTAATTTTCCGCCCGCATATTTGCCACAGAATGATTCATCATCCACTTCCCACTCTGTCACAATCCGACACGGCTACGGCTACACGGATACCTCAAGGGCGCTCTCGCACCCCGGTGCACACGCTGAACATGTGTGTGCGTGCATGTACAGCAAGTCTGTGTGTGCACATGAAGACGCACGTACCCTTACCCAAAGATACAGGCACATCGATCAAGCTGATGCCTCCATGTGATCTCCAAATAAAGATGCGTGGTGTGGTGTGGTGTGGTGCACGAGAGCAAACAGGTTGTCTACGGGTCTAGGACACAAAGAATGGCCAGGGGGTAGGGGAGAGAGGGGGGGGGGGGTAGAGGAGAGAGAGAGGGAGAGTAACCTGTCTCACAAGAGAAGACAGACTATGCATCCACTGCACACAAAATGAGGTAGAGCCTGAGCTACACTTACTCACCGTCTGGCCAATGTACCAGGACATCTGAGACATATATTGTCCACAGTTACTGTCCACTGTACCAAGACATCAGAGACACATACTGTCCACTGTACCAAGACATCAGAGACACATACTGTCCACTGTACCAAGACATCAGAGACACATGCTGTCCACTGTACCAAGACATCAGAGACACATACTGTCCACTGTACCAAGACATCAGAGACACATACTGTCCACTGTACCAAGACATCAGAGACACATGCTGTCCACTGTACCAAGACATCAGAGACACATACTGTCCACTGTACCAAGACATCATACAGAGACGTATAGCCTACTGTCCACTGTACCAAGACATCAGAGATACCGGTACACACTGCCACTGTGCCAAGACGTCAGAGACATAATTCCCACAGATTAAAACCACCCAAGGAGAGTTTGACAATCATGTTTATACAGTATATTCATAGAAATAGTAAAACATTGAAATGCTGCTATATAATGCCTCCTATGGATGTATAACTATCTCTGGCAGAAAATGAGCAAGAGAGATAACTCTAGAGAGTAGCAGGGGGCTGTCTGTAGATGTTTCAGCATGCAGAGGACACTATTAGCAGACAAGTGTGCTGGAGGGGGGTGGGGGGTAGCGTGTGAGGGGGGACGACGCACACAGACGAGGGCCTGTTTGACACACATGTGACACAGCACTGGTCCAAGCAGATGGCTCATGAATAACTGAGGCGACCCGGAGAGGATAGCTAGGGATGAAAACATGCAGGCTCCAGGGCTGGGCAGGGCACGCATGCAGGGGTTTACAACAGGTGGTACGGGGACCACCAGTGGTCCCTGAGAGGATTCCAGGTGGTCCCCATGCAGCTAAGTTGGTTAGCAAGATGTAACTCTTTGAGAGCGTAAACATGAAACCAAATGGACCCGCAAGGGTCCATTGGTTTCATGTTTACGCTCTCAAGAGTTGAAATATTCATCATCATTCAACATATTGAAGTAAATTAGCCCAAGCCTACCACAACTAGAGAAGGTTTTGTTTTTAATTTTTGTCTGAGGGGTGAAACTGTCATCAAATGGTAGTCCATGGCTCACATGCTGAATAAATAGTGGGCCCATGGTATGAAAAAGGTTGAAAACCACTGTATTAGGCCCATAGGCGGTAACTTGTCTAAAGATTAGTGGTGTTGACATGCAACAATGCATGTCAAAAAATGGGGGAAAAAAGCAAGTTTGTGTATTTTTTTTCCCACCAAAAGTCCAGAAAAATATAAATGAATTATTTAAATTAATTACTTCCTGGAAATGAAAATGTTTTGAAAACTTAATAGAAATTTCGTTGACCTGTTTTTTATTTCTTTTCTGAGTCATCCTCCAAACGCATATCGCTATGATTACAGTCAGAAATACTCTGTTTTTAATCCCATTTTGGCATTGTTTATTACTCAGTTTAAACTTATCATCATGGTAAAAAAAAAAGACGCATAGCAGTAAACTGGCAAACAAACTGCGTCCTGCGATGGCCTTGTACCGTCCCATGGCCTGAAGGGATGCGCGCTCTGATTGGTTCAGAAAGATTCAAAAGCCATAGAGAGAGAGATTCATAATAAAAGGCACACCGTTTCTGGTTCACTGCATCTTTTTTGGCCTTTGTGTGTGTTCAGTGTTCACTTCTTGCCATACTGTAGTTTATGTTATGTTGTGCCCAGTCAGTCCATGTACTGTATGTCCTCTCTACATCTTTGTTGAACTTCATCTGTGAGTCTTAATCATGTGTGAAACTATGGCCAAATCCAATGTGCAAGATTTGTGAACTGTTGTGACATAAGAAAATTAACCAATGGAATACAACCACCCTAAGGACTACAGTCTGTACTATCTACACCTGCAACATTTAACAAATGTTACATTTTTCTGCCTAATCTTGAGGGAAAAAATGACTTGGAGGCAAATAATGTATAATATAAATGATGCATATATCTCCCCCATTTTCAACATTATTATTATTATTATTTATTAATATATTGTATTCGTGCCACTTGCTTTGGCAATGTAAACGCTTTGTTTTCTCATGGCAATGAAGCTAATTTTAAGTGAATTAAATTTAATTGTGCAGTTCTGCACTTGGGTTTAGTACAGTGGTATTCAAACAATGGTCTGGGGACCCCCAGTGGTCCTCAAGATGGTTCTAGGTGGTCCCCAGCTAAGTCGGTTAACCAGATGAAAAGTTAGTTGATCAGATGTAACTCTTGGAAGCGTAAAAATGAAACCAAATGGACCCGCAAGGGTCCATTTGGTTTCATTTTTACGTTTTCAAGAGTTTCATGTTTACACTCTCAAGAGTTAAAATATGCATCATCTGGGTTAGTAGCCCCATGCAAGTCTACACAACTAGAGAATGTAGAAGATTAATGGTCATTTTGGTCTGTATGTTTGCTTGTTTTGTTTCCCAAATCCAAATTGTGGACAAAAGCAAAAGAAATCTTTAGTTTTGGGGGTCGGTGGGGCTAAAATATCATGCAATGGTCGTCCGTGGCTCAAATGCTGAATGAATAGTGGGCCCTGGTACGAAAAAGGTTGAAAACCACTGGTTTAGTAGAAGAAAAAAGAAATACTCAGAACTGTGCACTTCTACTCTACCTCCCACCAGTGGCACTGCAGTGGGGGATGAAAAACAGTGTGTGTTCCAAAGCGCATTAGGCCCACAGCACTGTCACTTGACTAAAGGTTACCTACAGCATATGAGCTATACCGTGCTGAGACTAAAGCGACATGGGCATTTTTTAGCAGAGGAGAAAACGGCCAGAAGAAAAGGTGCAGAATGCAAGTAATGCGAGCTGAGCTGGAGAATGGAGAAAAAAAGACTGTAGGCATCAGCTGAGGGAGGGCGGTGTGTGTGTGTGTGTGTGTGTGTGTGTGTGTGTGTGTGTGTGTGTGTGTGTGTGTGTGTGTGTGTGTGTGTGTGTGTGTGTGTGTGTGCGCGCAAGTGTGTGCGTGTGACAGGCTGAGGTGTTCCAATGTACTCCCGAAACCACAAGAGAGGTAGCAGAAACTCGGTGTCCAGGGGTGGATGTAACATTTCCCAATTGGGGGGGCAGGAGAAAATGGTACGGGGGCGGCATCGCCCGTGTCGCTTCGCGCCACGGGCGATGAAGCCGCACCCATCCCATTTTCTGTTACAAGGCATTTATTAGTCAAGTAAAGCATCAATAATAACATCAGTTGTTGTTGAAGTTGCAACAGACACGCAGCATGCATAAAGCTAAAGGTCTGACTCAGAGAGTTTTCTGTTTTCAATGATGAAATGCTGTTTGGTTTAGTGGTGCCACAACTGTAGTTAGTTAGTAGCAGTAGTAGTGTTTCAAATCATTTTAAATATAGGCACTTTAATTTGAAATATCTTGGGTTGTTTTGCATGGCATCATGTTTGGTGGGGCAGACTGCATGGGCATTTAGGGGGGCATTGCCCCCCCCCATGCCCATGCCTAGATCCGCCCCTGTCGGCGTGCCCTAGTTTGGCTTCCTTCCGTGCACACGGTGCTGTCAATAGCAGGAGCTCACAGCTCACAGCGTTTGTTATTTATACTGCACTGTTGTTGCCTTGCATTGCAGGGAGCTGTGCTGCACAGAGAAGGGTTTGCAAGAACCTTCTGTCCACACGGACCAGACTGGATCAGTGACCTTTTGGTCCAACCCTGACAGTCGGGGGTAGTCTGGTCCAAACCCATATAGACACAGACCACTCTGAGTGCACTGCTCTGGGTCTGGCTTTCTATTCTCATTTTACTTTGGCATTCTCAATTTGCTTTGGTACCAAGATGTATTACCTAATGAGAGTTGGAGTTGGGAGTTGGTCTATGAATGGGCGCAGCTGATCCTAATTAATGAGAACCCCAAATCCATATTATGGACTGCATCAAATACATTGTAACATGTTAAAGGAGAATTCCACACCAACATACATTGGGCATCCATCTACCTTGATTCCTGTGACATAATAAATAATGAAATAATGAATCTACATTTCAACCTGAGGTCTGCCTCCCTCCACTGCAATTTGCATTGGCGCAGGTTGTCTTCATTCTAATGCAGGTATTTTAGTAGCTCCAACCCCCCCCCCCCCCCCCCCCCCCCACACACACACACACACACACACATCACATCAAATCACACACTACAAGATAATTGGGCTACTGCATGATTAAAAGAAAAACAAAATCAGGTGGTACCCGTGCATCAGGAATTTCAACCTGAGTGTTTGGAGAGGAGAGTGGAGAGAGGAGAGTGGCAGAAGGGAGGGGAGGAGAGGATGAGGAATAGATTACCTTTACATATAAAGGCTAAAAATCAAGCACAATATATATAGTATATGATGTCACAGCAATCAAGATAAATGGATGCCAAATGTGAATTGGTGTGGAATTCCCCTTTAAGGCACAGGCAAAATGATCTAAAATCCATTCTGACTTATGCAGCATGTTATATGTCTAACTAGGTGGTTTTCATCATGCTGAGTCCATTTAAAGCATTAGTTCTGATCAAAATCACTCCTCATAGCATAGGACCTGAACTGTTGAGGCGTCAATTTACATGGGTGCTCAAGTTGTTTAGTAACCATCATAGGCAATAAATCCACTGAGAAATGGAGCTTTGCTCTCTGTGGTCAATGGAATGTATATTTGAATTAAGTGCTCAGACATGTGGGTATACAGTATGTGTAATGTTAAGAGTCCACAGCAGTGAACCTTTGATGCCTGCTCAACTCACCATTTCTCTGCAAGACATTATACTCTATGATCCATATCTACAAAACCTGGTGGTGTCAAACTGGTTGCTCCTGGAGCTTTATACGTTTCATTGTAAGGATTACCTGTATCCCTCCTTGCACCCATACATGAGTCTCTACTGCCCAGCTACTTATCCAGGTCTAATAAGTCACCGCAAAGCTGGACTATACAGTAACTCCCTCCTTACTAGGCCTCCCGGCGCGCTCAGTTAAGCCCCTCCAAATGAGCCAGAATGGCGCAGCACGCCTGCCGGGTGAGCAAAATGTTCTCGTCTGCCCCCCACCTGTTCCACACTCTCCATTGGCTACGGGTTGCTGCCCTGCACTGAGCACAAAAACACCTCCATACCTTCAATGGACCTTTCCACTAGTCAAAAAAATCCTATAGGATTCCAATAGAAAAGTCCTATAAGATTTTGGAACAAATCCTATTGGATTTCCAATAGGATTCCTATAAGAATCCAATAGGATTCTATTGGAATCCTGTTGGATTCCTATTGGAAATCCAATAGGATTTGTTCCAAAACCTGATAGGAATTTTCATAGGACTTTTCTAAAATCCTATAGGATTTTTTGACTAGGGCAGCAATCCCCTCCCCAAGCTGCTACGGTCAAATAACAGGTAAGCATAACGTGATAGACAAACTCTCCACCAATATCTTTCCTATATGACAAAACATTGTTTTAAAAAATAAATGCCACACACTCATTTTTCCACTGCACAAACGTTTAACATTTGTAAAACATAAAACATTTGGTAAGGGGGGGGGCTCCAGGGAAAATCTTCTGTGACGTCATACCTATAACGGTCACAATAAAATGGCGCCCTCCAACGGATAAAAATATAAACTATTTTTAAACTAAAGAACATATATGTGTTTTAGTAGTGCTATTTAGACAGGCACTAGGCAAATTGTTTACCCAGTATTCAAGACAACTCACAGCTCTCAGATTCCATCTGCCATTGTTGCTTTTATAACCATGACGAGCAGGAGCTGAACACACGCAGAACATATGCAGCTGTTGGTATAGGAAACACGTCTCATGTCAACAGCACGCCTTGCAATCAGTCTGTTTAGTTCTTCCCTGGCTGGGCTGGAAGGCTCACGCTCCAACTGGCAGGTGTTCAAGTGTGCACACACACGCATGTTCACGTGCACACACACGCATGCAAGACACAGGGGCAAAAGCGGCAAAGGCGAGATCCACCAAACTCTACGTCTGACAGCTCCCTCGCCCTGATGTTTTTCCCGTTGCCATAACCAAATCTGCTCGTGCCTTACAGCTAAGCCAACGCCTTTTGTCACGACACACACCTTCGCAACGCTCGGCACGGCAATTCACTCAGCTAGCGCCAGTGGCAAGATTTTCCCTGGACCCTTTACGGGTCCATTTGGTTGTGTTGTTCTAGTTATATCTAGTTAGAGTACAAGTATGAGGCTCATTAGCCTGGGATCCTTTTAGACCAGGGGTTTTCAACAGGTGGTCCGGGGACCACCAGTGGTCCTTGAGAAGGTGCCAGGTGGTCCCCAGGCTAAGTGATGGAAATTTGGTTATCCAGATGTAAGTATGGAAGTGTACCTGCCCATAAATTCTGAAATATATTTACAAACTTTATTAATAAATACTGCCATTAAATAAATAAATAACCCAATGAAATAAATAAAAAACAGAATGAAATAAATAAATACATTTATTTCATTATTTCATTTATTTATTTCATTCTGTTTTTTATTTATATCAATGTGATTTTTATTTATTTCATTGCGACTTTATTTATTTATTTAATGTTGCCACATTTGCATATTCATCAAGTTTAAAAGCCCAAAAATAAATAAATGAATACGGCAATGAAATATATAAAAAACGCCATGAAATAAATCAATTATACCCTGAAATAAATAATAATATTGATTTAAATCGATTTTTTATTTATTTCATTGAGTTATTTCATTTATTTCATTGTATCTTTTATATATTTCATTGCGGTATTTATTTATTTATTTTTGGGCTTTTACACTTGATGAATATGTAAATGTGAGTCATCATTTATATAAATAAAAAACGGAATGAAATAAATATATAACCCAATGAAATAAATATATTTATTTATATCATCGCATTATTTATTTATTTCATTGAGTTATTTATGTCACTTTTTTATTTATTTCATGCTGACTTTTCATATTCATGAGTTCTTCGCTTTTCAAATGAATGACTTCGCTTTTCATATTAATGACTTGGCCACAGGCTGTCAATCAACCCAAGGAAGGCGGGGCCGGGCTCTCAGGCCAAAGCAACTGATTGAAAACAAGGAGATAATGATCGGTAGTAGTTGCCTATGGAAAGGTTGCAGCCTTACAGTATACTTTTGCTCACATTTGGGAAAGTACTATACACCTATGGATTGCACGGGTGGAAATACAATCCTCCAGCACATGATCTGACGTTCTATGGACAAAACAGAGTGAGTAGTTGCAGCAGCATTTTACTAGTTACTAGCTGTTAGCATGCTAAAGGAACAACATGCTAACATGATGTTCCGTGTGTGTGTGTGTGTGTGTGTGTGTGTGTGTGTGTGTGTGTGTGTGTGTGTGTGTGTGTGTGTGTGTGGTGTGCGTGCGTGCGTGCGTGCGTGCGTATGCGTGACTGGTACATACAGATTCTGGTAGATGTAGCTACTATAGGGGTTTTCAACAGGTGGTCCAGGGACGACCAGTGGTCCCTGACAAGATTCCAGGTGGTCCCCAGGCTAAATGATGTAAAGTTTGTTAGCCAGGTGTAACTCTTTGAGAGTGTAAAATGAAACCAAATGGACCTGCAAGGGTCAATTTAGTTTCATTTTTTCGCTCTCAAAGAGTCCTGGTCCCTGACAGGATTCCAGGTGGTCCCCAAGCTAAATGATGAAAAGTTGGTTAACCAGATGTAACTCTTTGAGAGTGTAAAATGAAACATGTTTCATGTTTACACTCTCAAGAGTTAAATATTCACCATCTGAATTGAAAGGTTGAAAACCACTGCTCTATATAACCACTTTACAGCATTGGGCACTGTGAGCTTGTAGATTTGCAGCTATTTTCAGCTACAATGACAGAAAGATTTGGCAAATTCTCATTGAAATATCAAATGTACACTTTTTAATTGAACTTCTGTTTAACCAGATCCCAGTGGAAATGATGTAGTGTTGGTACTTATCTTGTAGGCTATAATGACATGTTTTAATGGTAAGATAGTTTTGATTGAGTTATGAAACTTGGTATACCTTTTGGTTTCTTCTAGGGATGGTGATTGGTGTCACCCTAGAGCATTGTGGTGAACCTGGAATGCCCAGAAACGGCAACTATTTTCTCACAGACTGCCCTGATGTGGACCTCCTTACCGGATTGGTAAGCTTGTATTTGCTTTGTCATTTATAAAAATGTACTTTTCATGTGTGATATTTGCATCCAATGATGCATATGCCTGAACAGTCTAAACCACACTCTCTAGTCTAGCACATAACTTGGGTCAATTTCAGCGGCGGTTGCCGTGCAAAAGGACATTAATAATAATAATAATAATAATAATAATGATAAACTTTATTTATAGAGCACTTTTCATGACACATGTGCAGCGCAAAGTGCTTTACAATATAATTTGAGATAAAAAATGAAAACCAAAATATAGAAACCAGCCACCAGACAGAAAGCCGTAACCATCCTCCAATACAGCTATACTGTAGAACAAGACCTTATTTTTATGGGAGCAAAGCCTCTTCTATACAAGCTGACATGCAGATACAGTGATCTTGAAGATGAAAACACACTTCAGTACAGCCCTCAGATAAACGGGTTTGCCAGCCATAATTAAAGTGGATTCCAAGATATTTATATATTTTCTTTGCAAAAGGTTATTTACCTCTTAAGCATCGGTTTCTAATGTTCGAGGCATCTGTTTCATGAGCATAAGGGGCTTAAAGACTATTTCTTTCTTTTGCAGTTTCATTAAAAGTATCACTTGGCCAGTTTTCAATGAGGAGGCATGTTCCTTGGACGAGACGACCAGAGTGGCCAGCTACCTCCAGACCATGCACAATTACAATGAAAATGGTAATCATAATGAATACATTAATACTGGAGGCTGTAACTGAAAGAGGGCATTTGTAACTCACCTAGTTGCCTCTTTTCGTCATTGCTACAATGTTTAAGGAAAAGAAAAATCATTATTATGATGAAGCGCAACATGATGACGCCATCGAGTTGTGATTCACCATGTTAATTATTTTTTTCCTCCCCAGAACTAAATTTCTAGGAAATAGAGGGACTTTTATCATGTCCACACAACATCTCTATGGTATATTAATGACAAAGTAGCATGTTAAATGGTGGAATTCCCCTTTAAACAGCATCTGGCCTTTATTATTTTAATCTTAGGTTAATTAGGTTAAAGGTTAATTTCAAATATCTAATTTAGGCATTCCTTTCTTCCTTCATGTATAGCATCTTCTGCTGAGCTGAAGGAGCTTCTGAACTTCTGGACAGGGTGGAAGATTCTGTCCCTGGGAACAGAGTTAACTGTGGAGGTGGTCAGAGCAGCGGTGGGGGCTCTCCTGAAGGCATCAACGTGCTTCCAGACGCTCAAACTGCCATTGTACTATGTGGACTACACTGAATTTGTCTGTGGGCATCGGTCAGCACAATGGACATCGGATTTGGGATGGCCTAAAAGGATCCCGGACTACTGAAAGGCAGGGCAGCTATGGTCCCATATGGCAACAGTTTGGAGGGAGGCAAATGAGACCGGCAGGCGTTGGCAGATTCAGTGGTTATCAAATGTAACCAACTCTAGGATTTGGGAACTCTTGCCGTGTGCATGTGACATTACTATAGGGTGACCAGATCCATTATGTTCATTTGAGGGACAAATTGGATGGGGAACCAGGACAGTTTGGTCATTTTGTTTCTGTTTAACTCTGGTTCACGTTTGCACTCAAAAGTTAAATCTGAATTGGTTCTTTTTATTTCTCTGGTTAACTCTGATTCATGTTAACCAGAGAGTTGAAATTCTTATCTGAGGTAGCCCAAGCCTACACAACCCTAAGAGGATTCTAGGCGTTCCCAGCTAAATGGACAGTTTGTAACCAAACCAGATCTGTAACTCTTGAGTTCGTGAAATTATACCAAATGGACCCTTACAGGTCCATTTGGTATCATTTTATGATCAAGGTTTAAATTATATTAACATCTGAATTACTTAATTTTCAAGAAGCTACACATTCCAAGAATTCCAAAGGTTTTTATTTCCAGTTAGCTCCCTTAAATTGTGAACACAAACTTGAAAATCCTTAGTTTTGGGACAGAGAGACTAAACTCAACATCAAATGGTGGTCCGTGGCTAAAATGCAGAATAAATAATGAGCCCTGGTATGAAAAAGTTGAAAACCACTGCACTAGAGAATGTAATTAAGAAAGTCTTTCTTTTTGGGTCCATGGGATGAAAATGTCAAGAAATGGTGGTCAGGTGGCTCAAATGTTGAATAGAGGGGCCTGGTATCAAAATGATTGTATGATTGTAAACCACTTTAAATAAATTCTACCTAAAGTCTAAAGATCTTTCTTCAGTTTTTGCATGTGAGTTCGGCACAGTTTAGACATATGGTACCAAATGTTATACCTAAATCTGCCTGGGGCCTGGTCAGTAGTAAAGGTGTCCATCATTCCGTAGGCCATGATGGGCTGAGGTTTGGTTTGTACCTCTGGACTTGCCTTAATTTTGGATTGTTATGGACATCAGTGAGAGGTGCCAACATTGGCACAGTGAATTGTGATCACTGGCACACTGCCAATTGTATGATAGACTTCCTTTTAAATGATCATAAGCTAGGCTCTGTTAAATTAGTGCAGAATTGGACAATCATTCACACTGAACTCTGACTTGGATAAGCATAATTTTCCTATTGATGATTACACTGGCTATGATGTGAAAAATATGGAATATTATATTCAATCGCCTTTTAACATGGGCTACCCCAACCAACCAATGGTTCAAGTGAATGTCTTGTATGCTTTTCTTGTATGTTAACTATGTTAATTGAAGTTGGGCTGTTGAGTAATGCATTTTTGCCCACTTCCAGTCCAGGACTTTCATACAGACAAATGTCCCATCATTGCATGTTCATGTAAACAGGGAAAAAAAACATTAATTTCTACATCGAGATCGAAGTACCTCACTAATGCAGTAAGTGAATAAGTACTGTTGAAATCACCATCTCCTGTCAGTTTGAATACACTATAGCTACTGGTGGTGTTTTGCATTATAAATTGCAGTTAATTTGCTCACACTACCAGAAATTAAAACAGTTTCATCAAAACGTACACAATTATGCCACTTGTAATTAAACACTGATCAAAGCTGAGGTAAATTTTATTTAAACGGGTACCAGTTTCAAACACATTCAAGTTCAGTACATGTTAATAGAATGTGACAATAGGTGCTCCGATAAGCAGCCATCAAAACAATTTTGATCACACATTTAGCCTGTTTGTTTCCAAGCCCACCAAGCCCATTCCAAGACCACCATCTGCCACTGAAATTTACACCAAGATTTTTATCCCCTGTTAGGGTATAAGAATTAGTCCATAATTACATTTCCTAATTATGTAGTCTTACTAGAAGTTCGGGGCGCTTCGCGCCCCGAACCTCTAGCGCCACGCGTTGGATCTGTGAGGAACTAAATGTCATGAGTTCATTGTTTTTAATCAAATAGCTAGTTGGTGGAAAACTGCAGGGGTTCTGAAGTAGTGGATTGCAAACCATACATTAAAGTAATCAACGTTGACATAGACAACACATAAATAAGAAGTAATATTATAAATGGTGTTACAAATCAAAATATGTTTATTGACATATGAAATCTGAAGAGGTTGTCTTAAGTGATGTGTACACCCTGAGCAAGCAGTTTTGCAACAGTGGCAGAGAATGAGTCCTTCTTAACCGAAAGAAACATCAGGCAGATCCTGGCTGTAGAGTGGTTTGAAGTTGTTGGAAGTAGGTTGGGAGGTCAGTCTTGATCTGCACTTGGTGGTCTGTGATATGAGGCCATGAAACTGTTAAATGGAAGACAGAAAAATGTGGAGAGTGAGTACATAGCTATTGATGTCAATAGTAACTATATCAGTCATTGCCTTGAATGATCAATGTAACAAACAGGTTTAGAGTCACACACCATCCATGTACTGTATATACAGTAGATAGAAATGAGAATGGGAAAGTGTGCATGCAATATCAAAAGACAGACTGTAGATGAAGAAAGTCTCAACAACACATTGGTGTAATCCAACATAGCCCTGGGCCAGTCAGTGCTTAAAGTGAGTGTTGGTATAGAGCTGCCATTAAGCATTTGCATAATGAGTGCGATTGGCTATTGGATTGGCAATTGTTCTGTGCTGGGTGTGAAGTACAATGAAACTGGGCAATGGCACTTAATGTGTTGGTTAGAGGACACAGAATGGGAGTATTTGTTTTGAATGTGTCTGTAAGGTGTATTACTACAGTAAAATGTTGCAAATGGGGGGAATTTCCCTTTAAGTGCAATTGACATGTCACACACACACACACACACACACACACACACACACACACACACACACACACACACACACACACACACACACACACACACACACACACACACACACACACACACACACACACACACCTTGTAGCTCGCCAACATCATAATATCATTAAACATCATTAAACATTGTTCACAGCTGGAGATGAACGGACATATGACGGCGGCATGGGAGAACAACTGAGTTACGAAAACTCAGTTCACTTTATAGGTCCCGTCAAATGGCCGATTTTCTACATAGACGTGGATTGAATAGGGACAAAGAAATGGGACAACCGTGTAGGGAATGCATTGGAGTCTATGAGCTCACGCGAATACATGAACCACGTGACCAGCCCGTTTTCTGCCCCTGGTTGTCGCAAGTTGCGCAACAATGACCATAGCTTGGCTAAAAACCAGCGTGACGACGTATCGTCTTTGATACCGTTCTAACCAAGTATTCTGTCAAGTGAAAACAGTGCAGCTCGCCTATTGAAGTGTATGAGAACGCAATGCGTCCGTGTTTAAACACTGAAATCAGAGCACCGCCGCCGTAGTAGCATGCCATCCCACAGCCATTAGTAGAATGCTATATAGAGTACCCGCCATTGGACTGGCCCCATGAAGTCAACGGAGTTGGTGTAACGCTGCCCCTAAAATCAAAGTAAAGTTGCGCCAATGAGGGGTCAGAAACTGAGACTGTTCTGCAGGGGTTTGAAATAGGCTACATTGTAATCAATGAGGCGTGTGGCAAAGACGTCGATATTGAACAATACGTTCAGTACAATGACAACTAATGTGTTGTCATGTCTATGTCGTAGGCCTACTACAGAACAATGTAAAATGTACATAGAGGTTTAAGGTAATTTCTGCTGGGCTGTTGCCTCGGTCCTATGCATTTATACCTGTAAAGTTGATAACGCAGTCATGTATGCACGCACGTGCGCATCATGTGATTAAATGGGTAGAAGCAGTGTGGTAAATATTCGCAAGTTAGGAATCCTTACTTTGAGCAAAAGTGGAAAAGTTTGTGTGTCTTTGCTGGGAACACATGCATACGTGCATGCACAATGATGTGCTTTACATGCAGTGTTTTTGTTGAGAAAGACTTGAAAAGTTGATATGTCTTTGCAGAGAGAAACACGCAAGCATAAGTATAAGTGTTAAGTATTACCTTTTTTTGCTGCCGTTAGATGTCCTTTCCAACTTTTGGCCTTAGAGATGTCGTTTCCAAAATGTCGTGTTAAAATCCATGGTTTGTTTGGAGGTGGGATGTGAGGAGAACAGCGTTCCGAGACCCTTGCTCACGGAACGGTAGGCTGCTTGTGAGGAGCTACAGCCAGCATAGCGTCAGCATTGCAGCACAGCCGTTTTCCCAGCGTAATCATTGCAGCTTCCGGTGCAGCTTAGCGTAACCATTGTTGCACCACCATTGCAACCCATTGTAACGCAGCCAGTGGACGCTAAGCTGCACCACCATTGCAACCCATTGTAACGCAGCCAGTGCAACAATTTTGCAGCTTCCGGTTCAGCTTGCCAATTGTATATAAGGATAAATTGAGCAATCCAGATGTTTAATGATTGAAACATTTATGCTGTACTCTGAGTGAAACTCAGGGTCTGTCTGGTTGCCATCTCTCCCTTTCGCTGAGAACCATCTGGGACCCCCCAAAAAACACAGGTCTAATAAATGAGCCAATTTTCCTTGAGTGGTAATGGTCTGAGCTTGAGCAGCTGTAATTTCCATGAGATAAACCTGGATCAGGGCATCCATAAAAATCAACAGTGCAATTATTTTCAGACAGTAGCTTATCCATAAACATTTTGAAGTTGTCCACATCTTCACTGCTCTTTTAACGGTCTTGCGGCAATTATTGCAGGCAATACATTAACTATATATAGAAAGTACCAACCCCACTGGATGATGATAGTTGATTATGGATGAAAAAACTACAACAACTACAAGCACCCCAAACAACGGCCCAAACCCAGTGTCAGTTGTAGTAAGGCTAGCTCCATGCCAGACAAAATTGTTGTAGCCATGTAGTGTGAATGCAGTTTCAGTGTTGTGAGAGCCCAACGGTATGCTCCAACCATTCCACTATCAAATCCATCCCGTTGGACATAACTGCTGACTCCTTCCTCATGAGCTGAAGAACCTGAAGCTCCTGGAGATGCTAGAAAGAGAAAGGGAAGACCTAAAATTAAATTATTAAATTATGCTTTGGGAGCTTGTAGAGCTGCCCTCTTTTGCCGTTATTAAAAAACATCAGATTTTGTTTAATGTATGATTTGGATTAACTCACAGTTGGCTTATTGGGACCCACAAACGTACCACTACAAAGCATCAATGTTCCTTAACCTCTAGATCACATCAATCACACATTGTAGCGATGGCAAAAAGTGGCAACTAAATGAGTTACAAATGACCTCTCCCATTTTCACTTAGACTGCAACTTCCAATATTAATGTATTCATTATGATTACCATTTGTAATCTGGAGGTCTGGAGGAAGCCGGCCACTCTGCTTGTCTTGTCAGGAACATGCCTTCTCATTCAAAACTGGCCAGGTGATACTTTTAATGAAACTGAAAAAGAAAGAAATAGTTAAGCCTCTTATGCTCATAAAACAGGTGCCTCAACAACAAGGTTAATAACTTTTTGCAAAGAAAATATCTTGGAATCCACTTTAATTATGACTGGTCTATATTAGTCTCACACTAATATAGTGTGTCACATTGGCCATCTCTGGGCTAAAAGCACTATAGTCTATGCCTCTATGGGCAGACGTGTAAAATAATGCATCATGCACCGAAATGAAGTGTTTTGTTCATAAGGCAGATCTATTCCGATGCAAACGACATATACCATCTCTCCAGAATATTTGTTTATTCGGAAAGGAATATTCTATTAAATTGGGAGCTTATATGACCATTTCTATTATGATGACTGAAATGAATGCATTCATTTCAAATACATTGTGTGCATGTAAACGGGGTCATGGATGGATGTAGACCAGGGGTGGGCAATTATTTTTCCCAAGGGGCCACATGAGAGACATAAAATATTGCGGAGGGCCAAGACTAAAGACTGAACTAAAGTCTGTGTAGTATTAATTTAATTTCAAGACGAAAGTAAGAGTAAGACCAAAATTTTTGATACCGGGGCCCTAAATTTATTCAGTATTTGAGTCACAAAGGAACAACATTTGATGACATTTTAGCCCCACAGACCCAAAACTAAAGATTTATTTTGTTTTTGTTCAGGATACCAGGCTTGATTTGGAAAACAAAACAGGCAAACATAGATCAAAAATGACCATTCTTTTACATTATCTGATTGTGTAGATTTTAGGTAATTGAAATGATGAATATTTTAACTCTTGAGAGTGTAAACATGAAACCAAATGGACCCGCAAGGGTCCATTTGGTTTCATTTTTACATTCTCAAAGAGTTACATCTGGTTAACCAACTCTCCATATTTAACTTTTGGAACTCTCTCAAGGACCACTGGTGGTCCCCGGGCCGGTCAGAGTCAGCCAAAGGGCCGCATTTGGCCCCCGGGCCGCATAATGCCCAGGTATGATGTAGACATAGACATTAGAGGTCACAGGTTGGAGGGAGAATGAGACAGGTCAAGCAGACAGACTCATAGTCACTGCTGACAATTTCTGGACCTGGAGACCTGAAAAGATGTACATGTATATATATCAATATTTAAAAAAAGGTTTCACAAATGACAGCCTCTTGGTGGTGCCATGAAGGGCAGATGTGAAAAATGGACAGATCGGATACACACAGATCGCAGAACACAAATTGGCCTTATAGCACCACCATGACGCTTATTTCCAAGGGCTGTTTCTAACTCTGGCTAGTGAGGAGGTGCAAAGCTTCACAGAAATTGCACAGACATCATGTGCGTGATTGCATGCATTTTGAGAGCAAAAGATAAAGTGTAAGAATGATCAGAGATCATGATGTTGTACATTCAACATGGTGTTGAAAGGGAGGAGCCGGTGGCAATTAATACAGGCACCACTTTGAGTAGCTGAAAATAGCTGCAGATCTACGAGCTCACAGTGCCTAATGCTGTTCTATAGACTGCTGTAAACTGTACAATCTACCAGATATACCAGAGACGCACATACACGCACATGCACGCACGCAAACACGCACACACACACACACACACACACACTGCTGTATTGAAGGATGGTTACGGCTTTCTGTCTGGTGGCTGGTTTCTATATTTTGGTTTTCATTTTTTATCTCAAATTATATTGTAAAGCACTTCGCGCTGCACATGTGTCATGAAAAGTGCTCTATAAATAAAGTTTATCATTATTATTATTATTATTATTATTAATGTCCTTTTGCACAGCAACCGCCGCTGAAATTGACCCAAGTTACAGTATGTGCTAGAGAGTGTGGTTTAGACTGTTCAGGCATATGCATCATTGGATGCAAATATCACACATGAAAAGTAGATTTTTATAAATGACAAAGCAAATACAAGCTTACCAATCCGGTAAGGAGGTCCACATCAGGGCAGTCTGTGAGAAAATAGTTGCCGTTTCTGGGCATTCCAGGTTCACCACAATACTCTAGGGTGACACCAAGCACCATCCCTAGAAGAAACCAAAAGGTATACCAAGTTTCATAACTCAATCAAAACTATCTTACCATTTTAATAAAACATGTCATTATAGCCTACAAGATAAGTACCAACACTACATCATTTCCACTGGGATCTGGTTAAACAGAAGTTCAATTAAAAAGTGTACATTTGATATTTCAATGAGAATTTGCCAAATCTTTCTGTCATTGTAGCTGAAAATAGCTGCAAATCTACAAGCTCACAGTGCCCAATGCTGTAAAGTGGTTATATAGAGCAGTGGTTTTCAACCTTTTTCATTCAGATGGTGAATATTTTAACTCTTGAGAGTGTAAACATGAAACATGTTTCATTTTACACTCTCAAAGAGTTACATCTGGTTAACCAACTTTTCATCATTTAGCTTGGGGACCACCTGGAATCCTGTCAGGGACCAGGACTCTTTGAGAGCGAAAAAATGAAACTAAATTGACCCTTGCGGGTCCATTTGGTTTCATTTTACACTCTCAAAGAGTTACATCTGGCTAACAAACTTTACATCATTTAGCCTGGGGACCACCTGGAATCTTGTCAGGGACCACTGGTCGTCCCTGGACCACCTGTTGAAAACCCCTATAGTAGCTACATCTACCAGAATCTGTATGTACCAGTCACGCATACGCACGCACGCACGCACGCACACACCCACCACACCACACCACACCACACCACACCACACCACACCACACCACACCACACCACACCCACACACACACACACACACACACACACACACACACACACACACACACACACACACACACACACACACACACACACACACACACGGAACATCATGTTAGCATGTTGTTCCTTTAGCATGCTAACAGCTAGTAACTAGTAAAATGCTGCTGCAACTACTCACTCTGTTTTGTCCATAGAACGTCAGATCATGTGCTGGAGGATTGTATTTCCACCCGTGCAATCCATAGGTGTATAGTACTTTCCCAAATGTGAGCAAAAGTATACTGTAAGGCTGCAACCTTTCCATAGGCAACTACTACCGATCATTATCTCCTTGTTTTCAATCAGTTGCTTTGGCCTGAGAGCCCGGCCCCGCCTTCCTTGGGTTGATTGACAGCCTGTGGCCAAGTCATTAATATGAAAAGCGAAGTCATTCATTTGAAAAGCGAAGAACTCATGAATATGAAAAGTCAGCATGAAATAAATAAAAAAGTGACATAAATAACTCAATGAAATAAATAAATAATGCAATGATATAAATAAATATATTTATTTCATTGGGTTATATATTTATTTCATTCCGTTTTTTATTTATATAAATGATGACTCACATTTACATATTCATCAAGTGTAAAAGCCCAAAAATAAATAAATAAATACCGCAATGAAATATATAAAAGATACAATGAAATAAATAAAATAACTCAATGAAATAAATAAAAAATCGATTTAAATCAATATTATTATTAATTTCAGGGTATAATTGATTTATTTCATGGCGTTTTTTATATATTTCATTGCCGTATTCATTTATTTATTTTTGGGCTTTTAAACTTGATGAATATGCAAATGTGGCAACATTAAATAAATATATAAAGTTGCAATGAAATAAATAAAAATCACATTGATATAAATAAAAAACTGAATAAAATAAATAAATAATGCAATGAAATAAAAGTATTTATTTATTTCATTCTGTTTTTTCTTTATTTCATTGAGTTATTTATTTATTTAATGGCAGTATTTATTAATAAAGTTTGTATATTTTCATATTCCCTTTTTGGGCTTTTGACTTTCCATACACGATGTAACTCTTGAGAATGTAAAAATGAAACCAAATGGACCCTTGCGGGTCCATTTGGTTTCATTTTTACACTCTCAAGAGTTAAGATATTCATCATCTGAATTAGCACCACTTAATTAAGAAGTTTACACTGTTTTGTTGGCAAAATACAACCTGGAATTGTGACAAAACCAAAAGAATTCTTTAGTTTTAGGTCTTTGGGGCTAATATGTCATCAAATGGTGGTCCGTGGCTCAAATGCTGAACAAATGGTGGTCCCTGGAGTCAAGAAGGTTGAAAACCTCTGTTTTAGACCATTCTGGTGGTCGCCCCTCCCTCCATGGTGCCCCAGGTAACTGCCTAGTCTGCCTAATGGCAAAAACTCAGTGGTGCTTCACGATGCTCAAGTTCGGCAGAGATGGCACCACTCCATCATTGTCAATAGGGACGCTTTTCATGCATATTATGCTGGCCAATCAGCATAATATGCATGTATTCACTTCAGCTTTATTTCAGTATAATATCCACTGACTTTTATGTCCTACTAAAACCTTTGCCTGTCTGAATTATCAGTTCATTTCACTTCATTAATCCGTCTAAAAGCCTTCCTAGTGACTGCAGTTTATGGGTTGGCTGTTGCCTTCATCAGGCCTTCATCAGGTGATCATCACCCGATGAAGGCCAAATCATGGCAGAAACGTCGCGTGAATCTTTTGGTGTTTGTTGTTTGACACTGTCGGGGCGGATTGGCACATATTTTCCCACCGGGACAATTTTGCCAATTTTGCTGCTTTTGCAGCTGGTTAACCAGATGTAACTCTTTGAGAGCGTTTCAGTTTTTTGATATATATATTTTTTCCCAGTTCTTTGAGAGAGTTCATTTTTACACCCTCAAGAGTTAAAATATTCATCATGTGAATTAGCCCAACTTAGTCTACACAACTAGAGAATGTAGAAGATTAATGGTCATTTTGATCTGTATGTTCCAGAAGAGCGTCTAGCACATTCTAGTGCATTTTGGAAGTGCCACTGTGCATTTTGGATCTTGTCCAGGCCACTAGGTGGCGCAGGCCACCAGGAAAACCCCCTGTACTCCAGATGTGCCAATCCGCCCCTGGACACTGTTGACTGACAGGGCTGTTGGCCAATCAGCTGTCATACTCGGATTTTCATCCCGGCAATGATGGCACCGGAGGCAAAATTCATCGAAGTGTGAATACTCTAGTATTATAGGGAAAATAACAATTTAAGGTTGTATTTTCTTTTAATGTGGCGATTGAGAGCTGGAGCCAGGCAGACTATGAACCCTGTGAGACTGGGTAGCTTATCCGTAATAAACAGCCGACAGCAGCAGACAACACAAACAGGATGGAAGACAATGAGGGCAGCTCTCCTGGCAGCTCAGGAAACATTCCCTACCGCGCGCTTCTTACACCGCGTAGCCATAATTAACTACCAGCCAGAAACCCCCCAACGCAACCCTCACCAACCAGGCACAGGGAGACAGAAGAGCCAATCAGAGCATTACATCCCTCCAGGCTATGGGACAGGATCTCTCCAGACTTCCGTCCTATGAGGCTGCATTATATGAGACCTGCATGCGTTTTAGTTTGTAAACAAAGTGACGGGGAACAACACCAGGCCGTTATTTCTAACCTACAGCCTACATAGACTGTCTGGATGTCATCAGAGCCTTCTAGTGGGAGAGTTAGGATATTGAGGGGTCAGAAACCAGAGCGGAGCACGTGACTATACAGAGCCTCTCCGAGTGCAAACTGCTGTTGGTAACACATTGTTTTCAATGAGAACGGTGCAAATGAGAGCCATTTTAGGTACGTATGCAAAATGACAACTGTTTTACAGTAACGTTCAGTCACGAATACAGTCTCTGTAATGTTTATGTTGTACTATTATTAAAAAAAAACAAGGGTTTTAAAGTCCTTAAAGCTGGATTAAATATTTGAGTCCAACGCATTTCTGCATACTCCTGCTGCTACATTGCACTCAAAGCAGCCTCACAGTCTCGCGAGAATGTCAGTTGCTAACAGTGTGTGAATGGGGTGCTGTTGGCTCTATGCTCCTCCAGCAGTGCGAGCGACCTGGCGCACAGGAGTGAACGGAAATATCCAAACTCTCTCACTAGAAGGCTCTGGATGTCATATGCCTACATGCCTACATCCAACCCTGCTACATTATCAAATTCATGCATTCAGGGACTACACCCAACACCTTCACGGAGCACCAGTGGTCCACGGATGACCTGTTGAAAACCCCTGCTATAATGCGTCTGAGCCCCAGGTTATATTTTCCCGTCCCCCTTACCAAATGGACCCTTACGGATCCATTTGGTAAAGGGGGGCTCCAGGGAAAATCTCCTGTGACGTCATCCCTATGACAGGCACAACAAAATAAAATGGCGCCCTGCAAGGGATAAAAATGTTAACTATTTTTTAAACTACAGAACATATTATATGTGTTTTAAATGTTGAATTCTATAGTCATTCAAGTATAGTGTGGCTTATTAGCCTGAGATCCTTTTAAAGCATGTCTGGTGGTCGCCCCTCATCTCATGGTGCCCCAGGCAACTGTCTAGTCTGCCTAATGACAAAAACGCCCCTGCTGTGTAGCGTTGATATGGAGAGGAGCTGTGGAGGCGGTTGGGGGCGGGGGTGGGGGTGTACTTCACCCAGACGTATGGCTGATGAGCGTTTGTTTGACACAGTCTTGTTAACCTGCCATGTCTTCTCTCATGCTAGAAGAGCTTTGTCGCTAATAGTGAGAGGGTGGAGGGGATTAGAGACATGTGATTTAATTTTCCTCAGGGCTGAGAGGACGACACTACACTGCGTGTGTGTGTGTGTGTGTGTGTGTGTGTGTGTGTGTGTGTGTGTGTGTGTGTGTGTGTGTGTGTGTGTGCGTGCGTGCGTGCGTGCGTGCGTGCGTGCGTGCGTGCGTGCGTGCGTGCGTGCGTGCGTGCGTGCGTGCGTGCGTGCGTGCGTGCGTGCGTGCGTGTGCGTGTGTGCGTGTGTGTGTGTGTGTGCGCGCGTGCGTGCGTGCGTGCGTGCGTGTGTGTGTGTTTAGTGGTTGAAAAAAAGTCAAATGTTTTACTCCAGTAAATGTATCAGTACTGCATGTAGAACTAGGCTATTACTAATTCAAAACAAATGATAATAAAAATACCATTACATATTTTGAAAATATTGCAGAGCTTGTAGATGTGTAGATTTTTGCAAATGGCTGAAACGTGTACAGGGTTGAAGTGATTACACGTCTAAAGTACAAATAATGCCTAATTGCACTTAATTACAGTACGTGGTGTACATTACACCACCAAATGGTACGTTACACCATCACAATGTACCTTACACCACCGCATGAAACCAAATGGGTCCATTTGGTTTCATGTTTACACTCTCAAGAGTTAAAATATTCGGGGCACGGTGGAACAGTGGTTAGTGCTGTCGCCTCACAGCGAGAAGGTTCTGGGTTCGATTCCCGCTAGGGGTGCTGCTGTGGGTGCTGGCGTGTCTCCTCCTCTAAGTCATCAGTGCCCATACCCGAGGTGGGGTTGGCTAAACGGCCTTTCTGTGTGGAGTTTGCATGTCCTCCCCGTGTCCCCTAGGGTAGATACCCTCACAAAAACATGCAGTAATCCTGGGCTCTAAACTGCCTCCCCCTGGCCAGCCGGAGCTCCTGATGGAGGGGACTGGAACTGGTTGGAATAACGTGTTCCTTCCACACGCTACGTCCAACCAGGGAAACTCCCTCCTGTCAGGTGAAAAGAAGGCAGCTTGGACTCCTCATGCATTGAAGGAAGCTGCCTGAGGGAGGCAGGTTGGCGGAGGGTGTGTAGAGCCCAGGATCACATTAGGAATTGGCACTGGGTGAAAAAATGGGTTGCAAAATCGTGGGATAAAAATTATATATACAAAAAAAAGAGTTAACATATTCATCATCTGAATCAGCCCCAAGTCTACACAACTAGAGAATGTAGAAGATTAATGGTCATTTTGATCTGTATGTTGGACTGTTTAGTTTGGGGGACTAATGGGGTTTGGGGCTAAAATGTCATCAAATGGTGGTGGCTCAAGTTCTGAATAAATAGTGGGCCCTGGTAATAAAAAATGGAGGCTAGACTTAGGAAAGTAATATTGTAATATGTAATATATTATTCTTTGATTCAAGTAATGTTATGTTAATGTTGTCCCTGGGCCGGCCCAGAGACCGGCCCAGAGACCGGCCCAGGGACCGGCCCAGGGACCGGCCAGGGACCGGCCCAGGGACCATCCCAGGGACCGGGCCAGGGACCGGGCCAGGGACCGGGCCAGGGACCGGCCCAGGGACCAACCCTGGGACCAGCCCAGGGACCAGCCCAGGGACCAACCCTGGGACCAGCCCAGGGACCAACCCTGGGACCAGCCCAGGGACCAACCCTGGGACCAGCCCAGGGACCAACCCAGGGACCAGCCCAGGGACCAGCCCAGGGACCAACCCAGGGACCGGCCCAGGGACCAACCCAGGGACCAGCCCAGGGACCAACCCTGGGACCAGCCCAGGGACCAGCCCAGGGACCAACCCAGGGACCGGCCCAGGGACCAACCCTGGGACCAGCCCAGGGACCAACCCAGGGACCAACCCTGGGACCAGCCCAGGGACCAACCCAGGGACCGGCTCAGGGACCAACCCAGGGACCAGCCCAGGGACCAGCCCAGGGACCAACCCAGGGACCAGCCCAGGGACCAGCCCAGGGACCAGCCCAGGGACCAACCCTGGGACCAGCCCAGGGACCAGCCCAGGGACCAACCCAGGGACCAGCCCAGGGACCAGCCCAGGGACCGGCCCAGGGACCGGCCCAGGGACCGGCCCAGGGACCGGCCCAGGGACCGGCCCAGGGACCGGCCCAGGGACCGGCCCAGGGACCGGCCCAGGGACCGGCCCAGGGACCGGCCCAGGGACCGGCCCAGGGACCGGCCCAGGGACCGGCCCAGGGACCGGCCCAGGGACCGGCCCAGGGACCGGCCCAGGGACCGGCTCAGGGACCGGCTCAGGGACCGGCCCAGAGACCGGCCCAGAGACCGGCCCAGGGACCGGCCCAGGGACCGGCCCAGAGACCGGCCCAGGGACCGGCCCAGGGACCGGCTCAGGGACCGGCCCAGGGACCGGCCCAGGGACCAACCCTGGGACCGGCCCAGGGACCGGCCCAGGGACCGGCCCAGAGACCGGCCCAGGGACCGGCCCAGGGACCGGCCCAGAGACCGGCCCAGGGACCGGCTCAGGGACCGGCCCAGGGACCGGCTCAGGGACCGGCCCAGGGACCGGCCCAGGGACCGGCCCAGGGACCAACCCTGGGACCGGCCCAGGGACCGGCCCAGGGACCGGCCCAGAGACCGGCCCAGGGACCGGCCCAGGGACCGGCCCAGAGACCGGCCCAGGGACCGGCTCAGGGACCGGCCCAGGGACCGGCTCAGGGACCGGCCCAGGGACCGGCCCAGGGACCGGCCCAGAGACCGGCCCAGAGACCGGCCCAGGGACCGGCCCAGGGACCGGCCCAGAGACCGGCCCAGAGACCGGCCCAGGGACCGGCTCAGGGACCGGCCCAGGGACCGGCCCAGGGACCAACCCTGGGACCGGCCCAGGGACCGGCCCAGGGACCAACCCTGGGACCGGCCCAGGGACCGGCCCAGAGACCGGCCCAGGGACCGGCCCAGGGACCGGCTCAGAGACCGGCCCAGAGACCGGCCCAGGGACCGGCCCAGGGACCGGCCCAGGGACCGGCTCAGAGACCGGCCCAGGGACCGGCCCAGGGACCGGCCCAGGGACCGGCCCAGGGACCGGGCCAGGGACCGGCCCAGGGGGGACCGGCCCAGGGACCGGCCCAGGGACCGGCCCAGGGACCGGCCCGCCCAGGGACCGGCCCAAGGACCCCTGCATGCTGGGGGAAGCATCAAGGCCATGCATGGTGGGAGGAGGAGAGAGCAGAGCAGCTAGTAGAGCAGGCCAGTGCTGGAAACAAGAACACTCATGTTTTATTTAAGTAAACAAATCAATAGTGCAATAGAGAACTACTCCGTTATGCAAGGAGTGTAAAAGTCCAGAATTCAAAATGTTACTTCACTAAAAATATACAAACACGACTTAAAATGCGTTTTGGCGGGCCTTGATGCCGTCGTAGTGACCGATATTACACTGATATTGTTGAAAATAGCCGATCTACAAGCTCACGACCCCGTTGTGAGCTTGTACAGTATGCTATTGTCAAAATGCAACCAAGTGTAGAATGATGGAGCTATCGACCACTAATATCTTAATAATATTTCAATCTAGTTGTTGTCTGTAGACGGGGAGTAACACATCGCGCCTTCTAGTTCATTTTCAAAGAGACTGGCGTTTTGTGCTCAATGAAGGCGTGCGATAAAGCAAGCGTGTGACACCGGGCGTTATTGCACGGCGTCCAGTGTTTATTGTGCACGTGCTTGTTTCGTGCACACGCCCGCAATGTAATTTCGACCCTAATTCGGTGAGCTTTTTTATTCTCGCTACGCGATTCTCGTCTGTCAACACTGAGTGGCGCAATGGAATCGCCGTGATAATGTGTGTGTGTTTCAGGCTCACACTGTAAAGCCCTTTAGTCTTAGTTTTAGTCATGATTTCATTGTGTTTCCATGTAGTTCCTTTCCATCAGTGTAAAAAGTTAGTCAGCAAACATTATTGCTCTTAGTTTTAGAGCTCCATTTTCATCACATGCTGAACCTCTTATCCTTAACTTCTTTGCTTTATTTCACAGTTTTGAAAACATTTTTGAATAGTTCAAATAGCCAGTCTACATTGAGATGTTGTGAGCTTGTAGACTGGCCATTTTAACTGTTCAAAAGTGTTGTTCAAAATAGCAACAAAAAAAAAAGTTCAGGCATAAGGGGTATAGCGGTGACGATAATGGAGTTTTCTGTTTTCAATGATGAAATGCTGTTGGTTTAGTGGTGACACAGCTGTAGTAGAGTTAGTAGCAGTAGTGTTTAAAATCTTTTTAATTATAAACACTTTAATTTGAAATATCTTTGGTTGTTTTGTATGCCATTATGTTTGGTGGGGCAGACAGGCCACCCCCCCATACCCATGCCTAGATCCACCCCTGAGATATACAGTATATAAAGCAGAGACATGCAGGAGTGTTGCTCTGCGGTAAAATATTGCTATTGTTAGACGAGACAGAGAGGTGGAAGGATGGAGGGGGTGTATGGGGGGTAGTTGAGGGAAATGCTGCCATGCAGAAAGAGGAAAGTCTTGACAGCTTTTCAGTGGCAGAGGCTGTGATGGGTGGGGAGGGGGGTGGGGGTGGAGGGGGGTGAGGGGGGTAAGTGGTGTAGCAGAGAGAGAGGGATGCCAGTCCGTCAGGACACGCCACAACTCTGCTTAACAAGACACAAGAGATGAGCTGTCGCACTGCACATAGACGCGCACGCACACGCACGCGCGCACACACACACACACACACACACACACACACACACACACACACACACACACACACACACACACACACACACACACACACACACACACACACACACACACACACACACACACACACACACACACACACACGCATACACAGTAACACATACTGTACATGCATACACAATTTACAATTACCGGTATATGCACTTCTATAGTTAATATATTTGCTAGTTACTGTCTCAATTTCAATGGTTTCAGATCATTGAATCGACATTAGTCGCTCAGCTCTGCCACTTTACTGCTATGTAGCTTATTTCTACCATATCATGTTGCAGATATATTGTATATTCCAATGTGAGGATAGAGTTTAAACCCAGCAATACACTGTTTGGATGCCAGAATGGGATTAGAAACAGAGTATTTATGACTGTAATCAAGGCACCATCGGCGTTTTGTGCTCAGAAAACGATGTGTGATAAAGAGAGCGTGTGACGCCGGACGTTATTGTGCGGTGTCCAGTGTTGTTTATTGAGCGCGTGCTCGTTTCGTGTACACGCTGGCGATTTATTTTAGAGCTCAATCCTGTGAGCTGCACGATTCTCGTCTGTCAGCACTCAGCACCGAGTGGCACGGAGAATCGCTGCGATAATGTGTGCGTTTCAGACTCTCTGTCTGTAGCCTGGTCTAGCCCTCAATGATTTTGGCCTTGGGGGGGGCGGGGTGCCGTGGCATCCACACGGCAGACGAGCTGCGCTCTGATTTGATCTCACTAACGTGTCGTCATCCCCGGCCCCTCCCGCGCCCGTCCACTGCTGTTCTACGTCACATCATTTAGAGCGACGCCCACCCCGGAAGGTTCACTCCCACTTGAAGGCCACTTTCCAACGTGCGTTAGTCCAGGCTTTCCGTTTTCGCGCAAGGCGGACGAAAATGAAAGCCTGGGTGTCGAGGCTACTCCGTCTGTAACGGCCTTTAATGTGTGAAATAAAATGTTTCAATCCACTGGTCCTTTAAAACTGACAGGGGGAACTCAAAAACATCTCTCCCTAACCTACAGTACTAGGCGTCGATATCCCCTGGGGGTGTCCGTGCCTCAGAAAGGCCAAGCACGCCAATGTCAAACGACTTAAAGGGACGTTTCACCGCTGGAAGAGGCAGGTCACTCAATGTTATGGATAACTGTAGCATAGGTGTGCTGTGTTGTTTGACTGGGCTGCTGAATTCTTACACTGTTCCATAATGTTATAGTGCACTTTCAGCTCCTTTATTGTGCATAATAGGGTGTCACAATGTTACGATTATGTTTTTGGTCATGACTCATGAACATGGCATCGACTAAAGTATGCATATAAAGGCCTCGCTTTGCAGACGTCCTAGATTTTGGTAAAAACAGGTTTGGCATTACTGCAAAGGCGGTGAGCCTTTACTATGGAAGCCAGGCAGAATGTGTGTGTGTGTGTGTGTGTGTGTGTGTGTGTGTGTGTGTGTGTGTGTGTGTGTGTGTGTGTGTGTGTGTGTGTGTGTGTGTGTGTGTGTGTGTGTGTGTGTGTGTGTGTGTGTCACACCCTCTATATTTGGACATACCAGACCCAGAACTCCATATTTAGGTCATGGCATTATTACAAAGTTTGACGTGCGTTCACCTCCTTGCTGTGGCTAATGGGCTAGCACATTAGCCACATGATTGACAACAATCACCGAAACTGCCACTTTGACAACGCCCAAACCATAAAACTTGCAGGCGTTGAGAGGGCTTTCAGGCTGAATAATGAAACGAAATGATAATTCAGACTGTCAGGATTGTCAGGCAAGGGGGTCCTTGGCCTAAAAAAGTTGTCTTACGGTGAGACGAATAGCAAAAATACCTGGATAGCGGAACCGATTTTTTAGAAATTGTCTGACATAATTGCAACTAAAGTGCCCAAAAATATAGGGCCACAGCATGCAGGTATCCACCCTGTTATTACAGCCGCCAATAATTCCCACATAAAAGCTATCCACCCATGTTAAATGAGGCAGGTTTCCTGGGATGGCTTTTTTCCGCGGCTGTTCAGGCCTTCACGCTTGTATTGTCAGCAGGGGGTATATGGGAGGCAGTGTTGCCAACACGGAACATTTGTCGCTATATTTAGCTTTTTTCCAGACCCCCCTAGCGTCAAAATTAGTGAAAAGCTCCTGGCGGAAAATCTAGTGCTTTTTTGCTGGTGAGTTGGGGTGAAATTGGTTGACAGGCGCCAGAGATAAAACCCTTGTTTTTCACCAGTTTTCCTCCAATGATAGTACTCCTTCAATTCCTAGAAATAACCATTGGTAAACCAAATGGACCCTTATAGATCTGTAACTCTTGAGGTCGTAAGATGAAACCAAATGGACACTTACGGATCCATTTGGTTTAATTTTGAATTACCTAATTTCCAAGAATCTACACAATTAGAAAATGTAGAAGAATTGCTATTTTGACCAACATTTTGCCAGTTAATTCTCCTAAATTAGTCCAAGGGAATAAACTCAACATCAAACGGTGGTCCTCTGTGGCTAAAATGCAGAATAAATAGTGGGCCCTGGTATGAAAATGGTTGAAAACCACTGGTATAGCACATTCTAGTGCATTTTGGAAGTGCCACTAGTGCATTTTGGGTTTTGGCAGTTGGCAACACTGCGTGTATGGGAGGTGGTGGGTGGGGTGTGGCGTTAGGGGTCCCCATGGGTGCAAAGAGCCATACTCCAAACAGACAGTGCTGAATCACTGGTGCGAATGGATGTGTTTGTTGTGTAATCACACAGCAGCGAAAAGCAACGATCCTTGAGTGTTAATATTGCACTCGGGAGGGTGAAAAAAAAAAAAAAAAAGTAAAGTAGCCGAGAAAATGTTTTCTGTTTACGGCGTCTGTGTTTGGATCTGCGACGGTGTTGGCTTACGATATTGTGTTTGGTATTTTGATTTCATTGAAAGTCACCGCGGTCATGATTTATTCAAATCAAATTCCCAATAAAGTGTCACATCCAATGGTGTTTTATATTCTGACGTTTCTCACTGCCTATCGGCGCGCGTCCTGCAGTATTCAGCCGTGCCGCTATTAAACCTCTCTGGACTGAACGCGTTTTGGCGTTTTAGCTGTTGAAAAATAGCAGATCTACAAGCTATATCGCGCCACGAGTGGTGCGATATGAGCTTGTAGTTCTGCTATTTTTGAAAAATTGGGAAAATGTGGTGCAAATCTTCGAATGCATTATTTCAGGAGCAAACATTTTACTCAAGATTTTTGCTTCTGGGGGATCCCTAGAACAACATGTTTTTAGGTGAGGTTCAGCAGCTAAATAATAGATATTTCTGGGGGTCCTTCCTATGAAATATGTTAAGCATCACTGACACAGAAAGAGATTTTTTCCAGAAAAACTAGAATCTCGCGCCAGGGACTAGAATTTAGTGTCACAAACTTGAATTTAGTGTCATGGACTAGAATCTAGTGTCAGAAACTGGAATCTAACATCAGAAACTACAATCTACTGAGAGGAACTAGAATCTAACGTCGGGGACTAGAATCTAGTGTGAGGAACTAGAATCTACCGTGGGGGACTAGAATCTAGCATGAGGAACTAGAATCTACCGTGGGGGACTAGAATCTAGCATGAGGAACTAGAATCTACCGTGGGGGACTAGAATCTAGCATGAGGAACTAGAATCTACCGTGGGGGACTAGAATCTAGCATGAGGAACTAGAATCTACGGTGGGGGACTAGAATCTAGCATGGAAAACTAGAATCTAGCGCTGTGAACTAGAATCTAGCATGAGAAACTAGAATCTGATCAGACACAACGGTTAAACTGTCAGTAGACATTGGCAGTCAACCACAGGCAGGAGTCCTATGTGCAGCAGTGTGAATCACAGAGGATATATAGAGCATAGCACTGTCTTTCTAACTGGACCCACTGGAAACTCTACAGTTCACTCTGCCCCCATGGAGATTTATATATTTTAAAGGGGAACGCCACCCATTTTCAACATGTCGTTAATATACCTTAGAGATGTGTGACATTAAAAAAGTTCCCCCAATTCTGTATTTCCTAAAAATGGAGGTCTGAAAGAAAAATCATTAACATGGTGAAATACATCTGATGACACCACAAGATGTATTTCACCATGTTAATGATTTTTCTTTCAGACACCTTTTTCCTGAGAGGGTACAAATGGAACCAAATGTACCCGCTAGGGTCCATTTGGTCCATTTGGAGGACTGGTGGAGTCCAATGTGGAGGTGATGGACTATGATTTTTAAAGGGTCACTGCGGCTCCTATGATTGTCATAGATACTAGATATTTTCAGGAAGTGATCTGATAATGAAACGGTCTAAGATGAAGAAAAAGTGGGAAAAAATGCCAATACAATTCTGAGATGTATTGCTTATACAGCCCTCATCCGTTTAGACTAGTCTACTATAGGGCACAGCCAGACAGTCAGTCAGTCATCTACGTTGAAGACATTGAGGGGTCAGACAGTGAGCGCTTGAGCTGCTGTTCATGCAGCCTGATTTTTTTTTATTTTTATAATTACCAGTCATGACGAACGGTCCCGGTCAACAAAATTATTTCGCTATCTCTCCAAGAAGGAGCTCTAGTACCTTGGCGGCGGTAAAAAACCTCAACAGAGTCACAAGGAATGCATCCATTTGTATCCTGTATCATAACATCTCACTAACCATGTCCCTCTCTCTCTCCTCATTCTGTGTCTGTCTCATAGGGGGTCGCCTCCTCCTCCTGGCGGTGCTAGTGTGGCTGCGCCTGGCGCCCCCGGCCGGCGGCTGCCCTGCCAAGTGTGTGTGCTACAGCGAGCCGCGGCCCACCGTGGCCTGCCAGCAGCAGGGCCTGACCGCCATCCCCACGGAGATCCCGGCGCGGAGCCAGCGCATCTTCCTGCAGAGCAACCGGCTGACGGCCGTGGGCTCCACCGCCTTCAACACCTGCCGGAACCTCACCGTGCTCTGGCTCTACTCCAACAACATCAGGTACACTGGACTACTACTACTACTACTATACTATAGACCTGCACAGTGATGTCACCGCCCCTGTTCCAGTAATGGAATCCTCATTCATTTTTCTCATAGACTTTTTCGAAAATGCTTAATAAAAATACGATTGGGCCGTGGACAAAAACAGCAATGTTTGAACATCTAATCATCTAATTTAACGCTAAAAACTTTACATTTTTAGATTTTTTATTTATTTATTTTATTTATTTATTTTACATTCAACATTTTTCCCAGTCACGAAGGCTTGGAAAAAAGGCTAAATCCCTTATCCCAAATACCTTATTTCTAACTCTTTTGAAAAACTTTTTGGAATAATTCAACATGTCAATCTATTAACACATAGTGATCTTGTAGCCTGGTCATTTGAACTACTGAAAAATGTTTTTTAATAGTTTAAAAAGAAGTTAAGGGATAGGGGGTTTAGCGGTGATGAAAATCTAGGCCTTTGTGTCTTGAATTGTGTCATGTGGACATAAATTAACTTGTTATATCATGGCTCTCCTCCTCAGCCACATCGGTGCCGGGGCGTTCGACGGCCTGGAGCGGCTGGAGGAGCTGGACATCGGGGACAACGGCGGCCTGCGCACCATCAGCCCCACCGCCTTCCGCGGCCTGACGCGGCTGCACACGCTGCACCTGCACCGCTGTGGCCTGTCGGAGCTGCCGGTGGGAGCCTTCCGTGGCATGTTCTCCCTGCAGAACCTATACCTGCAGGTCAGGGCCGGATGAAACATTTACCAATTGGGGGAGGGGGGGGGGGGGGGGGGGGGGTGCATGAGAAAATGGTATGGGGGCGGCTTCATCAACAACTGATGTTATTATTGATGGTTTACTTATTATTGATGCTTTACTTGCCTAATAAAAGTCCTGTATTATTAGGCAAGTAAACTTATTAAGCGACACAGGTGATGAAGTCGCCCGTACCATTTTCGGTACCCATACCATTTTCGGTTACAGGACTTTTATTAGGCAAGTAAAGCATCAATAATAACATCAGTTGTTGAAGTTGCAACACACATGCAGCATGCATAAAGCTAAAGGTCTGACTCAGAGAGTTTTCTGTTTTGAATGGTGAAATGTTGTTGGTTTAGTGGTAAGTACAAAAGAGAAAAAAGTTTGCACACCATTCGATAGCTTCCAGGCAGTCTATTGACTAGTTTGACTAGTTTAGTTTATTAACTAATTTTTTGTCAATAAACTAGTCCACTGCCTGGGAGCTATCAAATGGTGTGCGAATTTTTTTCTCTTTTGTACTTTTCAGATTCTTTAAGTTCAGCACCTGAACCTTAATTTTAAATACCTTGGGTTCTTTTGCATGCCATCATGTTTGGTGGGGCAGTCAGGGCATTTAGGGGGGGCATTGCCTCCCCCATGACCATGCCTAGATCCACCCTGGTTCTAAATAGGCTATAAGTAACACACACAAGTCTATGCCTGTGAAATATACTTCATAGATCATAGCACAAATCACCCATATTTGGTTTCGTTGTTCTCTTCCCAACAGGACAACAACCTGGCCACGCTGCACGACGACACCTTCCTGGACCTGGCCAACCTCACGTACCTCTACCTGCACAACAACAAGATCCGCGTGGTGACGGACAACATGTTCCGGGGCCTGGTCAACCTGGACCGGCTGCTGCTGCACCAGAACCGGGTGGTGCGGGTGCAGCCGCGCGCCTTCGCCGACCTGGGCCGGCTCAAGTCCCTGTTCCTGTTCTTCAACAACCTGACGGCGCTGACGGGCGAGACCATGGACCCGCTGGCCTCGCTGCAGTACCTGCGGCTCAACGGCAACCAGTGGATCTGCGACTGCCGCGCCCGCACGCTCTGGGACTGGTTCCGGAGGTTCAAGGGCTCCAGCTCGCAGCTGGAGTGCTACCTGCCCGCCGCGCTGGAAGGCAAGGACCTGAAGGGGCTGCGCAGCGACGACCTGGAGGGCTGCGTGCTGCAGACGCCGGCCGACCACACCGCGCACACCGCCCTGGCCAAGTCGCCCTTCGCCGAGGACGGCGGAGGAGGAGAGGCCATCCCCAGGTGCTGCCTGGGCCTGGACAACGACAAGTCGTCCATCCTGTCGGGGAAGAGCCGCCAGATCACGCAGAACAACCCCCTGAAGGAGAAGGAGAACATCTCCAAGACCAAGTTCAAGGAGCCGGGAGCGGAGCGGACGAAAAACGAGACGGCGCGGAACAAGCAGCAGAGCGACGGGCCGCTGGGGGGCGGCGCCGGCGGCAGCAATGCCCTGTCCAACAACAACAGCCCAGCCCTGGACACAGCCGACCTGGAGAACCAGCTGAACCCCGACCTCATAGACAATCTGGAGCCCTCTGCGTCGCCCAACAGCAAGAAGAAAAAGAAGTGCTCCAAAAAGCCCAAATCGGACAGCCACTGTCTCAAAGCCCAGGGCTCCAGCACGCTCCGCGCCCACAACCCGCTGCGACTCCTCCTCCTCGTCCTTCCCCTCGCGTTTTCCACGATCTGGATTTCTCTAGCCATGTCTTAGAGGGCAGGGGGGTTTCGGGCGGCGCAGAGTGCGACACAGCTCCGGGTTTCATGGAACTTCTCGCAGATTGTTTTCGATGCTCGTGACAATGATGATTACAGAATCCACACGGTGACTTCTTCTAAAACCCAGACAGAGACTGAAGGACAACTAAGAGGTCGCCGTGCCCACACACACCCCCACCCCCCTCCGTTACGACAGGAGGGGTGGCATACGGATATACGGATGGAGGACGAAGATGTTAAAGAGTACATTTAACAAAATAGTCTACTTGCCAGCCCATAGAGCCCGATGGTGAACCCGGACATGTTGAGTACACTGAGGTCTTACTGTATGCTAGAAATGCTTAGTAGGGGTCTCCAGCATGTAGAAACTCCCAGTTGCTAACTTGCATATGTTGAGCAATTTTCATAATTGGCATAAATTATGTCACCATACCATTAACAACCTATGGAAGTCGATAAACAAATTTCATCATGCTTTATGTAGCATGTGATATGTCTAACTAGGGAGTTTTCATTATGCTGAATCCATTCCACTTCCACTCTCCACCTACCTGTAGGCCTACCTGCTGAACACGACAGGTAGACACATCACCCTAATTAATTGATTCCATTCTTTAATCCCATCTTTTGACCTGAGTGTATCGTCTAAAAATCGTTGTTGCCTTTCATTTGGGACAGAATGGGTGGCGGCCATGTTGAAAAAACTGCTGCACCCACACCTATTCTATCCTATGCATTCAGATGGTGTCATCTCAGATTCGTCCCTGAATGTCGCTTACAGGTAAAAAGACCGGGGACTGAACGGGACGTCGTATGTCGTATTTGGGCGCGGGGGGGGGGGGGGGGGGGGGGGGGGGGGGGGGGGGGGGGGGGGGGGGGGGGGGGGGGGGGGGGGGTAGTCCTTGGCTATAAACGGCCATAGTATTTGCCCAAATGTGTTGACTAGGCACATTTTTATGACTAGTATTGCCATTATTTATCCCCAAAACAATGGATTCATATCACATTTTATATAAAGCATGACGACATTTTGACTCGTTTGCCTTCTTGTTAATGGTATCGTGACAAATTATGCCACTTATGAAAATTGCTCCACATGTGTTCCTTGCATCCTGCAAAGTTTCTAAATGTTGAGGGCCCCTACTCATTATTTCTATCATAAAACCTCAGTGAACTCAACATGCCTGCGTTCACACTCTGGCCAATGGACTAAAATGGATGCCTTTACAGAAAAAAAGAATAAAACAAAAAACTTCAGATATGATGTATATAATGAATCGGTGCCCAACATTGTTTTGTTCTGTATATGTACTTAACTGTACTGTGTCTAAGCTACACGTTGGGGACCCTCGAACCTTCCTCCCAGCCCCCCACTCCCACCCTCCAAAAAAAAGAGAGAAATAATTAAAAAGAAGCTTGTGCTGCAAAGACAGTGACTGCCTACAGAGACTGACAGACAGAGACTGTCGGGGGAAATGAAATAATGAAAACAAACAAACGAAAAAGAGAATTAAAAGAAAATTACAGGAAATCAAAAGCCGAACGCACACAAAGAATGTTTGGGTCTGTTTTATCAAAGAAGAATGAATCTCCGTTGCCCATTATTTATTCAAAAAGTGATGCATTTGTTGGGTACTGTTATGTTTTTTTGTTTGGGTTTTTTTTTATAAGTAATTCAGTAAAAAAAAAAAGACAAAATGTTGTTTTTCGCCCTTCCCCTCCCCTCCTCCCCCCACTTTCAGTTCAAATTGCCATGACAGAAAGGATAATGCCTGGGGAAGCATTTACTGAAATTAATGCTGCTGAACTGATCGGAAGTGCGATGGAACCATAGATATGCATTTTATTTTAGTTGTGTACAAGTATGAATATATTATAAATAAAAGTTCTTATTTCGTATAGACCTCTCTCATATCGACTGGTATTTTCAGGTATATTAAAAAGGAGCATTCAGCATTTGGAAAAGAAACCCTCTGGTCTCTGGGACGGGGGCGGCTTCATCGCCTGGGGCGCTTCACGCCCCAGGCAATGAATCCACCCCACATGCCATTTTCGTTTAAATTCATCCCTAACCCCCACATTGTAGAGATATCTATGCATTTCGGCATGGTTATATCTATAACACAAAATCCATCTTCTATTTTATACATTTCCTTCTGTGACTCTCAAGGTTTAGATGTTGTACAGGACTTATATTAGGCAAGTAAAGCATCAATAATAACACAAGTTGTTGTTGAAGTTGCAACAGATATGCAGCATGCATAAAGCTAAAGGTCTGACTCAGAGAGTTTTCTGTTTCCAATGATGAAATGCTGTTGGTTTAGTGGTGCCACAATTCTAGTTAGTTAGTATCGTACTGTTTCAACTAATTTAAATCCACTGAAAGCACCTTAATTTGAAATATCTTTGAAATGTGGGTTGTTTTGCACACCATCGTGTTTTGTGGAGGCATGCCCATGCCTATATAGATCCAGCCCTGCATGTCAAATGGTGGTGTGTGGATAAAAAGATGAATAAATAGTAGACCTTGAAATGAAAGCGGTTGAAAACCACGGCTCTAAAATGATGCAGACCTCCTTCTCGATCAGGTTAAAACCGCAGGCCTTGTAACTATACGCACTGCAACCTTGGAATGTATTATCATTATTATTACTGTGCCAGAGATATTGCATTGCATATTCATGGAGGGACAAAATACAAAAAAACAAACAACTAAGTGCATTGGATGCTTGCAAACCCGTTAAACTATATGCACTTTTTTCTGATGTGCTGCTTTTAACGAGATGTAGGGAAGATCATGTCAGCAAAAAAACAAAACAAAACAAACAAAAAAGGTTCTAAATGAGCAGCAAAATGCACCAGAATCCAATGTGCAGAGCAGTCATTTCTGGTCTTATTATTACGTTAGCGGGCCTGCAAACACCGAGAGCAATGCCAACAAAGATTATGTTTGATGTTTTAGCCTCCTCCTACTTCTTGTTCAAAACAATTGTCTCACACACACACACACACACACACACACACACACACACACACACACACACACACACACACACACACACACACACACACACACACACACACACACACACACACACACACACACACACACACACACACACACACACTATCAGTCACTAGAAAAGAGAGCGTTTTTGAATTAATCTATCATGGTTAAATGGAGTATTCAGTTCTAATGACTTTGTATAGGAAGGGAGCAGGGCAGCTAAAATGAATAGCAAATATCTAAATACTGATTTGTGCAATGTCAACCTTAAAGGGGGCGTGACATAAACCCTCAGGAGCTAATTTGCTAATCAAAATGACTTAACATCATTGATGATGTCATTCAGAAGTTGCAGAATTAACCAGTCAGATTACACTACTGTACTCTACTGTATTGCCAGCAGAGCTACTGTCTCCCATGTAGCATCTTGTTGCTAAGCTAACGTTTTTACAGTACATAGTTACTTCATACTTGATTAGATGCACGCAGACACACACAGACGCAGACGCACGTGCACGCAAGTGTGCGCGTCCAAGAAGTTTGACGCTGGCAAACCATATATGGCACAAGTCACCCAGCAGATGGCGTGGTTTGCCATTGTCAAACTTCTTGGTCTGTACTGAGCATGTCTGTTTCCTCCCATGAACCAATGTGGACTCCCCCGTCTTTGCTTCCTGTCCTCTTTATACAGTCATTGGCGTAAATCATAATCACAGGCATGCAACACACATGTCAAGTTAAACGTTTTTCGCGGCTTAACCAATCCAAAAAAACCACACAATCCTAGTCACTAGTGTATTCTACCCTATCCCTGGATCAATCAGTCCCTACAACACACTGCACAGCACATCTAGAGCAGAGCCTTCGGCCAAATCCGGCACAAACTCACCCTGTGGTGCTGAGACCATTATTTTTCGTCTGCTGCTAAACTGGGAAATATACTTAAATAAATAAATAGACACGGCGTGCCCCGTGGATCACCCCTCACTCTACACCAGCCTGACAGCCATATACTGTACATGCACTTTGAACGTTTTACCTCACACTACAAACCTTTAGCACTCAATCCTTATGTACTCTGTTATTATCGGTCGCAGGGAATTGATCCAAGAATAACACGTTTTAGCATATGTTTTCATCTGGCCTGCCTCTTTTGATCTCCGTCGGTATCCGTTATATTCCGGTCACACATACAGTATATCTCCCATATGGGCTTTGCGGAGAAAAGATCAAACAAATCAGCGATTTTACTCATAGTGTACGCACAAGCCAAAAAGCAAGCCATCTGAATGGAAGAGAACGCCATCTTCTGTGTAGCTTAAAGACCTTAACAAACAGCCTGTGTGTGTGTGTGTGTGTGTGTGTGTGTGTGTGTGTGTGTGTGTGTGTGTGTGTGTGTGTGTGTGTGTGTGTGTGTGTGTGTGTGTGTGTGTGTGTGTTCGTGTGTGTGTGTGCACGCGCTCACGGAGAGATGCTCAGGCGGGTGAACTGCCCCGGGGCAACAGGACAAACTCTGCATAATATGAGATTATGCTCATGTATATCATAAATTATAAACTACTGCATTGCCAATTAACGCAAACATATAACTTTGCATAACATCCAACGCGGCAATGTGAAAGAATATTCAAAGAAATTACTTTTCACATCTACTTGACCTTGTGTGTGTGTGTGTGTGTGTGTGTGTGTGTGTGTGTGTGTGTGTGTGTGTGTGTGTGTGTGTGTGTGTGTGTGTGTGTGTGCGTGTGGTTGGGGGGTATGGGTAATTTCCTGGGGTTTAATAAGACTGTAGTAGCTAAGAAAAAAGAAATAGCTTTAAATTTCCCAAACAAATATGTATTTAGGGCCATGTTCGAAAGCCACCTCCCATAGCTAAAATCCCTTAAACTAAAGAAAGCAGTGTATTAAAAGCAATTAACACTGATATCTACATGACATTAATAATAACGTAAAACATGAACCTTGGTTGAAAAAACAACAACAAAGTTGTCCTTTATAGGCGGCACTCCGTACTGTACTCTACACTCTCCATATCTGGGCACACCTGAGCCAGAGGCTCAATATGGCAATTTGTCACATTCAGTATATCATTTGTGGCCAGATGTAATTTCGTGGGGTTTATTACGACTGTAGTACTTACTTACTTAGTCCTCTTGCACTTGAAGGTGCGTAGAGCCAACCATAGGTCCACAGGTCTCTCCATCTGGGTTTGTTGTGGGCTAGTTGTTGTGCTGGTGCCAGGGTCACACCACAGCCTTTGAGGTCCTGGGTTACAACATACAGCCACCTCTGGGTCCTCTCCAGCCGACTGTAGTAGATAATGAAAAATGAAATTGCTTTAAAAATTTTCTAAACAAATATGTATTTAGGACAGGGGTTTTCAACCTTTTTGGCACCAGCTGGGCCCACCATTTCTTCAGAATTTGAGCCACAGACCAACATTTGAGGACATTTAGCCCCACAGACCCCAAAACTAAACATTTCTTTTGCTTTTGTCCACAATACCAGGCTGGATTTGGGAAACAAAAACAGTCAAACATACAGATCAAGATGACAATTAATCTTCTACTCTCTGATTGTGTAGACTTGGGATAATTCAGATGGTTAAAATTTTGACTCTTGAGAGCGTAAACAAAACATGAAGCCAAATGGACCCGCAAGGGTCCATTTGGTTTTACGCTCTCAAAGAGTTACATCTGATTAACCAACTTTTTGTAACATTTCCCAATTGGGGGGCAGGAGCAAATGGTATCTTCATTGGCAGCTTCATCGCCTGTGTCGCCTCGCGCCATGGGCGATGAAGCCGCACCCATACCATTTTCAGTTACAGGACGTTTATAAGTCAAGTAAAGAATCACATCAGTTGTTGTTGAAGTTGCAACAGACACGCAGCACTCAAGAGAGTTTTCTGTTTTCAATGATGAAATGCTGTGGGTTTAGTGGTGCCACAGCTTTACTTAGTATAGCAGTGTTTCAAATCATTTTAAATATAAGCAATTTAATTTGAAATATCGTGTTTTTTTGCATGCCATCATGTTTGGTGGGGCAGTCAGGGCATTTAGAGGGGCATTGCCCCCCCCCCCCCCCCCCCCCCCCCCCCCCCCCCCATGCCCATGCCTAGATCTGCCCTGGCCGGGAGGGTTCGGCTGGGGGATGATAATCTGCGCACCAAATTAAGTGGAGATCCTGTCACCACCAGCTCCTGTTTTTTATCTCCCTCAAAGTGTTTGGGGGATTATTACAAAAGGCATGGCAGAGTCTCTCCACAAATCCCCTGGGCGTTCCATTGTCGTCGATTAACCCGGGAAAGTGAGAGGACCCGAGGGGACCCTGCAGAGATATCGATCTCTACGCTGCATGCATGGGGATCCGCAAGGGACCCCTCCTTCCCAATTCACCCATTTAGACCTCAGACCACTGCAAGAGTCTAGGAATAGTGGCAGTTTTCTGAAAAGAACCGTATCAGATTCTCTCAAACAATGATGCATCAATTGGACACCGAGTTTACCCACCAACATCGCAAAAATGTTGTTCCAGGAACCATCCCAGAAGCAAAGATTAATATACCAGTACATGCTAATTCAGATGCGTTCCCCTTCACAACATGGAACCTTCTGGCCAGCACTGGCACCAAATCCTAGACTTGGGCTAATTCAGATGAATAGCCCAAATGGACCCTTGCGCGTCCATTTGGTTTCATTTTTACACTCTCAAAGAGTTAAGTCTGGTTAACCAACTTTCCATGTTCAACTGGAACTCACTCAACTTGAGAGTTCCAGTTGAACATGGAAAGTTGGTTGAGAGTCTCAAGGACGACTCAGAGTCAGCCAGAGGGCCGCATTTGGCCGCCGGGCCGCACAATGCGCCCATGTATGTTCTATATGATAATGATACCATGTGCATACCCTACACGCATGCACGCACTTGTGAGAAACAGAGATGACCTTGCATCAGGCGACAAGGTCCCACACTATAGGCGCCTGGGCTGGCACCAACTTTTTGTCAAGGCTTTCTGAATCCCATCCCTCATTCATTCAAAGCCTGCCCGGCTCTCCACGCTCTCAGCCTCATGCCGTTTATCCTCCTATCACACTGATGAAGGGGGAAAATAAAAACTAATTACAGGCCCTCCAACTGCGTCAAAGCACTGCAAGCATGGCGGATTAGAGCGTCTTGGCAGGGCCTCAAAATAACTTAAGGCAAGGGGAAAAGATTCTCTTTTTTTATCAGCATAGCAAAACGTTTGCGTTTATCTGTGTTGTTGGTGTACTGTGTACTACTCTGCAGCGTTTCTGAATGCCAGTTTCCACGCTGCACGCCGCATCCTCCCTTTTCATGTGCAGCGGAATCGTCTCTCCCACACAAAATGTTCCGCGCGCTGTAATAAGGTCAGAGAGCTTGTTCCGTGTTTGCATCTCAGAATACGACTGGTTGTTAACATTTACTTCCGAGCAGTCGCTACAGTTATCCCTCTCTGTATTGTGTTTTGGTGTTCGAAGCATCGTGTTGTACTTTAGCTATTGAAAAATATCAGATCTACAAGCTCATAGCGCGCCACCGAGTGGCGCGCTATGAGCTTAGGTCCAAATCTAGAGTTATTTTTTCAGTAGCAAACGCTCTTTGCTTCTGGGGGATCCCTTAGGTTTTCAGATCCATGCAGCCAAATATAGATAATTCATGAAATATAATAAGCATCACTGACACAGAAAAACTTCAGAAACTAGAATCTATGTCTATCAGAACTAGAATGTAGCACCAAAAACTAGAATGTGGTGTCGGAAACTAGAATCTAGTGTCAGAATCTACAGTAGAATATTGTGTCAGAAACTAGAATCTGGTGTCAAACTAGAAACTAGGGTCTGAAACTAGAATGTGGCATCAGAAAATAGAATCTAGTGCGAAACTAGGCATCAAAAAACTAGAATGTGGCGTTTGAACCTAGAATCTAACCTTGCTACTATGTCAAAAGCTAGAATGTAGCACCAAAACTAGAATAAACTAGTATCATGAATGTAGCACCAAAAATTGAATCTAGTGCCAAAATCTAGGATCAAGCGTCAGAAACTAGTATCAGAATTAAACTAGAATCTAGTCAGGACAAAATGGCTTAACCAGCCAAAATGCATTTCTATGCCTGTCCCTTTATAGTAATTCTGTTGGATATGTCATGGCAGTGCTGGAGGCCGAAAACACTCTCCATGGCATGGATATAATGTATATAGCCTATATATTGTATATCTGCTAATTGCATGCCGTTCTGTGGTGCTTGCTAAATGACATCTGAAGAGCCGTGCCGTTCCAATGTCACGGCGGAGATCGTGTCGTTTACACATGCTTGTTAGGGCTCATCTGGAGGCTTTTAATCCTGAGTGCCTCATAATGTGGACAACAGCAGAAAGCTGCTCTATAATTATAAGAAATCAATAGGGAGCAGCTGATGGGCTAGTTAAGGGCAGCTGGGTTGGTGGGGGGGCTCTAATTATATGGCTCTACACGCAGGGAGGGCGTACAATAAAAGTTAAATATTTCTAAAAGTATAATGTGGGGAGAATTTGCAGTACAGTGGAGGCATCTACTTCTGTGGCCTACTGTACAGTACGGGTTTTGGAAGATTATTCGGACTACACACAGACAGATGCACAGAAGGCCTATTCATAGTCTGAGTTTCGGTGAGAACCGTGAGCACCACGACCACTGTTGCCTACAATAAGACGTCATACCACCGCAAACATCGCTCTTTCCAACCCTCCCAGCTAAATGATGGAACTTGGTTAACCAGATATAATTCTTTGAGAGCGTAAACATTTGGTTTCAAGGCGAAGCTGGTGACTATGAATAGCGGTGCTCACCAAAAATCTAAACTCTGAATGAGCGTTTACCGTGTAAGCATATTTGGGCATGCGAACTGCGTTCGCTTCCCACATGCAAGTACGTGTAGCGTCTTACTTGTGAATTACAATACGCCGTAAGAGAAGGTCTTTTTTAATTCTGTTAATTTAGTAGAAGAAAGGATTTTTCAGGTGGCAGTGCCTTTAATTCATTTTGGTCATACATATCTGACACGGTGCCAGTGATTGAAGCTCACATTCTTCTTCAAAGGAAAATGAACTTGAAGAGGCAACCAAGAAGAAGAAAAAAAGAAGGAAGATAAAAACACTAGATTCCCGGGCCGGTTACTGCCGTGTCCCTGACTCTGATTTTAAACGAAAACGACCCGCCTGTCGCCGTCTAATGCATATCACATCAGACTCTCTAGATCTGCCCACCTCATCCCCCAAAACAGCAACCTTTGATCACGATCATAAGGCCCCTTTTTTGTTGTAATCCGCCTCCATCCTCCCACTACCCCACGACTTAGATGAAATGTGACTGGAATCTTTGTGGTTTATGGCCCGAGGCACTGGCTTAATGTGGGGAAAGTTTAGTCGGCTCAGAGCAGAAGGGAGAGAGAGAGAGAGAATATATATATATATATATATATATATATATATATATATATATATATATATATATATATATACACTCAACAAAAATATAAACGCAACACTTTTGTTTTTGCTCCCATTTTTCAGGGGATGGACTTAAAGCACTAAAACTCATTCCAGATATACAATATAACCATTTCTCTCAAACAATGTTCACAAATTTGCCTAAATGTGTGATATTGAGCACTTCTGCTTTGTTAAGATAATCCATCCCACCTCACAGGTGTGCCACATCAAGATGCAGATTTGACATCATGATTAGTACACAGGTGTACCTCAGACTCTCCACAATAAAAAGACACCCTGAAATGTGCAATTTTCTTTTGCCTTATTGGGTGTATGGTTCTCCGAACCAGTCAGTATCTGGTGTGACCACCATTTGCCTCATGCAGTGCAACACATCTTCTTCGCATAGAGTTTATCAGATTGTCAATTGTGGCCCGTGGAATGTTGGTCCACTCCTCTTCAATGGCTATGTGAAGTTGCTGGATATTAGTGGGAACTGGTACACACTGTAAAAATGGTAATAACACAATATTACCACATTATTACCATTTTGACAGCGCATACCAGTTCCCATTAATATCCAGCAACTTCATATAGCCATTGAAGAGGTGAAGAGGAGTGGACCAACATTCCACAGGCCACAATTGACAATCTGAAAAACTCTATGCGAAGAAGATGTGTTGCACTGCATGAGGCAAATGGTGGTCACACCAGATACTGACTGATTCGGAGGCCCATACACCCAATAAGGCAAAAGAAAATTGCACATTTCAGGGTGTCTTTTTATTGTGGAGAGTCTGAGGTACACCTGTGTACTAATCATGATGTCAAATCTGCATCTTGATGTGGCACACCTGTGAGGTGGGATGGATTATCTTAACAAAGCAGAAGTGCTCAATATCACACATTTAGGCAGATTTGTGAACAGTGTTTGAGAGAAATGGTTATATTGTATATCTGGAATGAATTTTAGGGCTTTAAGTCCATCCCCTGAAAAATGGGAGCAAAAACAAAAGTGTTGCGTTTATATTTTTGTTGAGTGTATATATATAGAGAAATATATATATATATATTAAAAAGTGCCTCCCTACTCTGCATGCAAACGACGACATGCAATCCATCACTCCCTCTTGGCCCCGCTCTAATCTCTCACTGTCATTCATCCTCAATCTGCACAGCTGTTTGTTTGCATTTGCGTTAAAAAAATGTATAGTCCATAATAAATATAGTCCTTAATAAATATACACATCCAGAATGCAGACCATCCCTCCTCCACCCCCACCACAAATGCCTGCTGACAGTTACAAACTGCATATTTACACAATATATGACTACTCTATTAAACTAGAACTGGGGGGCGGTACCGTGGGCGCTGTTGAGACTATCAACGGTAGTTGCAGAAGTTACTCTATTTACAGTCCCCAGCGGTTGAGGAAAAAAAAAAACACCCTGTTCTGTCCTCACTTAGCGTCTCGGCTAGATCACTCTTATTTTCAGAAAAAAATGATTTCAACGAACGAATCAGTTATAGAAGTCAGCAAAGTGCACATGATTCCATTTTTTTAAACAGCTTTGCGAGCACAAAGGACGAAATAAAATGTTTCCAATGGGTATTATACTGTACATTTCTGGGAGCACCACACCGCGATTGGCTGAAAAATGGCAACTTCCGGCCGCAAGTCTGCCTTTTTATCGGGTGGTTTTAAATGTGGCGTCACGTCCTGCGTTTCAATGTCACTTCCGGCTTGTTCCGGTCTGCTTCTCGGCAGTGCATGGCCAGCATGCAGGAAAAGCCTGCAGTTGCCGAAAATGCAGACCGGAACAAGCCGGAAGTGACATTGACCCCCATTCAAAAAAGCAGGATGTGATGTCACAGCTTGCAACACGGGCAGCAAACAAACAAGGTCTGTTGGGGGTCTGTTGCGTACTGGTGCGCGTTGCTGCATGGCAGTATGAATGCTCCTCCATTATTACCAATGGACCTAACCCGCACCAGCTTGGGTAGCTGCGCAGTGCCGCGCCGATGCAACATTGCGGTATTTTTCCACTTGTTTCCACGCTGCTCAATCCGAGAAAAAAAAAAAAACACCAAAAACCTCCAGCCGCATGGAAACGCACCACATCCTGTGTGTGTTGCTGCGTGGCAGAGTCGCCGCACCGTGGCACGCCACACCCGCTACGCACCCAGTGTGTGACCCCCCCTTAAGCCTGGTGGTGGCACAGTGGCAAGAATGTAGCATGGACTCCTCATGCATTGAAGGAAGCCATAAGCCCAAGATCACATTAGATAATTGCCACTGGTTGCAAAATCGCAGGACAAATCACAAGATATATCTTCTTTGGTGTGTGTGTGTGTGTGTGTGTGTGTGTGTGTGTGTGTGTGTGTGTGTGTGTGTGTGTGTGTGTGTGTGTGTGTGTGGGGGGGGGGGGGGGGGGGGCAACAGGCCTGTTAGCCTCACCCTTTAGCGTGAGGTCACTTCTCACCCTCAGGGCATTGTAAAAGTATTGTACCCTGGCCTGTACTGATCTCATTTATGTCTGACTGTACCCCGTAGACTACATTTTCTGCCAATAAAATCATCAATCAATCAATCATTCAATCAAACAGTAAAACAATCAACCATTCAATCAATCACATTTCGTGCCCCATGGCCTGTCTAGTTGAATCCCTCCAAGTGGTCCAATAAACCCACAGCGTGGAGGACAACTGGAGGAGGGAAACGGATTATAATCACGGAAATCTAATTCTTCGCTAATTATATTGGCTAGGATTAACTTGATCATTAATTCTGGGAAATTCATTAAAGTAAATCATGTACTGTGGGGTTTTAAGAACCTCCGCAAACATTTTTTTTTTTTTGCCCATTCCGCTTGGCTGTTAAGCAGGATATTGCACACACACAAAAAAAAAGTTATAATGGGATTTGGATGAAACTTTGGAGGAAAGTTTTGGTCACGGAAGGAAGAGCTGATGTATTTACACGTCGTTTTGCCTAAGGGGTGAAGGGGGGGGGGGGGGGGGGGGCACATAACAGAACGCAAAATGATGCATTGCGATGGACCAGGGGAGATATGAGATATTAGCCTGTTTGAGGACATCAAAGCCACAGCTCTTATAGGAGTTACTCTGCTACCCTCACCTCCATTTGACCTCCTCACGTGAAGGGAGCAGGGACGGATGTAACATTTCCCAATTGGGGGGGCAGGAGAAATTGGTATGGTGGCGCCCGTGGCGCCCGCATCGTCGATGAAGTCGCACCTATACCATTTTTGGTTACAGGACTTTTATTAGGCAAGTAAAGCATCAATAATAACAATCAGAAAAAATGAATGGGGAATCCACTTCTGGAACAGGGGCGATGACGTTCACGGCACAGGTCTATAGCGTTTTTCTGTTAATACTGTTGGCTGCAAACGCAATATAACCTTCAGGGGAGGTTTTACAGACATGCAGCATGCTGTATGCAGGGGTGGATGTAATATTTACCAATTGGGGGGGCAGGAGAAAATGGTATGGGGACGGCTTCATCGTCGCACCACGGGCGATGAAGCCGCACCCATACCATTTTCTGTTACAGGACTTTTATTAGGCAAGTAAAGCATCAATAATAACATCAGTTGCTGTTGAAGTTGCAACAGACACGCAGCATGCATAAAGCTAAAGGTCTGACTCAGAGAGTTTTCTGTTTTCAATGATGAAATGCTGTTGGTTTAGTGGTGACACAGCTGTAGTTAGTTAGTAGCAGTGTTTCAAATCATTTTAAATATAAGCACTTTAATTTGAAATATCTCGGGTTGTTTTGCATGCCATCATGTTTGGTGGGGCAGACTGGGCATTTAGGGGGGCATTGTCCCCCCTAAATGCCCATGCCTAGATCCGCCCCTGGCTGCATGGGGAAAACGCCTGCATTTTGACCACATTGTTTTTGTTTCTCTTTACTCCACTCAACGCTCCACCTACACACACACACACACACACACACACACACACACACACACACACACACACACACACACACACACACACACACACACACACACACACACACACACACACACACACACACACACACACACACACACACACACACACACACACACACACACACACACACACACACACACACACACACACACACTCTCTCTCACACACACACTCTCCCCGGAGCCCACTTTAAAGGTCACGTCACCAGGACCCTGACTGTTGATCGGCTTTTAAGCGATGCGGTTGCTTCATACGGGTCTATATTTTGCCATTAGCGGTATCATAGCATGAAAGGTCACTACGGGGAGGGGGATAAGCGGGGTGGCGCAACTTCCGACGGGATTGGACCAGCCGGGTCCATACGCGTCTCTCTCAAGACTCTGCAGAGAAGGTCAAAGACACACCAGACACAGACACACACACAGTGCCGTGTGGTCATGTGGTTTAGCTGCAATTCAACACTAGATTCTTTTATAATTGGGGTGAATATAGAGTTGCAATTCGGTCCATCTACTTCCCCATGAAAATAATTTTCATCTGTGATTTGCTTGTATTAAATAACGATAAACTCATCAACACTGCAGCTGTATGGAAAGGTTGAATTATCCTCTTTCTATCTGAAAAGCATTTGTTTGATAAAAATCCAACATAGACATCTTTCTCAAAGTCTTCCAAATTCTCTGCATGTGATTTCTATTGGAGTTTGGAAGCGCTCATCATTAGTCACAGAACAACCATGTGCACCACCTGTTTAGAAATTGAACATGACGCAGGAGGCACCCGCCCAACCCGTTAATACAAATGAGTGCCTCCAAAGTCCAGCACTTTTATTTACTGACAGAAGGTAGCTCAAACATGTCTACTGTGGCTTCTTATCAAACAAATGCTTTACAGATAGAGGCTAATTTAACCTTTCCACACACTGTTTAATACAAGCAAATTGCAGATGGACAGAATTGCAACTCTATATTCATTGTAAAAGAATCTAGAGTTTCACTGCAGGTGGTTAACCTATACTGAGTCAAGATTCTACAAAAACGGTGATAGTAACTGTATTTTATCAGCTACTTGACCAATCTGCAAACTAAATCGTTACCAAGAATTTTCTTCATCATTATTTTTCCTATGGGGTTTCACATCAAGCACCCCCAGAATTATACGTAATTGGCCACGGACCGCGCATCTGAACATATGTAGTATCTGGGACCCCTAAGCAGTAGAAAGCAAGGACCTGAGTCACGTCCTGAAAGGGATTAAACTGAAGCACCACAGAATGCGGTGCGAGGAGGCGGCGTTGCTGTCACCGTGCACTTTCACAAGGACAACGATTAACTAATGTTGAAAAACGAGACTCGTGTATAAACTGTGTCATTAACAGTATATTTGTGTACCAAAGTCTTCCTGCCACAGTCAGCAGCACCAGGTGCTTATCTCATACAGGCTCGTTAGCGGTGTGAATATTCAGCACATTACCATGACTTCTATCCATGGTTTCACACTTGCGGAGAAGAGGTGTGATAATCCTGTGAAGTGTTTCATTATATATATATATATATATATATATATATATATATATATATATATATATATATATATATATATATATATATATATATATATATATATATATATATATATATATATATATATATATATATATATATAAAATACGTGTCCTCTATAACTAGAATTTGAATCTTTAAAACACACATATGTTCTTTAGTTTAAAAATAGTTCATAATTTTCTCCCTTGGGGACTCCATTTTACTGTGCCTGTAATAGGTATGACGCCCCCTTACCAAATGGACCCTTACGGTTCCATTTGGCTCCAGGGAGAATCTTGCCTGGGGGCCACCGCAGTCCTGTCCCCTCGCCTGTGAATTCCCCTACAATCTTTTTTTTTTTCATAGACATTTATCTATTTACTTAAAGCCAACTCGGGTTGTGACAAATCATGACAAAGAGATTGTAGAACGGCTGTAGAATTCTTCTCACCAGCAATTGAGGCCTACAACAATACATTTTAGTTGACTAAATCAACTATACATTTAGTGAACTAACCAGCAACAAGAACTATCCAGCAACACAGCCAGCCACCCTGCAACACAGCCAGCCAACACATTCAGCCAGCCAGCCAGCAACACAGCCAGCATGCAACACAGCCAGCCAACAACACAGCCAGCCAACAACACTGCCAGCCAGCCACCCAGCAACACAGCCAGCCAGCAACACAGCCAGCCACCCTGCAACACAGCCAGCCACCCTGCAACACAGCCAGCCACCCTGCAACACAGCCACCCAGCAACACAGCCAGCCACCCAGCAACACAGCCAGCCAGCCAGCAACACAGCCAGCCAGCCAGCAACACAGCCAGCCACCCAGCAACACAGCCAGCCAGCAACACAGCCAGCCAGCCAGCAACACAGCCAGCCACCCTGCAACACAGCCAGCCAACCTGCAACACAGCCAGCCAACAACACATTCAGCCAGCCAGCCAGCCAGCCAGCAACACAGCCAGCCAGCCAGCCAGCAACACAGCCAGCCACCCTGCAACACAGCCAGCCAACAACACATTCAGCCAGCCAGCCAGCAACACAGCCGGCCAGCCAGCAACACAGCCAGCCAGCCAACAACACAGCCAGCCACCCTGCAACACAGTCAGCCCACAACACATTCAGCCAGCCAGCCAGCCAACAACACAGCCAGCCAGCCAGCAACACAGCCAGCCAGCCAGCAACACAGCCAGCCAGCCAGCAACACAGCCAGCCAGCCAGCCAGCCAGCAACACTGCCAGCCAGCCAGCCAGCAACACAGCCAGCCAACAACACATTCAGCCAGCCAGCCAGCAACACAGCCAGCCAACAACACATTCAGCCAGCCGGCCAGCAACACAGCCAGCCAGCAACACAGCCAGCAACACTGCCAGCCAGCCAGCCAGCAACACTGCCAGCCAGCCAGCAACACTGCCAGCCAGCCAGCCAGCAACACTGCCAGCCAGCAACACAGCCAGCCAGCAACACAGCCAGCCAGCCAGCCAGCAACACTGCCAGCCAGCCAGCCAGCCAGCAACACTGCCAGCCAGCCAGCAACACTGCCAGCCAGCAACACAGCCAGCCAGCCAGCAACACTGCCAGCCAGCCAGCCAGCCAGCCAGCCAGCAACACTGCCAGCCAGCCAGCCAGCAACACAGCCAGCCAGCAACACAGCCAGCCAGCCAGCAACACTGCCAGCCAGCCAGCCAGCCAGCCAGCAACACTGCCAGCCAGCCAGCCAGCAACACAGCCAGCCAGCCAGCCAGCAACACTGCCAGCCAGCCAGCCAGCCAGCCAGCCAGCAACACAGCCAGCCAGCCAGCAACACTGCCAGCCAGCCAACAATTTATTCACTGTCACACAAGACAAACGGAAGCAGACATGAAATAATTAAGAGTGATAATAAGAAACTAAACCACTGAGGCTTTGTCACATAATATCCCCTGCGGAAAAGCAACAGACATTCTCACCACACCTCTGACTGGAGTAAACACATGTTTTTATACGCGTAAAATTTAGTCTCAGTTTTAGATAGCATAGTTTCGTTTTCAATTCGTTTCCTTTTAGTGTTTGCCGGTGGAGAACGTAGTCAAAAAACAATCTTTCTTTGGTTTAATCGACAAAAAAAAAAATAAAAACAGTGGAACAACACAGCTTTTCAAAAGGATATAAGGCCAATGTTCAGTTCTAACTGCTGTCCAAATTGATTTGTCCATCTGCACCTCATAAACACATAATTGCCTAGAAGGTCCATTCCAAAACCTCCAAGTTAATATGGCTGTTGGTTACAACAGAGACAAGCTGAGAATGCTTGCATATTAGAATAGCTTTATTGGGTACTTTATTAAGAATATTCTACCAATTATCTAGGCATGCCCTCTATTTCTATTGCTCGTGCACGTGCACGTGCACGCGCACGCAAAATGTTGGTTAGTTGCAATTTTTCTACATTTCCTAAATGTGTACATTCTTGAAAATTAGGTAATTCAGAATGAATTAATATAATTGAACTATTGAGAGGGAAGGAAGGAAGGAAGGAAGGAAGGAAGGAGGAATCCATCATAGGACGAAAAATGGTGAAAAACAAGAGTTTTATCTCTGGTGCCTATTAACCAATTTCGCCCCAACTCAGCAGCGGAAAAAATGTAAATATAGCGTGGAATGCACCAAGTTGGCATCCTGATGTGGGTCCGGACAATTGCCACACAACATTCCACGTCAAGTAAAAAAAACAACAACAACAGACAGGCTGGGAAGCTCATTGGTATAGAGACATCAAGAGCACCCAGCGTTCAAGCAACGCCGCTGGGTTGAATGTAAATGAGAGTATTAATGCGTGGGAATTTTAAGAGCCTGTATATGTAGCTGAGTCTGCATCCAAAGACCCCCATGGGCAAGTTTTTTTTTTTTTTTTTTTTTTTCAGGCTGAAGCCCATGCTAACGTTAGCAACATTGACGTTGATCAGTGTTGTTTTTGTCAACCTGGAGTATAGCTAACTATAACTCAGGACTAAGACAAGCCTCGACACCCAAGGTTTCGTTTTCGTCCACATTGCGTGAAAACGGAAATCCTTCAATAAATCATTAGCGGTGGCCTAGAAGTGGGAGTCAACCTTTTTCAGGTGGGCGTGGCTCCAAGTGATGTGACGTAGCACAGCACTGGAGGGACGAGGGAGGGGCCGGGGTCTGACGACACTTTGGTGAGCTCAAATCAGATCTACCGGCCCGTCTGAGCCAAGGTTTTTTATAGTTAACTAAAACTAACGAAAAAACGATAACTAATTTTAAAAATATATATCCGTTAACTGAAACTAAATAAACTACTACTAAAAAATAAATAAATAAAAACTATAACTAAACCATAACTGCATTGTGGGTTCACAAATCTAACTAAAACAAACTGAAATCTACTATGCATCATCCAACATGCTATCATACAGTAAGGTGCCCACTTCCGCGCAAATGGGAGCCATGAGATGAGCTTTGTACCGGCTATCTGATGGCTACCTGGCTATATGTTGTCTCTCTGCATCGCTATACAACAACTTCTGCATCTTTTAAATGCAGCAGCTGCCAACTAATTAATGCATCAATTCTTGTTTTTAAAGAACGTGCATTTGGTTACCTGATGCACCCAAAGGTAGACATAAAGAGGAAAACGCTTTAGCCACATACAGTATTAACATGATATAACCAGCCTGCACGCTTGCCTGTAAGTTTAGCCTGCCTTTCCCCAACATCCATCTTTTGATGTGTTTAAACCCAGTTTACAGTATGGGTGTCTGCATGGATAGCTGCAGGATGAATGTGTCCTGCATGCTGTGTGGTCTCTGATGTTCTCTCTCCTGTAAATATCACTGATTCCCTCTAATCCGCCTCCCGTTTTGTGCTCCTCCTTTGCTCAGGTTTCTCCCAAATCTCCACATGCCCTTCAGATTACACAGAGAGAGAGAGAGAGGCGTTTTGGTCATTAGGCGTTTTGGTCATTAGAGAGAGAGAGAGAGAGAGAGAGAGAGAGAGAGAGAGAGAGAGAGAGAGAGAGAGAGAGAGAGAGAGAGAGAGAGAGAGAGAGAGAGAGAGAGAGAGAGAGAGAGAGAGAGAGAGAGGCGTTTTGGTCATTAGGCAGGCTAGGCAGTTGCCTGGGGCTCCATGAGGGGAGGGGGAGGGGGGGGGCAACCACCAGACATGCTTTAAAGGTAGGGGAAGTGCTTTCACTTTTGTCAGATATCACCCCCATTTTTTCTGTTAAAATGCTCTATTATAAGGTGTGCAGTCCATATATGGAGTTTCCCCCTCCCCCACGTTAGCAAAGAAGCCAATAAAAGTTCCCCAGGTGGAGGGTGAATTCTCCTCCAATCAGGATCGAGCAGCAGGTTCACATAGTGTAGCTACTTTTGGGCGCCCCTAGTGCACCAGGCTGGTACTACACCATGAATTTCAAATCACTTCCCCTACCTTTAAAGGATTCCAGGCTAATAAGCCTCATATGGATAAATGCATTATACTTGTCCTGCTCTATACATAGAATTGAACTTTTAAAGCACATACAGCATAATATGTTCGTTAGTCTAAAAATAGTTCATATTTATCCCTTGGGGGTGCACCATTTTACTGTGCATAGGTATGACATCACAAGAGGTTTTCCCTGGATTTTCCGGCATCCAGGGGAAATCTTGCCTGGGGCTCCAAATTGCTTAGAAACATCACTGGAGAGAGATCATGGGTAGGCTGGAACCCAGCCTCCGTTGTTGATATGTTGAAATTCAACTTCGCAACTGAACTTTGACCCCAACTCCACGAGTGGGAGTGGCTTATGAAGGTCTAAATGCAGCCGAGGCTTCCGATTGGTCTCTGGTTTGTTTACATTAATCGCACTGCGCTACTGGAGTCAGTCTGAGAGACGAAAATGGCGACCAACAATAGGAGCTAGATCAAGACTCGGTAGAGTGCAAGCCTGTGCCTTGTGCACAAGTAGACCATGGCATACTCATTCGTGAGCGGATCAAGCTAATACTCATGACATTAGCTATAAAGGTCTCTTACTTGTGTCACCATTAGGTCATCACCTAAACCTTGCAAATGTAGATCCCCGGGGAACGACGACCGCAGCCTGAACACGCTCTGATCACTTAACTTAAGTAACAACTTAACGCTTAACGCAAGTAACAACACCGATTGTTACACAGGATTCGGTATTCAGTGCTGACAGTTTGTTGGTAGGTGGGGAATATGTTGGGTGTTCTCCCAATCAGAAATAATGGCTCTACGCAACAGTTGACGTCAGGTGAAATCAAGCAGCACTGGCCAGACTCAGTTGCCGAGTGACATTCAGAAGTTGAATGTTGCAACGGCAACATGGGGCTGGATTCCAGGCTAAGAGATGAGTGAGTTCAGTTGGGCAGAGAAGGGAGAACGGTGCAGTTGTTTATCTCGGCCCCAGCTGTCTCATTAGTCTGGTTGTGATTAAAAACTATACTCCAAGCTAAATTCATTATCCTGCCCACACAGCCACACAGTGGCTGTCGTATGGCTTAAAAAAATAAACTATAGGAAGAAATAAATGATCCTTTGGGAGTACATGCCATCTCCAAAAACCCACTTCCATTTTCATAATTGCGTGTGCTTTGAGCTGCACTGTAAATGGTGCATTTATATAGCGCCTTTATCCAAGGCACTTTACATAGAGCGTTGCATTCATGCATTCACAGGGGTTGACACTAAGGTCTCTGAGGCACTTGCCCATTGGGCAAGTGCAAGTCAGGTTCTACTTGCCCTCAGGTCATGGTCACTTGCCCCCCAGGTTCCAGGTGGGCCCCAGTTAAGTTGGTTAACACGATGTAACTCTTGAGAACGTAAAAATGAAACCAAATGGACCCTTGCGGGTCCATTTGGTTTCATTTTTACACTCTCAAGAGTTAAAATTCATCATCTTAATTAGCCCAGGTCTACAATGTAGAAGATTAATGGTCATTTTGATGTGTTAATTTGCCTGTTTTGTTTCCCAAATCCAGCCTGGAATTGTGGATATCTAGAAAGCAGGGAAAGACACAGAGGCAGAGTGCAATGACTGCCTTCAAGACAAATTTATCTTGTGTTGTGTTATAGTGCACTAAGTTGCACACTTGCCCGATCGGGCAACCAGGTAGCAGTCTTCACTTGCCCCACCATTTTTTTTACTTGCCTCGGGCAAGTGTTAGTGTCAGGCCCTGATTCAACACTCACATTCACACTAAACAGGGCACAGCCAGCTGTACACCAGGAGCAATTTGGCGGTTAGGTGTCTTGCCCGAGCACACTCGGTTCATGCAAGGAGCCGGGATTCGAACCGCTGTCCCACAGATCATTGAACATCCTGCTCTGCACACACACCATCTAAAAACCTCATCTCTACTTTTGGAATAGTTGAAATAGCAAATGTACACCGACACACTGTGAGCGATTATTATTATGTATAGCGAATGTGACGTTTGTGAACAAATCGAGTCATGTGAACGGCTCTTTGAAATGAACAATTGGATTCAGTTCACAATATGGAGCTGTTCGTTGGTGCATTTATAGATAGATTAGATTCAGGGGCGGATCTAGACATGTGGGGGCAATGCCCCCCTAAATGGCCAGACTGCCCCACCAAACATGATGGCATGCAAAACCGAAAGGTATTTCAAATCGAAGTGCTTATATTTAAAATGATTTGAAACACTACTACGGCTACTAACTACAGCTGTGGCACCACTAAACCAACAGCATTTCATCATTGAAAACAGAAAACTCTCTGAGTCAGACCTTTAGCTTTATGCATGCTGTGTGTCTGTTGCAACTTCAAAATCAACCGATGTTATTATTGATGCTTTACTCGACTAATAAAAATCCTGTAACCGAAAATGGTATGGGGGCGGCTTCATCGCCCGTGACACTTCGTGACACGGGCGATGAAGCCGCCCCCATACAATTTTCTCCTCCTACCATTTTCTCAGGGGCGGATGTTACAGCCGCCACCGATTAGATTGTCTATCATTAGTTGCCGAAAGAAGTAGTTGTAGAGGCTAATTTACACCAACAATAAAACAACTCTGAACTCACACACTGCGATAATGCAGGCATTTATCACTCCCCGTCTGTAATGCCTTTTACTCAGAGACCAGGGAAAGAGGCCAACTGTCCATGCAGTCATGCAGCGACATTTTGATTTATTAGACAGATCTCCTGACAGTACAGCAAAAAAAAAGATCTCTCCCTGACCTGCTGGTAAAATAACACATTTGCTCCATGCCTGGCGGAGTGTGCTCATCAGTTAACACCCTGGGTGCCACTTTTCCTGCCTGTAGCGCCCCCACTTGGTCCAGACTGCCATTCATTAATGGCATGAGAGTGTAAAAATGAAACCAAATGGACCCGCAAGGGTCCATTTGGTTTCATTTTTACGTTCTCAAGAGTTATATCTGGTTAACCAACTTAGCTGGGGACCACCTGGAACCCTCTCAGGGACCACTGGTGATCCCCGGACCACCTGTTGAAAACCCCTGCATTAAAAAAGGATCCCTGACTAATGAGCCAAACATCGCTTAAAACACTATATTTTCCCTAGATAACTAAAATAAACAAATAAAACCACCATTGCCATCTTATTTATTTCAAAAATAGAGAATACTTCACTCAACAGGAACTGCTCCTGTCGCAGGATGATGATGATGTCACATGCCCTTGTGTGGTCTAGCTCTATGGGATATACAGAATGCACAAGCTCATGTGACATCATCGTCCTGCGACAGGAGCAACTCCTATTGAGTGAAAGATTCTCTATTTATGAAGGAAATAATTTCCATGGTGACGCTCCTCTACAGCGTAGCTCTCCTCCACGTTGTTAACACGACGGCAAAAGCTGAGTTTTGTCGTCCGAGGAAAGGGTAGGAGGGTCATTACTGGCGTCGTAGGCCGCACAAGCTTGTTTAGCTTGTTTGCAGCTCGTTTCAATGGCTTTGGCTTTGGGGTCTAAAGAGTTAAGTAAACTCATCCTTCCCTCCCAGAATGCCTGTCACCACCATCAGAATGTCACTGCCCGACTTGCTGGACAAAGCAGTCATTCCCTGGTCTCTGAGTAAGACTTGCTTACCCGTTACATGATCCCTTAGTGGCTTTTTGTTCAGTTTTGAGTGTTGCTGTTGTTCGGTGTAAATTAGCCAGTATACAGGAGCTTCTCAACAGTTCTGGTTCGACCAGGGACCAAATGGACCCCGTATGGGTCTGTACAGGACTGTGTATAACACGGATATAAACATTGAGTATAGCAGACAGAGGGATGGAGGCATGGCTCCAGGCGGAATGCCTCGCGACTGGCCATGACCAGCCTAATTGGGCCATCTGGAAACCTGGAAAACCCTGGGGTGGGCTGAAGAGCCCTACAGGGCATCTGTGTGTGTGTGTGTGTGTGTGTGTGTGTGTGTGTGTGTGTGTGTGTGTGTGTGTGTGTGTGTGTGTGTGTGTGTGTTGTAGCTATACTGGCCTATGCCAACCTGCAAAGACATTATAAAGACTCTATATACCAGTCCTTGAGAGCATTCCAGGTGTTCCCCAGCTTAGTTGGTTAACCAGATGTAACTCCCGAGAGCGGAAAACTGAAACCGATGTTTACACTGTAAAGAATTAAAATATTCACAATCTGATTTAGCCCATTCAAATGCTGAATAAATAGTGGTCCCTGGTATCAAAAAGGTTGAAAAACACTGATATACTGTAGAGCAGTGGTTTTCAACCATTGGTGGTACTTTATTTGGTGGCCAAAAATGTATCAGTCAGCGATATATTGCAATATTTAATGCCACAATATCAAAGCCGGATCTCAATTTTCAGAATCGATTTTTGTCAGAAAGACTGACATGTTCTGGCTGCATTCAAGTGTACGATTCAACTTTTCATGGCCTGTACTGTTTAGAATTGACTTGCAATGTTCTACTATGATTGATTTTTATGGTCTATCATTGTTTCGAATCGTTTTAAAATGTTGTCTGGCTGGCTGTAGCTCTGCAAGTTCCAAACATAGGCATACATAGCAAACGACAGCATCACAGCGCAGCCTATTTTCTCATAATATACCATACTGCAGTTGTATAACAAATATGTTTTTACTATAGTGACGTGAGGTTTGTTTTAAAATATCCTAAAATGCCATGATTTCGTCAATTCAATGAACGTGCAATCTGCTGTGAATGGAGCTGGACAGCCAGAGTGGTTTGGTTGGAACTTTAATCCCTCCTTACTAGGAGGTCACATGAGCTTTTCAGCCAACGCGGTCATGCACGTTTTTCAGACAATAGGGGTGCACATACATATTGCACAGTCCAAGTCTCGGACCGAGGTGTGACGTCACATCCTCCTTTTTTGAATGGGTTTCAATGGGCACTTCCTGCTACTTCCTGTCTGAATTTCGGACAGCGGCCAGGCAGCAGGAAAGACCCGCCCGCGGCCGAAATTCAGACAGGAAGTAGCAGGAAGTGCCCATTGAAACCCATTCAAAAAAGGAGGACGTGACGTCACACTTCCGGCCGAAAGTAGTCTGGAGGGCCAGTAGCCGTCGTTGCATGTGCTTTGGAGTCAACGGGGAGTGTCACTACAATTTACAATTCAGGCATTAAACAGACGCACTTAATCCAGTGCGATTTACAACAGTAAAAGGTTTACCATTTAGTCAGAATTTACAAAACATTGCAATGCATTATAGGCATCCTATATAAGTCATGGCAGCAAGTACTGTGGGTTGGTACTATTCCAGACACTCTAGGCGAAACACCTTCTCATCCATAGTGCAATAACACAATAAAGACAAACAATAAAACAACACGGGACAGTAGTGCAACAGATGAAGGCAATAGTGCACATAGAATAAATCCCTCTGAGCTACTACCACCACCTGAGTTCCAGAGTGCTGTCATTAAAGAGAAGACAGGGGTTGACACTAAGGTCTCCGAGGCACTTGCCCATCGGGCAAGTGCAAGTCAGCTTCTACTTGCCCTCAGGTTATGGTCACTTGCCCACCAGGTTCCAGGTGGTCCCCAGTTAAGTTGGTTAACCAGATGTAACTCTTGAGAACGTAAAAATGAAACCAAATGGACCCTTGCGGGTCCATTTGGTTTCATTTTTACACTCTCAAGAGTTAAAATTTATCATCTTAATTAGCCCAGGTCTACACTGTAGAAGATTAATGGTGATTTTGATGTGTTAATTTGCCTGTTTTGTTTCCCAAATCCAGCCTGGAATTGTGGATAGCTAGAAAGCAGGGAAAGACACAGAGGCAGAGTGCAATGACTGCCTTCAAGACAAATATATCTACTACATACACATACACATACACATACACATACACATACACATACACATACACATACATATACATATACATATATATATATATATATATATATATATATATAGTGTTGTGTTATAGTGCACTATGTTGCACACTACCGCTCGGGCAACCAGGTAGCAGTCTTCACTTGCCCCACCATTTTTTTTACTTGCCCCGGGGCAAGTAAAAAAGCGGGCAAGTGTTAGTGTCAAACCCTGGAAGACATAAGTCGGTCACACAGTGAAAGTGAAAGGGATTTACATTGTGCAAGGAAGATACAGCAGCAGTTGGGTAAATACTACAGGCTCTTTCCTTTCCGTTTGTGCAGGAGGTATAAAGGCAAAGCAACTTGCAACTACGTCACAATCAATCACAATATCGAATCAAATCGCATTTAAGAATCGCAATATAAATTGAGTCGGCAGGTACAGTAAGTGAATCATCCCACTTCTATAGTACTTAGCTCCTCTCTCTTGATATACACACTATTAGACAGAGGAGTCGCCCTAAAAAAGGAGAACAAAGATAAATGTGGTACTTGGAGAGCCAAATATTTTCTGAGATGGCACTTCAGTAGAAAAAAAGGTTGTGAACCAGTGATATATTATAGACTAGAGGATGGCTGGACCGCGAGGAAAAAGACAGAGAATTCCTCATGCAGTGTATATATTGTGCCTCTATATTGTGGCCCATAGTGGCGTATATAACAGTGGTTCCCATACTTTGTTCACTAATCATCCCGCAGACCCCCATTTTATAGACCTGTGCAGTGACGTCACCGCCCGGTTCCAGAAGTGTTTTCCCCATTTATTTTTCTCATAGACTTTTCGAAAATAATTTATATAAAGACGATTACACAGCAAACAAAGCCAACTCAGGTTGTGACGAATCATGATGACACACACAATCTTTTGGGACGATCAAATAATTTCTAAGATGAAAAACGAACCAAAAAGTGTGTAGCCGTTTTCTACTTCTTGCTATGATGAATTGTGTGTGTCATCATGATTTGTCACGACCCGAGTTGGCTTTGTCCACGGCAAAAACGTCTTTATATAAATTAATTTTAGAAAATTCTATGAGAAAAATGAATGGGGAAAACACATCCGGAACCGGGACGGTGACGTCACTGGCAGGTCTATAGTGGTCCATATCAGTGGTTCCCTGACTTTGTTCATGTCAAGGACCTCTAAATTGACACTACTTAGCCCGCAGACCCCATTTTAAAAGATATTAAAATTAAGGGACCAGTGATTCTCAACCAGTTTCATTTCATAGACCGCCTGTGGAATATACAAATGGAACCAAATGGACCTGTTAAATGGTAATGGTGAACACACACACCCACACACACACACACCCATGGGAGCGGAAACCATGCAAGGTCCAGTCCATCACATCGTGAGCAATTAGTGGTGTCTTGCTCAGGGACCCATCGACATACACTAACTCGGATGGAGCTCGGGTTCGAACTGGCAACCTCGTGGTTGCCATCCAGCCACGGCAGCCCCGTTGGGGTCCATTTAGTTCCATTTGTATCATAATCGTACACTAATGGAGAAATTGATCCTGTTGTCCATTTATACACCAAAGGGATATAAGGGTCCCTCAGGGACCCCTGGACTTTTTGAACCATACGTCCTATAACACACGTCAAAACGTGCGTCCTTGAAATGACATGAGGCCAGTGATGGGCAAGTTACTGGGAAAATGCAGCAAGCTACAATACTTGTTACTCTCAAAAAATGTAGCTAAGCTACAGTACGAGCCATCCCCAGAAAATTGTAGCAAGCTTACACTACAAGCTACACGACAAAAGTAGCTTGCTACATCAACTACATATACTGTATATAAATACTGTATATGTCAACTTAATGTACAACTTTCTAAATAATAATAATATTAAAATAAAATGAATACAAATCATAATAATAATCTAGGGGTGGGTTTGAACATAGGATGGTGGCATGTCTAGGTTTTGGGATGTATATTAGAGGTTTTCGACCCATTAAATTGGTGGACGGAATTCGAAAATGTTTTCGTTACTCGAAACAGTGCAGCTTCACTACAAGCTATTCCCGGAACAAATGGAGTAAGCTACACTACAAGCTACGAGAAAATGTAGTTATGCTATGTAGCTTAGCTACTTGTAACGTACGTGAGTTACTGCCCATCACTGCATGAGGCATACAGTATACAGCATCTCTGCTATATCCTTCATTGTTCCAGGGCTACAACACATACTTATACAATACAGCATAGCGTGTGGCAACGGCAATGGCATGTGGAGGGGAAACAAGGTCATGCTATTCATCATCACCATCATCCATGAATCTCTTTCTCTCTGTCTCTACACAGAGTATATATAGCCCACATGTATCCTCCACCGCCGGCATATATAATCCCTCTTCCATTTGATCCCTTATAGATCTGATTGTGACCCTCCAGTCTGAGATTACCAACATCTGGTGGCCCATCAGCTCCCAGAGCTGTTAGGATGCACGCCAAAGTCACACACACAGCGGCAGGAAGAGATTATCTATACTGTATGTGTACAGTGTGTGTGTGTGTGTGTGTGTGTGTGTGTGTGTGTGTGTGTGTGTGCGTGTGGGCATGCATGCATTTACTGTATGCATGGATGTATATTTTATACAGCCACAGCTGCTTCCCAAAATGTGGTTCGAGCACCTCTGGGAGTCCAACATGTACACATGCCATAGTTTTGTGCACAATTATTTTAGATATGTTTTGTAGTAATAGCATAAACGCCATAAACATTGCAAAGACTGATAATGATGCACACATGCATAAAGTAGCTCTTATTTGCGCTGCCCTTATTAAAAAAATATGTATTTGCAACTCTATCAGGTCCCCATTTCAGGCTGCTTAAACCACATGACCAGGTTTTTTTTTTGGTACACTCAATGTCGCAACTCTTCCAGCAGGGGAGGATGTAGCATCTCCCAATTGGGGGGCAGGAGAAAATAGTATGGGGGCGGCTACATGAAGTCGCACCCAAACCATTTTCGGTTACTTTTATTGGGCAAGTAAATCATCAATAATAATATCAGTTGTAGTTGAAGTTGCAACAGACAGCTAAAGCTAAAGGTCTGACTCGGAGAGTTTTCTGTTTTCAATGATGAAATGCTGTTGGTTTAGTGGTGCCACAATGATACTTAGCAGCAGTAGTAATTTTTCAAATTTTTAATTATAAGCACTTTAATTTGAAATGTCTTGGGTTGTTTTGCATGCCATCGTCTTTGGGTGGGGCAGATTGGGCATTCAGGGGGCATTGCCCCCCCATACCCATGCCTAGATCCGTCCCTGACTTCCAGGGTACTGCATGTTAATAGACTGCAGCAGGCCAAACCCTGGCGTTATGATAAGCAGTCCACAGACAGGTTCTCATACCCGCGCATAATACGCCTCCATTTCACCTCAAAACAAACTATAAATCAATTGAACGTAAACAGACTGCTCTCCTGATACACTGGAGATGATTAAATATATATGTTTCTCTGCACAAAACTTTTGCCAAAGGAAAGAATTGAGCTCTTTCACACTGACACACTATTAAATTCCGTGCAACACTATGCAGATTAGATTCAAGCAGTATATGCATCTGTCAACCAACAACACACGCACACACACGCACACGCACACACACACACACACACACACACACACACACACACACACACACACACACACACACACACACACACACACACACACACACACACACACACACACACACACACACACACACACACACACACACACACACACACACACACACACACACACACACACGGTCTAGGGGTAATCCAAAAGAGTTGCATCTGAATACAAATTATCACTTTAATTAGAAACAGTTAACGCATTAACAAGCGAGCAGATGTCCAAAATTACTAACTGTGGCTTTGAGCAATTTGTCATTTTTCCCCCTACTAAGCACTGACACTTTTATAGGCCTATTCCATTTCCAACCCATCTGATCGACACCTTCAACACCGCTAGCTTGGTAAAGGGCATCCGAGCCTCGTTGGAGCCCAGAACCCACACTAGTTTTATCTCTTTTTTTCCCCCTCTCTTTCTTCGCTGCGGTGATAAGAGCGGAAGCAAATAACTGTACCTCACTGTACCTCTCCTGAGATGTGAAAATTGTGCAAACGGAGAGAGAAGAGATAGCGCTCTGAAGAAGACGTTCGGGGTTGTCACCGAAATGTCATTCCTCGTGCGATGAATAGAAAAACCCTGACACAGTTCACAGTCATATCTAACACAATCTCTAGCTGGCAATTTTGCAGAGTGCATGCGTACGCTGTGTATTATGCTTCCATCCAGGGCCCTGCCAGGGACAGGTCATACAATAATATCCCACAATTCCACAGGGTTTTAAAGGTTTTATGACATTCGTTTTCTTTTTTTGTCGTTTTTCTTTTAGGTTGTGACCTCAATTACACCCCCCAAAATTTAAACATTCAGTGGACCTCTAAACCACAGCCTGTGGTTTAGAGTTCCTTAGGTTTGGTAGCCTTTTGAGCTCCATTGGAAAAAAAAAAAAGGCAAAACAGTGGAAACAGTCACGACATCCGCTGGCAAATGTCTGTGTGTCTGTCCGTATGCGTCTGTGTGTGTAACGACCGACCAAGATTCTAACTCTGGTCTCCCATGTGAAAGTCCAACATCTTAACCACTAAGAGCAGATAGACTTTGGATCAGGTCAGAGGCTGTAGCCACCTGCTACACTCACTCTGTTGAACCCCTTCCATGGGAAAACCCAATTCGGGTCATGGCAGCAACTGTAACGTGCAGGATTTGAACTCAGATATCGGGTGTGAAAGTCCAAAATCTTAACCACTAGACCAAACGGACATCGTTTTGGTCTGCGGACAGATAGACAGACGCTGTAGCCACCTGCTGTGTGCGTGTGTGTGTGTGTGTGTGTGTGTGTGTGTGTGTGTGTGTGTGTGTGTGTGTGTGTGTGTGTGTGTGTGTGTGTGTGTGTGTGTGTGTGTGTGTGTGTGTACAGCATTGGAACAGCATTGGCTTCCCGCATGTTAAGTAGGACACGCTGCATCTTACTTGTTAAACTGTGTACACAAAACCCTAGATTGTTGTGTTTACACAAGTGTTGCAAATTCCCCAGTAAAGGAAGTATAGCTAGTGGCTCTTTGAAAACTCTGTTGATTGAACGGTCACCTAGCCGACTGTTTGACTGCCCTCGAGTCATATGAGCGGCTCTTTGAAATGAACGGTTGGATCCGGTTTACGATATGGAACTGTTCTTTTTTTGTCAGAATGAACAGATCGCATCACAGATTTACACACGTTTCATGAAAGGGGTGCCTACCAAATATAAATTCTACAAACTGTCACAATATTCCAATCAATAAATGAAACCACACAAAATGGAAGGCTTACAACAAATACTTAAAACAAAAAAAAGTATACGGGACAAATGAGCCAGTTTTTCGAACAGCTCTTTAAAAGGAACGGCTCCAAGGGATCCGCTCCCTTATAAGCAGTGTTGCCAACTTGGCGCATTTGTCGCTATATTTAGCGCTTTTTCAGCCCCCCCCCCCCCCCCCCCCCCCCCCCCTAGCGCCAAAATTTGTGAAAAACTCCTGGCGGAAAATCTAGTGCTTTTTGGCTGGTGAGTTGGGGCGAAATTGATTGACAGGCGCCAGAGATAAAACCCTCATTTTTCACCATATTTCCTCCTATGACAGTGGTTTTCAACCAGTGGTCCACAGGCTAAATGATGGATAGTTGGTTAACCAGATGTAACTCTTTGAGAGCGAATATTGTGGACCCGCAAGGGTCCATTTGGTTTCATTTTTACACTCTCAAGAGTTAAAATATTCATCATGTGAATTAGCCCAAGTCTACACAACTAGAGAATGTAGAAGATTAATGGTCATTTAATGGTCATATTCCCTTCCAGGCAAGCATCTAGCGCATTCTAGTGCATTTTGGAAGTGCCACTAGTGCATTTTGGATTTTGGCAGTTGGCAACACTGCTTAAAAGGATCCCTGGCTAATAAGACAAATATACCTTAAAACACTGTATTTGTCTTCTATAACTAAAACATGCAGATAAAAACACCTTCAATACTTCTATATATATATATATATTTCTCAGTAAAACTATAATTCGCCACGCATTACTAGTAGCCGCCGTGATCCACTGATGCAATCAATACAAAATATCTACTACTTGCCCGGCGGTTATCTCAGTATCTACGTCTACTCACGTCTACTCGTGGTATTCCATCGTGTGATTACTTGTGATTATGCTGTATTCCGTCAATGGATAGAACAGGGGTCAGCAACCTGCGGCTCAGGAGCCACATGTGGCTCCTGAGCACAGCCCTAGTGGCTCAGTGGCTGTAGCATTATTACATACACACACTGGGGTGATCCACACCAAAATAATATAAACATTTCAGTCACCCAAAACGTGTTGCGCTGTCTGACAGTTGCCAGTTAAAGTAGCACTTGTTGGTAAAGATCTCAAAGGGCCTGAAAATTAAGGCCCGGCCCTACCCGGCCCTAACAGTTCAGGCCCTAGGCCCGGCCCGGCCCTACTAAATGGAATAGATTTTAGGCCCTACCCGGCCCTAAACTGTCGGGTTTGGGCAAAATTTAAGAATTCGCCACAGATTAAAAATGAAATGGCAATCAGCACCATCTTCATAACAGGTAAATACAGAAAATAACTATTATTCTTACTATAGTAAAATAATTCAATATATATTATTTTTTCATGGGGCCCGAGGCCCTACCCGGCCCTAATGATTAGGATAGATTTTCGGCCCTACCCGGCCCTAAATGTCGGGTCGGGCCTGTTCGGGTTCGGTCCTGGTCGGGTTCGGGCAGAGTTTGAGAACTCTACTTGTTGGCCATGTCAAAAAAGCCCAGCAGCTATCAGAGGTGGAGCTCTCAATCTGAACCACCCATTTTCAAAGATTTACTCAGTTTACTATGTCATTAATATACCTTAGAGATGTTGTGTGGACTAGAAATGGAGTTCTGTAAAACTTTAGAAACTCCATTTCTGAAGAAAGGTTGTGTTTCACGATGTTAATGATTTTTCTTTGAGGACCTTTTTTTTCCTGAGAGAGTGCAAATGGAACCAAATGGACCCGCCAGGGTCCATTTGGTTCACATTTGCACACTTTCAGGAAAAAAAAATAATAAAATGCAGCTCCAGACAGATTTTGAATTTAATTTTTGGTCGAAAATGGCTCTTTCAACATCTTGGGTTGCCGGCCCCTGGGATAGAGGATGAAGCGGGTGTCTCGGCCCTTTGTGGCGAGGTCCCTGCAGCCGTCTTAACTGGGGAGTGATCCGCAGCTTGCTATAGGCTGCAGAACAACCAACACGCCGACTGGAGCCAACTGTTGTTTGCCAGTGTACGGACGAGAGCCAACAAGGAAAAGTCACACACAGCTTGCCTTACTCCAGGCGCCAGGCGTGTCCACATGCATGCTAACAGGCTGCTAGTTTACCTCCACAAAGCCTCCCCTCGCAGTCTGCAAAACGCTACCGTGCAGATACTGGACAAACATTTCTCTGCCTCAACACACACATGTGCTTGGAAGTGTTGCCAAAATGCACTAGTGGCACTTCCTAACTGCACTAGAATGCGCTAGAGCAGTGGTTTTCAACCATTTTCATACCAGGGCCCACTATTTATTCTGCATATTAGCCACAGAGGACCAGCGTTTGATGTTGAGTTTAGTCTCTCTTAATGGACCCTTACGGGTCCATTTGGTTTCATTTCACGATCTGTGTGTGTGTGTGCGTGTGCATGTGTGTGTGTGTGTGTGTGTGTGTGTGTGCGTGCGAGCGTGCGCATGCGTTTGCGGCGGTCACAGTGCGTTGCATTAGATCTGTTAACAGCCAGCGTCCAGACGGAAACAGTCTGGAGATCAGCTCTAGATTTAACCTGCAGCTTCACTGAGCAAACGTTGAGTCTATTAAGACATCTGGTCCCCAAACCCCACCCACCCAGGGGTCCATGATGGGGGGGGGGCTTTCCAGGGGGTCCCCAGCTAAAGTGTGCCACACTATGACATTGTTATTTTTTGAAAAATAAAATAATAATAATCATGAAAACACAGTGCAAATCTTTGAATATTAGGTTCTTTCAGAGCTAACATTAACTCCACTACTTGACATAACGTGAGTCCGATTATTGTGTCCTGAACTCAGAACTTTATATGGTCATAATGTGTTTATATTCAGGTAGAAATTCTAGAGAGAAGGGTCGAAGAAAACCACTTCCATGAGATAGAGGGGTCAAAATGAACAAAACCTGTGCTAATATTCTAGATATAATCCCACAATACAAATACAATTTACAGTGTGCCCCCAGGGACCAGAACTATACTTAATATTTCACCAAATTCAGAGCAGAGCTCCCACCATGGGACTCTGAAGCCAATTAATACAGTTGGCACCAGAGTTTGCGAGCGGAGCGCGTGGATTTTTAAGTGAGCGCTGAGCACGTTTTCAAATGGGTCAGAGCGCGCTCTGGAGCGAGAATTATCCTCCGCTCCAGGCCGCTCCAAGCCGCCCAGTCCACACAACGGCACACGTGTTCAGTAGCACAGCATAAACGTGTGGTTCAGATGGCGACTATAGGCCTACAGTGCCAGCAACACGATCAAGACATTTAAAATCCTCTCCGATGCTGCGGGAGGAAGGAGGAGATGATGATCATGATGGAAATTGGAAAAAAGAAAAAGTAAGCTGACTGTCTTGCTGTCTATCTTGCCTTAGATGCGTCACCTCGCTATTTATTTTGAAGCACTGCACATCATAATGGCAACGTATTTGAGCGCAACGACCCCCACCAAATTATGTCCAATTCCCCCACAATGTAACATCATTAATAACCTATTATCCCGTATCGGCATAAGATTAATTATAGTTATTCACCGCACCTGTCTGGGTTAATATAGACAGCAGTGTAACTGCACATATAACTCCTGTCTTAAATGTTTATGCTGTGAGGGGGGCAATAACCACGGTGTGTTTCGACAAAGAAAAAGCAGCAGCCTTTTTTCCAGCCTCCTGAGCGGGTGTGGCTGAGCGGAGCGAGGAGCGCGGAGCTACCCAAATGAAAATGAGCTGGGAGCGGAGCGGGAGCGGTCTGGGAGGGGGTCCACGTGAGCGGAGCAGGATTCTCGGCCGCTCCGCTCCGCTACGCTCACATACTCTGGTTGGCACCGCTATATTAATGGCAAGTATTTCATACAGCTTAACTCCAAAAAACAAAACCCAAACCCAATATTTCACCAAAACCAGAGCAGAACTCACACCATGGGACTCTTGACATCAATTAATAACACCACTATAATAGACAGTATTTCATACAACTTAAGTAAAAAAAAGGTGTGCATGCCAACAGTTTGTCGCATGTGATGTAACTTCAAATATAAACATGATCCGTGATGAAAATGACTGCAGATGTAGAGAGAGACAGTGAGACAGGCACATAGTCAGGCAGACAGACACATAGACAGTGAGACAGGCACATAGTCAGGCAGACAGACATGCCAATGTTTTCTTGGAATCTTTCCAAGGCAGGGGGACCGAAGCGAGCCATTCATGCCTCTGTAGCAGTAAGGAACCGGATTTATTCCTTTGGAGGTTGTGACAAATCGATGATGACCAAGGATAAGATGGATGTCCATGTCTTCAACACAGTGTCCTTATGCTGGAAGGCATTATCCCCGGTGACTACCAAATGGGATGATGTTGACATTCCCCCCGGGTGCGCCGGACACACAGCTGTGCTGGTAGAGGATTCAGTTTACATCTGGGGGGGAGAACCCTGGCCAGACCAGCCTGAACTGGTGTACAACAATGTTCTTTATGGGTTTACTGTCAACACCCACATGTGGTCCCGACCCAGGGTTACTGGGACCATCCCAAAGGCAAGGAGTTACCACTCAGCCTGCGTCCTGGGGAAGGCCATGTTGATCCATGGAGGAGAAGACCATGGCAATTGCCATGGTCTTCTCAAGACTTTCACGAATGAAACGTTCAAGTTGGACACCGCCACAATGGTCTGGACTTTAATTGACATCAGGGGTTGTCCACCACCTGCATCCTGCTGTCACTCTGCAACCATCATTGGAACAAAGATGTTTGTATTCGGGGGCCTGTGGAACAACAAGACCATAAGAGTGCTTGATACAGAGACCAACAACTGGATGAGCACACCATCTGCACTGATCCAGCCAGAAGTACACTGGTTTCATTCAGCTTTTGCTTACAACGGTGAGCTGTACATAGTGGGTGGCGCCAAGAACGAAAAGATCGTCGAGGGCGTGTGGAAACTCAACCCAGCGACCTTCTCCTGGAAGCAGGTGGAGCCCAAGGGGAAGAGACCGTGTCCAAAGTATGCTATGTGCTGCTGCGTGGTTGGAGATCGCATCGTCCTGTTTGGAGGACGCAAAGGAGAGTGCATGAAGAGTGCATGCATGGACGGCACAATGTACATCGTGGAGTTAAGTCCCCGTTTGAAGATGTTATGTAAGCTAGCAGTGAGCCAGCACGGCCTGGAGCAGTCTGGACTCACACACAACATCAGGCGGGAGCTGGCAGCCATGACCAAAACAACACGCAAGAGGAGCAGCTAGAACAGGGGTCAGCAACCTGCAGCTCCGGAGCCTCATGCGGCTCTAGAACACAGCCCTAGTGGCTCCCTGGCTGTAGCATTATTACATACACATTAGGGCGATCTGCCAACATAATATAAACATTTCAGTCACTGACAGCACCAACACGCCATGCGCTGTCTGACAGTTACGTCGCCAGTTAACATAGCGCTTGTTGGCCATGACACAAAAGCCCAGCACGTATCAGAGATCAAGCTTTAATCTGAACCACCCATTTTCAACACTTTACTATATTATTAATATATCTTAGATATATTGTGTGGACATGATTAAAAAATGTGTTTCCTAGAAATGGAGGTCTGAAAAAAATATAAGATGAAACAGAACTTGAAGACATCATGTTGTGTTTCACCATATTAATGATTTTTCTGTTAGGACCTTTTTTCTGAGAGTGTACAAATGTGAACCAGATGGACCCGTCAGGGGCCATTTGGTTCACATTTGTACTCAGAAAAAAATATGGAAATGCATGGAGTTTCCCTTTTAAGGGCTTACATTTTTTGCGGCTCCAGACAGATTTTGATTTTAATTTTTGGTCGAAAATGGCCCTTTCAACATCTTGGGTTGCCGACCCCTGGGCTAGAATAATAACAACAGATGATGAGTGCCCCTTCGTGGCACAGGTCTCCACCAGGCCAGATCAGGTTGTGGCTCTGATGACATCAGGGCGAGCGTAGTAGGCCATGGCCTACTCGTACGTGAGCAGAGCGAGCACAATAACAATAGTGTGGTTGCCCATAATAATAACTAGAATGCCATTTTGCATTTGCAAAGTGTGGTGTGGTTGCCCCGATGATGTTGTAATGGTAACAGAGTTTCAGATCATCATACATGACATCAAATCAATCAAATGATTTATATGTTACATAGAAAACACAATAACAATAGTTTGGTTGCCTCCACTAATAATATTAACATATATTTTTTGGAATTAAAAATGGCAAAGTGTGGTTGCATTTAATTGTCGCTTGTACAACCCGAATTCCATAAGAGTTGGGATGTTGTGTAAAGGTGGTGAATGCAGAAATGACGCCACAAATGACGACGGGCATCCAAACAACATCTTTTTCAGGGACGTCCCTGAATATTTCCCCAAGACAATGCCAAGCTGCACATTCTGCATGTGTCACATCAGCAAGACTTCATAGTAAAAGAGTGCGGCTATCAGACTGACCTGCCTGCAGTCCAGACTGTCACCAAATGAAAGTGTATGGCACATTATGAAGCAAAAATTATGACATTTGAGACCCCCAAATGTTGAACAACTTAAGTCATACAAGGACGGTACAGGATCAAGCAAGAATGGTAAAGAATTCCGCCTACAAACCTTCAAAAATTAGTGTTCCCAGTTCCCAAACATTTATTGAGTGTTGTTAGAAGGAAAGGTTATGTAAAACAGTGTTAAACATACCCCTGCCCCAACTTCTTTTTGAAGGTGTCCTAACTTTTTTGGAACGTGTTGCAGGAATCAATTTACAAAAGATTGTATAATTTCAAAAAACATTAAAGTTTATCAGTTTGAACACTAAATATATTGTCTTTGTGGTGGATTCAACTGAATATAGGTTGAAAACGATTCGTAAATCAATGCATTCTGTTCTTATTTAAATTTTACACAACGCCCCAACTCTTACACCGGGGTGGGGTGGGGGGGGGGGGAGGCATTGTAATTTGTAACTAGATCAGCACTCAGTGTGCCATGGCCTACTTGTGCGTGAGCGGAGCGAGCGAGCAGAGAGCAAATACCCTTCAGATCGATCCTTGTAATCAAGGACCAACCATTTGTGTGTGACATCATTTCCCCCAGGAAACAGTACCACCATCACTTTTCCATAGAAAACATATCTAGAACAGGCTCTGAGGACTGAACTTCAGGGAACAGCTTTTGTGACAAATATTCCAGTCATAATGGATTTCAAATTTATGATTTTGTTTTAATGAGAAAGGAGCCTATAGTTTAAATGTGTCTGTGCCAGGCTGTCTGCCCCACACTGGATACTATCACCAAGCTATAAGTCTGCATGAAGTGCTATAGACTCCACCGCAAGGCATTCTGGGTGAAATGGGGGTCTTCAGCGCCATGTTTAAAGCCCCATTTGTTTTGGTTTTCAGTCGCCGTTTTTTAGCAACCTAGTGAATATCTTCAGTTTTTATTTAAGACACATAAAACTAGTTATCTGGACACTGTTTGAAACTGACCGTTCACGCTACATGGACAAGCTAAGACCAGTGGCGTTTCTAAGCAATTTGGAGCCCTAGGCAAGATTTTCCCTTGAGCCCCCTTACCAAATGGATTTTGGTACCCCCCCCCCCCCCCATGCTAGTGTTAAAGGGGTCCATCCTGAATTTGACATACTTTCAAATTTTTGATCGGAAGCAGTGAGCGAGGGTCCCTGAAGTGTGGGCATTTATGGTCCTGCAACTGAGCTGAAATGGCTTGGAATAACATTGAGAGAGGATGTAAATGATGCATTTATATAGCGTCTTTACATAGATCACACACACACACACACACACACACACACACACACACACACACACACACACACACACACACACACACACACACACACACACACACACACACACACACACACACACACTTGTGTGTGTGTGTATGTGTATGTCACCTCACACACTGGTGTGTGTGTGTGTGTATATGTCACCTCACACACCGGTGAGGTGACAGTATATAAATAGACCCCTTGGTGTGTTTTTTATGCACAGTTATGTCTTCCCTTTGTATTTAGGGTTTCTTCCTGGGGGCTGAACCTTTGCAGTCAAATGTGCCAATAAAACAAACTTCAATATAGTGACGTCATGTGCTCAGCCCCTCCCCTAACTCCTCCCCTTTAGCATACAACTAAAGCTGTGGGTGTGGCTTCAGTTCAGGTGGATCTCCATCCATCACCACCCACCAGGCAAATCAGGCATACTTAATGAACTGGAAGGGTGGAATCATAAAAATGACAGTTTAACAAACACTGTACACTTTTTGGGAAAAAATCTTACTTTTCATATAACATTAATACCTGATATTGTTTTAGGGTAGAAAAAATGCATGGCTCTCCATCTTTAACCATTTTCGAAAAGTCTATGAGGAAAATGAATGAGGAATCTACTAGTGGAACAGGGTTGGTGACGTCACTGCGCAATATACTGTATATAACAAAATTGGATTTTAAATTCATGGTGGGTCTCCCTTTAAAGTTTAAAGGTGATTTTGTATTCTTATATTGCCTGTGAAGAGAGCTATTAAAGTGATGCCTAATGTATGCCTAATGTAAGTCCCATGACAGTGCACCTTAGCAGGCAAGTGCATAGATCTACGATCGCACAAGTTGTGTATATGTGACACACCGCATGGCACATCAGGGGCGGGACCAGGGGTGTAGTGGAGGGGGGACGGCGTCCCCCCACTTCTCAAATCAAAGATATTTTGGGGCAAAAGTAGCCCTACAGTATGTATGTCTTGTCATTTACTTTTATGGATACAATTAGGTATTGTAAACAATCTTTCACTATGCTATACTTGTTTTAATAGCGTGGCTGTGTGTGTTGCGCAGGTGCACGCAAATCCGCATGCAAATGCAAGTGTGTCTTAAAGGGGAATTCCACTCATTTTCAATATTTTACTGTGTCATTAATATACCTTAGAGATGTTGTTTGGACATGGTAACAGTTCCCCCCCAATCTGTGTTTCCTTGAAATGGAGGTCTGAACAAAATCATTGCCATGGTGAAATACATCTTGATGACATCGTCTAGAAGTATTTCACCATGTTAATGAGTTTACTCAGAGAAAAATGAAAATCGGTGGAATTCCATGAAGGTGTTTTTATTCAAAATGATTTTAAACACTACTACTGCTACAAAATAACTAACTACAGCTGTTTCACCACTAAACCAACAGCATTTCATCATTGAAAACAGAAAACTCTCTGAGTCAGACCTTTAGCTTCATGCATGCTGCGACTGTGTGTCTGTTGCAACTTTAACAACTGAGGTTATTATTGATGCTTTACTTGACTAATAAAAGTCCTGTAACCGAAAATGGTATGGGTGCGACTTCATCACCCGTGGCGCGAAGCGACACGGGTGATGAAGCCGCCCCCATACCATTTTCCCTTGCCCCCTCAATTGTTAACATGTTAACATCCGTCCCTGCAGCACATTACAAAATTGTTTATCGGCTAGAAAAGTCTGTGGCATAACAAGACACTCTACCTACTGTCAGTGATGGGCAAGTTACTGGAAAAATGTAGTAAGCTACACTACTTGTTACTCTAGAAAAAATGTAGCTAAGCTACACTACAAGCTATCCCTAGGAAATTGTAGCAAGCTACACTACAAGCTACATGACAAAAGTAGCTTGATGTAGCTTGCTACATCAACACTACATATATAAATGTATCTCAATGTATAACCTTCTAAATAATAATCATAATAATACAATAATATAAATAAAAAAAAATCATAATAATAATAATAATCTAGAGTTGGGTTTGAACATAGGATGGTGGCATGTTTAAGTTTTGGGATGTATATTAGAGGTTTTCTTGAAAATGTGTGTGGGGAAATGTAGTAAGCTACAATCCGTGTTACTCGAAACAAGTAGTGTAGCTTTACTACAAGCTACTCAAAACAAGTAGTGTAGCTTCACTACAAGCTATTCCAAGAACAAATGTAGTAAGCTACACTACAAGTTACAGGAAAATGTAGTTAAGCTATGTAGCTTAGCTACTTGTAACAAGCTACTGCCCATCACTGCCTACTGTTGCATGACTAAATAATGATATACATCAGTCTTATAAGGACACCCTGCAATGCAATGTATTCATTATTACCATGCAGCCTGCTGAGACACCCTTGCAAGGTCTCCGTCAACACGTACACCTCCTCCCCTCGCAGTCTGCAAACGCTGCAGTGCAGATACAAACATTTCTCTGTTTTTCTCTCTGTCTGTCGCTCTGCCTTTAGCCAATATAAGAAAGGAGAGGGAGAGACAGTGTTGCCAACCCGCAAAAATCCAAAATGCACTTAGTGGCACTTTCAAAAAAATGCACTAGAATGCGCTAGAGCAGTTGGTTTTCAACCGTTTTCATACCAGGGCCCACTATTTTTATTCTGCATTTTAGCCACAGACCACCGTTGAGTTTAGTCTCTCAGGACTAATTTAGGAGAAATAACTGGCAAAATAGCATTTTTTTTAAATGTGTGAATTCTTGAAAATTGGGTAATTCAGATGTTTAAATATAATTTAACTCTTGAAAGCGCAAAAAATTACGCATTTGGTTTCATTTTACGCTCTCAAGAGTTACAGATCTATAAGGGTCCATTTGGTTACCAATGGTCATTTCTAGGAAGGAAGGAGGACTCTATCATGGGAGGAAAAATGGTGAATTAAATGAGGGTTTTATCTGTGGCGCCTGTCAACCAATTTCGCCCCAGTATTTTACTAACTTTGGAAGTCTGAAAAAGGAGCTAAATATAGCGACAAATGCACAGAGTTGGCAACACTGGGGAGAGAGAGACGTTGATGAACAAATTGTGATTCCACATCCACATCTCTATCATGGAGCCACGTTTACTCCCCATCTTCCATGCCCAAATCTAACAGCTGGTGGCACCTCAAGAGGCTGTGTGTGTGTGTGTGTGTGTGTGTGTGTGTATTTGTGAGTGTGTGTGGGTCTGTGTGACAGGGGCGGATGTAACATTTCCCAATTGGGGGGGGGGGGCAGGAGAAAATGATATGGGGACGGCCTCATCGCCCGTGACGCTTCGCGCCAAGGCCGATGAAGCCGCACCCATACCATTTTCGGTTACAGGACTTTTATTAGGCAATTAGAGCATCAATAATAACATCAGTTGTTGCAACAGACAAAAAAAAAAAGAAAAAATAAACAAAGGTCTGTTTTAACTGTCCTGGCATAATTGTACAGGTGTTGGTCATGTTATATTAAAAGCATGTTGCAATACTCCTTTGTTTTGATATTCAAATCATTAGGGGACTTTTGTGCCCAATACTCAATTAATTACAGATCATTCAGTGTAATGAGATAAAGCTGGCCTTTTTAAACGACCAATCTAGTATATAGTCAGCTGAACACCTGTGCCATTGTTAGAAGGACTCCTGAAGACTTTGGAGGTGGTATCAGAAGGTGAGTTTCCCTCTCTGAAATACTGTATGTGATATATCCATGTTGTTATGATGTGGTACCAGTGGACACAAAATGAAATGTCATTCAGTGAAATGTCAAGTCACTTTTATAGTTGAAATTTAACCCTAGAAGGACCAGTGTTGCTTTTTAGCAACATTAACTCTTTAATTATTTAAAAAATGTTAACATTATTTCTTTTTGTTATTTTTTCACATAAATATTAAGGTTGAGGTTGATTGTTTAGAATTTCATTGAAATTGGTCATGATATTTGCATAACAATACCCACACAGAGGCTGCAATTAGCCTCTTCAATTAATCTCTGGACTTAGTGCGAAACAAAAAACATGTCAATTTTAGGTTCAATGAAGACCTTAAACATAGCTGCTTACTATGACGTGCATTTCATTTATTTATTTTTATGTCATACATTATCTTTGCATTTTACTATATTACACCGAATGGTCACATCTTAGAAAATGGACTGAAAAGAAAATATTCCTGAACAGAAAATATTAAACTTAAACAATAGACACTCTAAGCTACCCAAAAAAGTTAAAACATTTTGTAAGAGAATACTTTTATTTTTTTTAGGCTTGGAAACGCTTATTCGTCTTTGACCCAGTAGCAGGGTTTCAAATCATTTTTAAATACATGCACTTCAATTTGAAATATCTTGGGTTGTTTTGCATGCCATCGTGTTTGGTGGGGCAGACCCCCCCCCCCCCCCCCATGCCCATGCCTAGATCCGCCCCTGGTGTGCAGACGCACATGCACATGTTTGTGTGTGCGTGTGAGGAGGAGGGAGACCGAGAGAAAGAGAGAGTTGGGGGAGACAGAGTTGTTTTGATGTCTGTGCACAACAGTTGAGGCATTTTTCAGCTGCAGACTTACTAGGGGGATTCAGCGAATCAGAATGCATCATGGAAACTTTCTGATCCTAGAGGTTCAAGGGCTCTGGAATAAACAAGACTGATTGTTTCGGAGGCATGCATAATATTAGCCCCGCTAGAGAACCCCGGCTGGCTATTACCCACGCAGAACAGCTTTGGGGATTGTAATCCACCCGAAAATTGAGAGGATTTTTTGGGGAAGGAATAATTGTCACGACGTATCCTTGTCGCTGGAGGTGTTGATGGGAGAGGAGTTTGACAACACACTCCACTTCAGTCCTGATTACAAACCGTCTGGGCTGTTCTCCCACGACCATGAGGAGTACTTCAATAGAGGACATTGTCAATAGAGTATAGACCAGTGGTTTTCAACCTTTTTCACAACATACCAGTGCCCACTATTTATTCTGCATTTTAGCCACCATTTGATGTTGAGTAATTTGGACTCTTGGACCCCAAAACTAAGGATTTTCAAGTTTGCGTCCACAATTCTTGTTCCCCGGGACCACTGGTTGAAAACCCCTGGAATAGAACATGGGTTCCCAAACTGCGGTCCGGGGACTCCCAGGAGTACTTGCAGGGGTTTCAGGGGGTCCCCGGACCACGAGATAGTTAGGAACTGTGTATTTTTTGTGTGTGTGTGTGTGTGTGTGTGTGTGTGTGTGTGTTTTTTATTTTGTTTTTTTTACAAGAATAGTGACAGTCGCCAAGCTCCAATTTCCATGTGGCTAATTTACCTATAATGTTTTCAGATACATATTTTAGTGTGATGATTAAGTTTACGTTGGGTAGCAAAACACTGTCTGGATGCCACGTGATGAGATTTAAAACCATCATTTTTGCGGTTATGTATGGCTATGCAGGTATGTCTCCGTAAAACTCTTTTTTTTTTTCAGTGACAAACTGCTCAGTGGGTTGAGTCAGTGTGCACCTGAGTTAATTGCATGAAGAATAATAAAAAAAATAATCAGATCAATTATATATACAGTATATATTCACATTAACCATCAAAATGCACAGGAAATGGCTATAGGCTATTTTCCATTTCCCCCTCATTTTAGTAGTCTGCGGGAAAAAAAAAAAAAAAAAAAAAACATGAAATTGCATTAATGGTGGGAGAGCTAACAATAATTGACCATAGTGGAATTGGGTGCCGAGAGGCGCTGGAATATTCTGGGTGTTGTACTTGTAAAAGGCCAGTGATTAAATATTTATTTGCAGAGTTCATACGGGGGACAGGCGGTTTGGATCACCACCCAATACGCTGCTGGAGTGGAGTCAGTCGATACACTGCCGTGGCTACAGAGAGGTTAACTTAAAGGGCCACTTCACCCATTTCTGCAGGTTGAAATATCTGCATTTTTGCAGGTTGAAATGTTTACATCGTTGAAAATGAAGTAATTTAGATGTTTGAACATAATTTAACTCTTGAGAACGTGAAATGATACCATTTCACGTTCTCAAGAGTTACAGATACATCAGGGTCCATTTGGTCACTAATATTTATTTGCAGAGTTCATATGGGGGACAGGCTGCTGGAGTGGAGTCAGTCGATACACTGCCGTGGCTACAGAGAGGTTAACTTAAAGGGCCACTTCACCCATTTCTGCAGGTTGAAATATCTGCATTTTTGCAGGTTGAAATGCACCGGTTTTGCCAGGTTGAAATAAATTGGCAAAGCGTAACAATTCTTCTACATTTTTCTAAATGTGTACATCGTTGAAAATCAAGTAATTTAGATGTTTGAATAGAATTTCATGACCATATGAAAGAAAGAAAATCCGCACACCATTTGATGCTCCCGAATATGGTGGTGTGCAGATTTTCTTTCTTTCATATAGTCGTGTTCCATTGTTTAATCTAGCACCCTACCCAAATTGGGTCTTTTTTGGATGTGCGTGGTCTTTTTTTTACCTTTCTGAATATAATTTCATTTCACGTTCTCAAGAGTTACAGATACATCAGGGTCCATTTGGTTACTAATATTTATTTGAGGAGTTCATATGGGGGACAGGCTGCTGGAGTGGAGTCAGTCGATACACTGCCACGGCTAGAGAGAGGTTAACTTAAAGGGCCACTTCACCCATTTTTTGCTGGTTGAAATATCTGCGTTTTTGCAGGTTGAAATGCACCCGTTTTGCACCCGTTATACGTTTTGCCAGGTTATTTCAACCTGGCAAAACGTAACAATTCTTCTACTTTTTTCTAAATGTTTACATCGTTGAAAATGAAGTAATTTAGATGTTTGAACATAATTTAACTCTTGAGAACGTGAAATCAAGGTTCAAGGTTCAAGGTTACTTTATTTAGTCTCGTTCGAGAAATTTGTCTTGGACATACAGACTTGCAGCAACAAGTAAGACAATACAGGACAATACAGTACAGTACATACAGTACAATAGTAGTGACTGGTACACCTCATCAGGCTTACATACCACCTCCCAAAGTAGTGCTTAGTTAAGTAGTCATAGAAAGAATATAAATATAAATAGAATAAATACAACAGTACCAAGACTAGTGCAGTTCTAGCAGCATCATACGACAATCACAGTCTTCTCCTCCCTCCCCTTGCCCCCTCAGCAAGAGAGTTATTGAGGAGTGAAATGGACATTGGTACAAAGGAGTATTTAAATCTATTATATCTCCATTTTGGAGCCTCGTACCTCCTACCTGACGGCAGTAACCTAAACTCAGGGTAAAGTATATGAGAGGGATCAGACACAGTTTTCTTTGCCTGCCCTAGTGTGGCTTGCTCGAAGATGGTCTGCGGGGTGTTGGGAGGTGTTGACATCCCCATAATCTTCCCGGCCGTCTTTACCAATCTCAGGATTTCTGATTTAAACTTAACCGTCAGGTTTCCAAACCAATTGGCGATACCATATCTCACAATTGACTCAATACTAGCTCTGTAGAATATCAGCATTATGTTCGTACTTACTCCAAATAGTCTTAGTCTTCTAAGAAAGTGCAGGCGTTGGTGTATTCTAGTACAAAGATTTTCAACATGAGTGTGCCAGCTCATTTCACCATCAATTTGTACACCCAGGTACTTATATGAGGTGACCTGTTTGATATCATGACCATGTATCCTGATCATGGTATGGTCACCTATGGATCTAGGATCCACAACAATCTCTTCTGTCTTTTTCGTATTGATTTGTAGGTAATGGTTGTCACACCATCCTACAAACCTGTCTACTCCATCAGTGTAGCTACCTATGCTACAGTCTTTTTTGAGTAGACTAAGAACAACAGTGTCATCAGAGAACTTAATGACGTAATGATTTGGTTGTGAGCTGACACAATCATTTGTATACAGGGTGAACAAGAGAGATGAACTAACTGTCCCTTGAGGGGCCCCTGTACTGCTCACTGCCTTGTCAGAGAGCACAGAGTTGAATCGCACTTGTTGTTCTCTTTTAGAGAGAAAAGAAAAATACCACCTTATCAAGAATGGGTTTACCTTCATACTTTTTAGCTTCTCTAAGAGAATGTCAGGATGTATTGAATTAAAAGCAGAGCTAAAGTCGACAAAGAGAAGCCTCGCGTAAGTTCCATCACCCTCTAGGTGCTTTAAAACCCGGTAAGTTAAGGTGGGGATTGCGTCACTAGTGTTACGTGCCGTATAGGTTTGTAGGTCTCTGTATTCCTCCTCCTCTCTATTCCTCCAGTCCCTCTTTCCCCCTCCACACACTCTCATTCCCTGCAGGTGGGAGTGTCCTCAGCATCAGTGTGTCCAGCCTCCATTCCACATCATCCACCCTCATTCGTCAGCCTGTGATTCCTCGGTCCCGCCTCCATCCAATCATACTCACCTGTGTCCTATATAAGCAGTGCTGGCTCATTCTCTCATTCTCTCTCAGACCAAGCAGACCATCAGGCAGCAGTAACCTTGCCCTGAAACATTAAAGTGGTTCTAGTGTATGCCCTGCCTTGGGACAGGCAAGACGGGGGCCCCTTTACATATACATCACGTAGGTTGATTATGTCTAGAAACATTAGGTAAGGGGTGGTTGCCACTTATGTATTTATTCCCGGCTAGAGTAGTTAGGTAGTTAGGGCACCTATATTTTTCCTAGGTAGTCAGTTTAGTTTGTACCGGTTGCTCTTAGCTGTTTTGTTTGTTTCGTTTCTTTGGCAACATCCGCGTCCCTTGGCAGAGGTATACAATTTATTTTCGAACTGCTTATTTATTGTTAATTTAAAACCCTACATCTGTGAGTGTAAGCACTCACAGATTTATGTAACCACAGAGTACTAAGTAGCCCTTTTGCAGAGTACTAAGTAGCCCTTTTGTAGAGTACTTAATGTAGCTTTACTTGTAGTCGGAATCACTCAAACTACTCAAAAGTTACTCTATTTACTTACATTACTCTATTTACTTACTTTACTCTATTTACTGACTTTACTCTAATTACTTACTTGCAATTGTAATTAATTACTTGTAGTCACTAAGTACTTGTCTGTTTAAACAACTATTGTACTGTGAAAACTTGTAACTCTAACTTTGCAAACCAATATAACTAAAGCTATTTGATTTTGTCTTTAAACTGGTGTTGTGTCTGATTATTTGCACATTGAATGTTCAGAATCCCTTGTACTGTTTTTATGTTCGGTAACCCAAACCCCTAGACCGTTCTCAACAAAAGGGTACCGTAACATAAATTGGGGGCTCGTCCGGGATCCTCTGAACATTTGTGGGTGCAAATAATTGATACTCGAGTACTTTTACTTGCTTAGTATCCGATTACTTTAGAGTTACTCGATTACAGATTACAGATTACTAGTTACTTTTTTTCCTACTACTTACTACTTTATTACATTTACTTAGTACTACTACTTAGTACTTCTACTTACTTACTGGTTGCTTGTTGCTCGTTGCTTGGTAGACAACCCCTTGTAGTTTTGGCAATTAACTTGTTGGCTTACTAGTTTTGCACTGCAGGAGAGTTGGTTTGGCTTTTGTGCATCTTGCATGATGGCCACTGGTTTTGATTTAACCCAGTTCGTTGCAAATCCTACCAATGAATCGTTTGATTCGTGTCGCAAGGCTGATTTAATTTCGATCGCCAAACATTTTGGGATGGATGTTAACCCTGGTGCCCTTAAAGGGGAGATTAAAGCAGTGGTGCTGGCGGGGCTAGTGGACAAGGGGGTCCTGGGTGCTCCTGTTGAGGGGGGGCTGGATGGTGTAACCTCCCCCGATGACCTTGGTACGGGGAGGCCGCCACCGACCTCACCAAAATCAGAGACTGGTTCGATGGTACCTTCACCGACCCTGTCGGGGTCTGTGCCACTAGATTCTGCCAAACTGAAGCTACGTTTGGCCCGCCTGGAAAGAGAAAGGGAGGAGAAAAGGGAGAGTAGAGCAGCTACAGAAAGAGCTCAAATACGTGAGCATGAACATCAGCTTGCTGTTCGCAGATTAGAGCTAGAATACGAGTTGGAAACTGCAGTCAGACTACGTAGACTGGAGCTTGAGTCCTCTCCCGGGGGTGTGGTGCCGTCCACCTTCTCCGCCTTCGTCCCTCCGCCCATGGTACCATCTACTGCGACGCCTCCGTCCACTACGGCGTCTCCGGCCTCTGCGTCTGCCCCTCATGGTCCACTCGCCTCCACTGCCTCGACAGCACCATCGGGTAATTATGATCTGTTTCGGCATATAGAACTTCCTCCCTTCCGGGAAACGGAAGTGGATGCGTATTTTCAGACATTTGAGCGCCTTGCGACAGTTCTCAATTGGCCCAAGGAGAACTGGTCCACTCTGTTACAGTGCAAGCTAACTGGGAAAGCCCAACATGTTGTTGCGTCTCTGCCTCTTGCTGATAGTCTCGACTACGACTTATGTAAGGCTGCCGTACTCCGTGCCTACGAGCGTGTTCCAGAAGCGTATAGGCAGCAGTTTAGAGACTTGGAGAAAGATTCTGCTAAAACTTTTGTGGAGTTTGCAAGGGAGAAGGGAGAGCTATTTGATAAATGGTGTGCCGCTAGTAAGGTCACCGACCTCGCGTCCATGCGTGAGTTGATCCTCTTAGAGGAGTTCAAAAAGTGCACCCCTGAGAGTTGTGTAATTCATTTAAATGAAAAAAAGGTCTCTCAGCTTAATGAAGCAGCGATTTGTGCAGATGAGTATGTGTTGACTCATACGGAGGTGTTTGGGGCACCTTGTGGTAAGGGTCCTGGTGTATCTGGTGCTCAACCTGCTATTGCTACTCCTCTTGTTGGTTCTAAGGAGGAGAGGGAGTGTTACTATTGCCATGCCAAAGGCCATGTCCAAAAGGATTGTTTTCAGTTAAGGAAAAAGAATGCTAAAGCTAATGCTAAGCCTACTGGTTTTGTCAGAACAGTGCCTGAGCAGAAAACCCCAAACGGCCCTGTTCCTCCTTGTATTGATGGCTTTAAGCCCTTCGTTTTTGATGGCATGGTGTCCTTGGTTGGAGAACCCAATAGTACTAGGAAAATTAGGATTTTGAGAGACACCGGGGCAGCTCAGTCAGTCATGTTAGCCGGTGCACTGCCCCTTTCAGATGCGACATTCTCTGGTGCACACTGTATTGTTCAGGGAATTGACATGAGTTTCATTAAAGTTCCACTGCACAATGTGTTTTTGAAAACCAAGTTGGTTTCTGGCTGCTTTAAGGTAGCAGTCCGTCCTGCCTTGCCTATTCCAGGTATAGACTTCATTCTGGGGAACGACATTGCAGGGGGTGTGGTTGGCCTGGGAAACATTTACTCGCCAATACTGTACTCGCCAATACTTTACTCGCCAATACTTTACTCGCCAATACTTTACTCGCCAATACTTTACTCGCCAATACTTAATACGCCAATATTACGCCAATACTTTACTCGCCAATACTTTACTCGCCAATACTTTACTCGCCAATACTTAATACGCCAATATTACGCCAATACTTAATACGCCAATACTTAATACGCCAATACTTTGGAAGCCAATTCTGTAAATGTCTAGTTGGCCTAGGTAAAGCATAAGAAAGGAATGACAATGTACTGTCGGATGCGCTGACCCGTGCGTAGATTCCGCAGTACTCTTTTGTTTTTTTGTTGTTGTTCGCTATCTTGAGAAAGGCTTAGTCAATTTTCCAGCCACCACGTTGTTTTATGCGTAAAAGACGCTGCTGTTTTTTTTTTTTCTCTTTTGTTTTCTCTAATCTTGTGGATTAGCTACTGTGAACATAGTTTATGAACAAACTTAGTGTAAGTTTGTTCTTGTTGGTGGGCGTGTTACGTGCCGTATAGGTTTGTAGGTCTCTGTATTCCTCCTCCTCTCTATTCCTCCAGTCCCTCTTTCCCCCTCCACACACTCTCATTCCCTGCAGGTGGGAGTGTCCTCAGCATCAGTGTGTCCAGCCTCCATTCCACATCATCCACCCTCATTCGTCAGCCTGTGATTCCTCGGTCCCGCCTCCATCCAATCATACTCACCTGTGTCCTATATAAGCAGTGCTGGCTCATTCTCTCATTCTCTCTCAGACCAAGCAGACCATCAGGCAGCAGTAACCTTGCCCTGAAACATTAAAGTGGTTCTAGTGTATGCCCTGCCTTGGGACAGGCAAGACGGGGGCCCCTTTACATATACATCACGTAGGTTGATTATGTCTAGAAACATTAGGTAAGGGGTGGTTGCCACTTATGTATTTATTCCCGGCTAGAGTAGTTAGGTAGTTAGGGCACCTATATTTTTCCTAGGTAGTCAGTTTAGTTTGTACCGGTTGCTCTTAGCTGTTTTGTTTGTTTCGTTTCTTTGGCAACATCCGCGTCCCTTGGCAGAGGTATACAATTTATTTTCGAACTGCTTATTTATTGTTAATTTAAAACCCTACATCTGTGAGTGTAAGCACTCACAGATTTATGTAACCACAGAGTACTAAGTAGCCCTTTTGCAGAGTACTAAGTAGCCCTTTTGTAGAGTACTTAATGTAGCTTTACTTGTAGTCGGAATCACTCAAACTACTCAAAAGTTACTCTATTTACTTACATTACTCTATTTACTTACTTTACTCTATTTACTGACTTTACTCTAATTACTTACTTGCAATTGTAATTAATTACTTGTAGTCACTAAGTACTTGTCTGTTTAAACAACTATTGTACTGTGAAAACTTGTAACTCTAACTTTGCAAACCAATATAACTAAAGCTATTTGATTTTGTCTTTAAACTGGTGTTGTGTCTGATTATTTGCACATTGAATGTTCAGAATCCCTTGTACTGTTTTTATGTTCGGTAACCCAAACCCCTAGACCGTTCTCAACAAAAGGGTGCCGTAACACTAGTTCCACGATTTCTCGCATAAGCAAATTGATATGGATCCAATGATGGCTCAGTGTCTTTTCTGAGCTCTTCTAAGAGTATTCTCTCCAGGGATTTCACCACGTTTGAGGTTAATGCTACTGGTCTATAGTCGTTGTTTTCTAACGGACACGGCTTTTTAGGCACTGGAACTATAATTGACTTCTTCCAGATATCAGGCACTGTATGTGTGTCAATTGACATCTGGAACAGACTGTGCCATGCAGGCGTTAATTCCACCGCACACGTTTTTAAAAGAAATGCATCCATCCCATCAGGACCTGCCGCTTTGCTGGTCTGCAAGGCTCTAAACACTTTAGTAACAGAATCCGGTGCAATAATTATTCTATCATTGAACACATTACAGGGTACAGAGTTGATCACATCCTTTACGGGTCCATTTGTTATCATTTGTTATCATTTCACGTTCTCAAGAGTTACAGATACATCAGGGTCCATTTGGTTACTCATATTTATTTGAGGAGTTCATATGGGGGACAGGCTGCTGGAGTGGAGTCAGTCGATATACTGCCGCGGCTAGAGAGAGGTTAACTTAAAGGGCCACTTCACCCATTATTTTTCAAATAAACAAGAAATGATGCATCAATTAATCGCCAGCTGCTGTATTTCTACAGAATTGCTCTATGACAGTGGTTTTCAACCCGTTTCATACCAGGACCCACTATTTATTTTTTTAGCCACGGACCAATTTGATGTTGAATTTAGTCTCTCCAATTTGGGTGAGATAAACTGGCAACAAAAATAACTATTCTACATTTTCTAATTGTGTAGATTCTTGAAAATTAAGTAATTCAGATGTTTGAACGTAATTTAACTCTTGAGAGCGTAACATGAAACCAAATGGACCCTTGGTTTCAAGGCTCCATTTGGTTTCAAGAGTTACAGACATATAAGGGTCCATTTGGTTACTAGCTGTCCATCAAGTCTGGGGACCACCTGCAATGCTCAGGCTTAAAACAAAGTCAATATCTATTAAAACGACAAGCCTCCTCGAACTCTCACCCTCAACATAACCACCAGTATGCCTCAGTGTGGACACAGGGATTAAAACAAGCTGGCCAACCGGCATGCTGATGGGTTCAGGGTTTTCCAGGTCTCATCAGTGCCAGTTGTTTCCCGGACTACATGCAGTAGGTCGATAGTTGATAATGGTCAAAGTGGGTGGTTGTGAATGTAAAATCAGTCAATTTATTTCATTTTTATCTTGCATCACCTGACAGCGAGCATTTAGTAAGTTCATAACGCTCAAGGTGATTGTCGCAAACGTAGCCCTCTTTAATGACAAAGACGAAGCCTTTTCATGAAGAGCCAAGGTCTGTGCCAAGCACTTTCCACACTGCTGCTCACAGTCTATTGGGCGTTCCGCGTGTCCCTGTTGCCAGGCAGATAGATCCTCTACCAATTACACATGCAGCCACAGATGGGAGAAAACTTTGGAGCTAAAACCTCCCAGAGCAAACATTTGTCTTGGATCTGTCCTGAGTCGCTGATTACTCATCAAGTGCAGCGGTGCGCCGTGTTGCATTGTGTAACATACTGTAAGCACACTACGATTTGCAATCACTCTCTCACTCACACACACACACACACACACACACACACACACACACACACACACACACACACACACACACACACACACACACACACGTAAAGACATACGCATGCACGCACACACGCATGCACGCACGCACAGGCATGTAGATCAATAAAGAACATCAATTTTCTGAATGTCAGTTGATTAACCCATTCTGAAAAGGAAAAAAAAAAAATTGTGCCACATTTTCACCATTCTCAAAAATATCAGACCTACAAGCTCGTAGGTCTGATATTTTTCAATAACTAAAGTAATGTTAATGGTGCTATGTGATGCTAAGTAATGCTAATAATGCTAATAATGATAAGTGATGCTAATGCTAAGTATTGTTAATAATGCTGATAATGTTAATTGATGCTAATATTGCTAAGTAAGTAAAGCTGCTAATGCTAAGTAGTGCTAATTAAGTAATCAGCAATACTAATGCAAGTAAGTAAGTAAGGCGTAAGTAAGGCGAATAATGCTAAGTAATGCTAATAATACTAAGTGGTGCTAATAATGCTAAGTAGCGCTTGGAACGCCAAAAGGCATACCCGCCCAGTGTCTGTTAATTGTCCTGAGGGCGGTATGTTGTTATTAATAGTATCGGACAGCAGTTCTCATCACGTCATATACAGGCTCACAGCGTCGGCTCTCTTCTTAATTGGTCCGTGTTGGATTAATAATGTAAATCTGCTAAGCAAATTAGATGTCAAGTACCTGTAGTGAAATAAGTACAATATTTGCTTCTGAGATGTACAGTATGAGTTGTTTAAAGCATTGGTTTTCAACCTTTTTCATACTAAGGCCCACTATTTATTCAGAACTTGAGCCACGTGACCACCATTTGAGGACATTTTAGCCCCCCAGACCCCAAAACTAAAGATTTATTTTCCTTTTGTCAACAATATACCAGGAGGCTGGATTTGGGGAAACAAAACAGGCAAACAGTACAGATCAAAATGACCTTGATCTTCTATATTCTCTCGTTGTATAGACTTCGTAATTAAGTGGTGCTAATTTAGATGATGAATATTTTAACTCTTGAGAGCGTAAACATGAAACCAAATGGACCCATTTTTTCCCCACCAGGACTAAATTTCCGAAGTGGAAATCCCTTGAGAAGGCTATCAGATCTACCAGCCCTGTCACATTGAGAGCTGAAGAAGAAGCAAAAATAGTATCCAAATGTTTTTTTTTTTTTTTAAGCTGCTACAACAACAGCCACAATATCAGAGTTCAGCACCATGGTCAGTTCCAGCTCAACAATGGTTCAGCACCACAGCCAGTTCCAGCTCTACCATAATTCAGCACCACGGTCAGTTCCAGCTCTACCATAGTTCAGCCCCACGTCAGTTCCAGCTCTACCATAGTTCAGCACCACGGTCAGTTCCAGCCCTACCATAGTTCAGCACCACGGCCAGTTTTTTCCCACCAGGACTAAATTTCCGAACTGGAAATCCTGTGAGAAGGCAAAACTATCAGATCTACCAGCCCTGACACATTGAGAGCTTGTAGATCAGAGCCTTGTAGTTGGAGAGTTGCGATATTCCCGTTCCCTCCTATGCACCAGGTCACTCGCGCTGCTGGAGCATAGAGCCAACAGCACCCCATTCACACAACTTAGCAAATTACAATATTGCGATACTGGGGCGTCTCGTGAGGCTGCCTGCGAGGCTGCAGCTGAGTCCAATGTACCAGTAGGAGTATGCAGAAATGCGTTGGACTCAGGTATTTAATCCAGCTTTAATGACTTTAAAACCAGTTCTTTAATAATAGTACAACATAAACATTACAGAGACGGTAGTCTTGACTGAACAACACTTTAAAACAGTTGTCGTTTTGCATACGTACCTAAAATAGCTCTTATTTGCCCCATTGTTCTACCAACGGGTAATAGGTGTAATAGGGTAAAATGGTGCTGATAAGCAGCCTCCTGGGAATTATCGCTTGATAAGAGTAGAAGCGGGTGAATAGGGCAGGGGCTGGAGCCCCCTTTGATGCCTGTGTGTGCACGTACCTGAAGGTTGCCATATAAATTATTAGAGAGAGCAGAGTGCTACTCAGCACCAGAAATATTCTATTTGGTGTGCTTCTGCGAGCAAGCATGGCTCCCTCGATCCACTCTAGACTAGAGTGTACATTACAGCGCGTCTTATTTTTTTCCACGCTACATTATCAAGACTCAGGGGCGGATCTAGGCATGGGGGGCAGTGCCCCCCTAAATGTCCTGACTGATGGCATGCAAAACAACCCAAATTTCAAAGACATTTCAAATGAAAGTGCTTATATTTAAAATGATTTGAAACACTAATACTAATACTAACTAACTACAGCTGTGACACCACTAAACCAACAGCATTTCATCATTGAAAACAGAAAACTCTGAGTCAGACGTTTAACTTAATGCATGCTGCGTGTCTGCTGCAACTTCAACAACAACTGATTATTGATGTTTACTTGCCTGATAAAAGTCTTTTAAATGAAAATGGTATGGGGGCGGCTTCATCCGCCCCCATACCATTTTCATTTAAAAGACATTTTCACCTGCCCCCCGATTAGGAAATGTTACATCCGCCCCTGTTTGGTGTGCTTTTGAGAACAAACACTCGATCCACCAGCATGTACATTACAACGCTGTCTGTAATATACACCCTGCCTATAATTCCATGTTACATTACCGAGACTTGTCATAATACGTCGACTCTGCGAGAGGGAACATTTTATTATGCTATTGTCTCTGCTCAACCGTCTTCATTTTTCAACAGGCTCCAAAGATAATAGCACTCCCTGAACCTTATCTGTCAGACCGTGGCTTTTCAACAACAACAACAACAACAACGCTCTTGGCATTTTCTAACGTCTTAGAGGACTGTTTATGTGGACGCCGCCGGTCTTAGCATTCAGAAAACTGCCCCAGGGCATGCATGGATACCGTATAACAAGTTTAAAAACAGCTAATAAGCAAAACACAGCTTCAAAAACAAAAGAAAAACTACAAAAAGTGCCCTTCTGGGCACAGGTCTACCCCCAGGTAGAGATAACTGTCAGAAATGTTGGTCAAAATAACAATTCTTCTACATTTTCTGAATGTGTAGAGTACATTCAAGAAAATGTTAAGTAATTCAGATGTTTAAATATAATTTAGTGTGTAAAATGAAACATATAATTTAGTGTGTAAAATGAAACCAAATGGAACTGTACGGGTCCATTTGGTTTAATTTTACACTCAAGCGTCATAGATGTATAAGAGTCAATTTGGTTACCAAGTACCAACTGTCCATCATTTAGCTGAGGACCTTCTGGAATCCCCACCTGGAGTCCCCGGTGGTCCCCGGACCACCTGTTGAAAACCCCTGGCCTATACTGTATGATGCATCATCAAAATCATGGGAACATGGGAATGTTTACGGGTGGTTTACGAGGCAAGGCTAATGCCCCGTCTCCTACCTTTACCGCAAAAAATGTGTTTGGCACCTCAAAACAAAACAAAAAATAAAAATAATAATAATAATATAAAATTAAAGCTGCAAGCAGCGATTTACGGGCCCTCGATCGTGCAAGTTTCGGGCAAATATCGGCCAATCAGAAAAGGGGACGCGGCTAAGTCACAAGGAGCCAAAACATAGTCCAATGATACCACCCATATGTCTCTATGACATACCATTGAGGAGTTATGGCAGGAAATAGTATTGACCAATCAGGTGAGGGGGCGGGGCTAAGTTACACCAATCAACGTCAGGGACGCGTCAGGGACTCATTACCCAGTCCATTGCTACCACCCATATGTCTCTATGACTTAGCATTGAGGAGTTATGGCAGAAAATAGTATCGACCAATCAGGTGCAAGTACAGGGGGCGGGGCCCAGCTTCTGATTGGTCGATACCAATCAGAACGTCAGGGATTTATTACCGGGTCCTATGATGCCAGCCATATGTCTCTATGACATAGCATTGAGTAGTTATGGCAGGAAATACTATCGACCAATCAGAAGAGGGGGCGGGGCTAAGTTACACCAATCAACGTCTGGGACGCGTCAGGGACTCATTACCGGGTCCCATGACGCCAGCCATATGTTTCTATGACATAGCATTGAGGAGTTATGGCAGAAAATAGTATCGACCAATCAGGTGCAAGTACAGGGGGCGGGGCCCCTCTTCTGATTGGTCGATACCAATACGAATGTCAGGGACTCATTACTGGGTCCCATGATGCCAGCCATATGTCTCTATGACATAGCATTGAGGAGTTATGGCAGAAAATAGTATCGACCAATCAGAAGAGGGGGCGGGGCTAAGTTACACCAATCAACGTCAGGGACGGGTCAGGGACGCCATACCGAGTCTAATGCTGCCACCCATATGTCTCTATGACATAGCATTGAGGAGTTATGGCAGGAAATAGTATCGACCAATCAGAGGAGGGGGCGGGGCTAAGTTACACCAATCAACGTCAGGGACGCGTCAAGGACTCCTTACCGAGTTCATTGCTGCCACCCATATGTCTCTATGACATAGCATTGAGGAGTTATGGCAGGAAATAGTATCGACCAATCAGAAGAGGGGGCGGGGCTAAGTTACACCAATCAACGTCAGGGACGGGTCAGGGACGCCATACCGAGTCCATCGCTACCACCCATATGTCTCTATGACATAGCATTGAGGAGTTATGGCAGAAAATAGTATCAGCCAATCAGAGGAGGGGGCGGGGCTAAGTTACACCAATCAACGTCAGGGACGGGTCAGGGACGCCATGCCGAGTCTAATGCTACCACCCATATGTCTCTATGACATAGCATTGAGGAGTTATGGCAGGAAATAGTATCGACCAATCAGAGGAGGGGGCGGGGCTAAGTTACACCAATCACGTCAGGGACGGGTCAGGGACGCCATACCGAGTCTAAACCTACCACCCATATGTCTCTATGACATAGCATTGAGGAGTTATGGCAGAAAATAGTATCGGCCAATCAGAGGAGGGGGCGGGGCTAAGTTACACCAACCAACGTCAGGGACGCGTCAGGGACTCCTCACCCAGTCCATTGCTACCACCCATATGTCTCTATGACATAGCATTGAGGAGTTATGGCAGGAAATAGTATCGACCAATCAGAAGAGGGGGCGGGGCTAAGTTACACCAATGAACGTCAGGGACGCGTCAGGGACTCATCACCCAGTCCATTGCTACCACCCATATGTCTCTATGACATAGCATTGAGGAGTTATGGCAGGAAATAGTATCGACCAATCAGGTGCAAGTACCACTTCCTGTTTGGGGCGAAGTTTGGCGCTCCACCACGGTCACGCCTTTTTACGAAAACTCACGATTTTAATAGCTTTTCATCGTCAACGTCTTTTCTGCTTGCCGAGCGATTTTTTTTCCGAACGGAGCCCCCTGCTCCGACGAGTTCGCCAAAATGCGACATGTGGAAATGGCCTAAATTTCACCAAAACGCAGCCTTTATTTTGAAATAACCGACTTCCTGTTCGGTTTCGGACGCGGCACCAAGAGACTTTTTTTTAAGTTGCGACATGATACAGGTGCGTGCCGATTTTCGTGGATGTACGTCAAACCGTATGGTGGGGCTTGAGGCACGAAGTTTTCTAGGGGGCGCTGTTGCACAATTAGGCCACGCCCACTTTTAACAATTTCACCATACGTAAATTTACGCCACTAGGAACGTGCGTGCCAACTTTCGCAACTTTTCGTGTACGTTATGCGGCCGAAAAACGCGATTTACTTCGGTTAAACAAAGAAAGAATAATAATAATTAAAGCTGCAAGCAGCGATTTACGGGCCCTCGATCGTGCAAGTTTCGGGCAAATATCGGCCAATCAGAAAAGGGGACGCGGCTAAGTCACAAGGAGCCAAAACATAGTTCAATGATACCACCCATATGTCTCTATGACATAGCATTGAGGAGTTATGGCAGGAAATAGTATTGACCAATCAGGGGAGGGGGCGGGGATAAGTTACACCAATCAACGTCAGGGACGCGTCAAGGACTCCTTACCGAGTTCATTGCTATCACCCATATGTCTCTATGACATAGCATTGTGGAGTTATGGCAGAAAATAGTATCGACCAATCAGAGGAGGGGGCGGGGCTAAGTTACACCAATCAACGTCTGGGACGCGTCAGAGACTCATTACCGGGTCCCATGATGCCAGCCATATGTCTCTATGACATAGCATTGAGGAGTTATGGCAGAAAATAGTATCGACCAATCAGGTGCAAGTACAGGGGGCGGGGCCCCTCTTCTGATTGGTCGATACCAATACGAATGTCAGGGACTGATTACCGGGTCCCATGATGCCAGCCATATGTTTCTATGACATAGCATTGAGGAGTTATGGCAGAAAATAGTATCGACCAATCAGGTCCAAGTACAGGGGGCGGGGCCCCTCTTCTGATTGGTCGATACCAATCAGGACGTCAGGGACTCAATACCGGGTCCCATGATGCCAGCCATATGTCTCTATGACATAGCATTGAGGAGTTATGGCAGAAAATAGTATCGACCAATCAGGTGCAAGTACAGGGGGCGGGGCCCCTCTTCTGATTGGTCGATACCAATACGAATGTCAGGGACTGATTACCGGGTCCCATGATGCCAGCCATATGTTTCTATGACATAGCATTGAGGAGTTATGGCAGAAAATAGTATCGACCAATCAGGTCCAAGTACAGGGGGCGGGGCCCCTCTTCTGATTGGTCGATACCAATCAGGACGTCAGGGACTCAATACCGGGTCCCACGATGCCAGCCATATGTCTCTATGACATAGCATTGAGGAGTTATGGCAGAAAATAGTATCGACCAATCAGGTGCAAGTACCACTTCCTGTTTGGCGGCGAAGTTTGGCGCTCCGCCACGGTGGCGCCGTTTTACGAAAACTCGCGATTTTAATAACTTTTCATCGTCAACGTCTTTTCTGCTTGCCGAGCGTTTTTTTTTTCCGAACGGACCCCCCCGCTCCGACGAGTTGGCCAAAATGCGACATGTGGAAATGGCCTAAATTGCACCAAAACGCAGCCTTTATTTTGAAATAACCGACTTCCTGTTCGGTTTCGGACGCGGCACCAAGAGACTTTTTTTTAAGTTGCGACATGATACAGGTGCGTGCCGATTTTCGTGGATGTACGTCAAACCGTATGGGGGGGCTCGAGGCACGAAGTTTTCTAGGGGGCGCTGTTGCACAAGTAGGCCACGCCCACTTTTAACAGTTTTACCATACGGAAATTTTTCGCCACTAGTAACGTGCGTGCCAATTTTCGCAACTTTTCGTGTACGTTATGCGGCCGAAAAACGCGATTTATTTCGGTTAAGAAAAAAGAATAATAATAATAATCCTTACGGTTTCAATAGGGCTTCGCACATGCGTTGCAGTGCTCGGGCCCTAATAAACATTGCGGAATCAATAGGGCTTCGCACTTGCTTTGCAGTGCTCGGGCCCTAATAAATAAACGGCGCCCCCGCTGGTGAGAGAGCCTATAATAGCCTATGCCGTAAAGCGTGCTGAAAGCGGTGTGTCATCAGTAAAGAGTCCAGCGACTGCTCCAGACCGCTAGCATCCTAGCAGGCGCTGTATAGCCTCCAGGCCCAGGACAGCAGGGTTTGGCAAAGTCTCTTCCAACAGGCAGCCAAGCTTATTAGGAACAACAACATCCACTAATGGCCTGTTGCTAGACTGTCTGCCTCAGAACGGCTCAGCACACACCAGCACACAAACAACAGGGGAACAACAACTGCAAACACATACGCTATGCGCATTTATTAAGGCAGACCTGGCAACCTTACATGACCCCCTCCCTCAGACTACTGTATATTATTTAAATACATCCCACAAACCACGGTACCTGTCTATCCCGTGGAGTCAGGAGAAATCTCATCTCTGCAAGTAAAAAAATTGATCAAAAGCTCTTTGATAAATCCTTAAGAAAAAAACACAACAAAACAGGGAAACTTGTTGTTTGTTTGCTTTTTTTTCTCTTCAGTCCCTTCAGAGAGTTTTAACATAATTGCATTCCTTATTGTTTTGTTGTAGCTTCAATATAACTTTGTTTTCTTTTCTTCTCAAGAAATCTATTCAGGAGTCACCTACTGTAACTCTTCCACCCCGTATCCTATTTGTAATGTTAAATCTTCTTCCAAAAACGTGGGTTATTCTCAGCTAAAGGCCATACTTGGATTAGGATTTAAAGGGATATTTCACTTTCAAAAAAACTTTGTGATTTCATGGTCTACTCAGTCTCATGTGAGCACACCAAACAGTTTATAAGTTACTTCATTCACTATTTAGATATTTGATGTTCATTTTAGTGCATGCCCCTCCTTCCTATACAAACCCATTATAACTTAAAACTCCATTTTAACCATAACAGATTGTTCGAAAACAACCCATCTTTTTTCTGGTGACTGATATTGTCCACCTAATACATGAGAGGACTATGGAATTTCATTTACAGTTTTAATTTATTTTTAAAATATTGTTTTATTCATTTGGGTGGGCATAGCCAAAAATGGAGGTGGCTACATTTTCCAAAACAATATTTTAAAAATAAATAAAAACTTTAAATCTTTGCTTCTGAGGATCCCCAGAACAACATTGAGATGCAGGTACACGGCAGAGCTAAGATAATTATGGGGGGCTTTGGTAGGAAATATTTTTGATCATCACTGACACAGAAGTATAGAATCTCGTGTCATAATCTATCTAGTGACCTAAGCTAAAATCCAGTGTCAGAAACTAGAATCCAGTGTCAGAAACTGGAATCCAGTGTCAGAAACTGGAATCCAGTGTCAGAAACTAGAATCCAGTGTCAGAAACTGGAATCCAGTGTCAGAAACTAGGATCTATAGATTCTAGTTTCTGACACTAGATCAGGACTAAAAGGAAAGGGAGGAAGAGAAAAGATTCCGAGAACCAAAGCAGAGATTGGTCAGAGAGGTGATAAGTTTTAAATCACAAAGAAAATGCCCAAACACAGTCACCTTCTGGTTTCAACAACTTGCACATTAAGTACCGTTTGAGACAAACATCCTGACATCTTAATGACTTTGCTGCTAATGCTTTCTCATTTTGGGAATGTGTGTGTTCAATGTTATACTCCTCTCGGAGGTGTTGAGCTATGTGACCTTTACTGAAATCATCACAAGTATAAATAGCATATTCGAAAAGAAACGTAATGAACCACTTTAGGGGGAAATACAGTGAGTCTGTGATGGTCTATGATTGTTGTTGATATAATCCTACACATAGAACACAGCTCAGCATGTTCACATCTGACATTCTATTTGCTACTTCCAGGTATATTGATTATCACTGTGCTACAGCTTACTGCATCAGCCTATCCATAACACTTGCTATTAACTGTACAGTGTACACATTTTAATTCATATTTTCTTGGCCCCCAAAATAATACTTGCACTCGCTCTGTGTGCACAAGTACTACTAGTGATAATAAGAAATGCACTATACTGTACCATATTGCTACCAGCCCTTTGTAAAATCTTGACAATCCATGAACCTAATGTCATGACCATTTCCCTGACAATACCATATTTGAATTTGCATTAAAAAAAATCTCTGCACCCTGTGATGTGTGTGGGGCAATATACTGTACTGTGCTCATTCATTCTGAGTCCAGATGACTATGTTTTGCCATTCATCAATTGTCATACAACAAAATACATTAAGAGCTCTCTCAAAGTAGGGTACGGGTACGGGGTCCTCAGCTAAATGACTGTATAATCTACACAGGAGCAGATATTTATAGTTAAACAAAATATACTGTAAAGCGAGAAAACAAAAAAATTGGACTGATCTACAATTTTCGTTGAGGAGAATTCCACCACAGAAGGCGGGGGGCGTTTCCCCTACCCCGCCATAAGCTTAGGTTGGGGCTATGGTTCAAATTCACCTATTTCTACCAATTGCTCGAAAAAACAAATTTTCCATAATGTCCTGGACCACCTGTTTGTAAATAAATCAACGTCAAGTAAAGATAACAAATCCTTCTTCTGGTGTGGAATTCTCCTTTAACGCATTTTGTACGGGTGTTTTTACATTTTATTTTTTTATTTTTACATTTTATTTTTAGCGTGCCACAGAGTGGCGCGCCATGTGCCGTGTACACCTGCTATTTTTGGGGGATGGGGATCGTGAAAACGCAGCAGAAATGAACTTGAAGTGGACGTTTTGTACTGTAGATATATAGAATATATTGCAAGTAGAAATGAACAATTCTTCTCTTCCACACATCCAACCGCTGCAGGCCTACAGTACTCGTGTTCCTCATGTGAAGGCGGTGGTATAATTTCCTGCATGGAACACACAGTAATTGAGGTTGCAGGTGTTGGTGCACCTGCTGACTGTATTCTGGAAGTGGGTTAAAGATATGCCATCCAGGATTGATCTGACCTGGGCCAATTCTGTTCCTAGGGTATTTACTCATTTGTACAGTAAGGCAGGGGCTTTCAACAGGTGGTCCGGGGACCAGCAGTGGTCCCTGAGAGGGTTCCAGGTGGTCCCCAGCTAAGTTGGTTAACCAGATGTAACTCTTGAGAACGTAAAAATGAAACCAAATGGACCCTTGCTGTTTCATTTTTACACTCTCAAGAGTTAAAATATGCATCATCTGAATTAGCCCAAGTCTACACAACTAGAAGATGGACAAAAGCCAAAGAAATCTTTAGTTTTGGGATCTGTGGGGCTAGAATGTCCTCAAATGGTGGTCCGTGGCTCAAATTCTGAATAAATGGTGGGCCCTGGCATCAAAAAGGTTGAAAACCCCTGCTGTAAGGGAAGGTGTGTTTTTTTTTTTAACCCTGAATTTAGGCCTGACCTAAGGTTTTTGAAAAACCTGAAATATTCATATTTCAGCATCAAATAAAGTTAATTATGGAATACTGTACATACTGTACAGAATCCAAATATGGATTCCCGGCCTGAAAGGGTTTTAAGGCCCCGGAATGTGCGGCAAACACAGAAATACCTTTGTAAATATATGATGTAATCACATGCAGCGATAGCGCATGTAGCCGGAGAAGCCCAGTGTGTCAACAAGTTAAAGCAGGGGCGTTTTTGCCATTAGGCAGACTAGGCAGTTGCCTAGGGCACCATGAGGGGAGGGAGGGGCGACCATGAGAGGAGGGGGGCGAGCTCCAGACGTGCTTTAAAAGGATACCAAGCTAATAAGCCTCATATGGATAAAAACATAATACCTATTCTCTATAACTAGAATTGAACATTTAAAACACATATCTTATTTAGTTTAAAAATAGTTCAGAATTTTATCTCTTGGGGGGGGCGCCATTTTCCAGGAGATTTTCCCTGGGGCCCTCCCTTATCAAATGGACCCGTAAGGTTCCGTTTGGTAAGGGGGGCTCCAGGGAAAAATTTGCCTAGGGCTCCAAAATGCTTAGAAACGCCACTGAGTTAAAGGTATAGTAAGTGATTTGGAAAAACAAGATGTGCACATGCACACGCTACAATGAGAAGTGCAACAGGCCAACAGCACATACACCAAGGCCCATCCCCACTCAATCCTGATTGGAGGAAGGCCTCTTCTCATCCTGATTGGATGAAAGGCTTTTCTCCCAAAGCCCAAACTGAAACCATTTTTTTCCTCAGGCAGACTTACTTGGATTTAGTTCCTCCTGTTCCTATTAAGCCACGAGCCTCCTCTATTTGGTCTGTACTTTTCTCACTGGGTCTCACTGGGGACAGGCAGGAACTCCTTATATGGTCACCACACTCTGTAACAGGGAGGATTAACAATATTTCAATAAAGTGAAATCACTTACTACACCTTTAAAGGGGTATTCCACCCAAATGAATAAATCAATATCTCACGTATTAGGACAATAATCAGTTACCAGAAAAAAGATTGGTTGTTTTTGAATAATCTGTCATGGTTAAAATGGAGTTTTAAGTTATAATGGGTTTGTATAGGAAGGACGTTCCGGCAGATTAATGAACATCAAATATCTAAATACTGAAAGGAGTAACTTTTAAACTGTCTGGTGTGTTCACATGAGGCTGAGTAGACCATAAAATGACCAAAAGTTTTTTTGAAAGTGGAGTACCCCTTTAAGGGTGTTATACAACATAAATGCAGCTACAGCCCTCCCCATACTCTGGTTTGTCATCTGGTTCTGCCAAAATCAAGGAAGAACTACTATGAATGTTTTTTTAAAGAAAATATTAAAGGTGTTTTTTTTTTTTTTTTTTTTTTTTTTTTCTGGACATCTACACCATCATAACAGATGATCATTCAGAAAAAATGCCATACATCAACAGGGAGACACGTACTAAACTAAAGAGGTGTGAATCAGCTCTAAACCTAACATTAATGTGACACGATCATGTAGCTTTATATTGGATCACCCCTTAACTATTCACTCCCTGGATATATACTGTATATTTTAACTGACCCATTTAAGTTTAGAAGAGTACTTTTCCTTTTAGACTGACACATGTAGTTATTCAAATGTATGCAGTCTGAATCTAGTCTAATCCTACAGACACCACGAGATGCTGGAATTCATTTAAAAATGTGTGTACAGTATTTCAATAGCAGCTCTCAAATGCATTTTGTTAGTTAGACCAGACAGATGCACAGGCACTTCTGCCTGGCTTACATAGTTATGTGGGCCCGCTCATTGCATTCACAATTACCTGTGTGTGTGTGTGTGTGTGTGTGTGTGTGTGTGTGTGTGTGTGTGTGTGTGTGTGTGTGTGTGTGTGTGTGTGTGTGTGTGTGTGTGTGTGTGTGTGTGTGTGTGTGTGTATATTTATATATTTGAGTGAGTAGTGAGTGAGTTGGGGCAAAATTGGTTGACAGGCGCCAGACATACAACCCTCGTTTTTTCCTTCCTATAGAAGGACCATTGGTAACCAAGTGGACCCTTAGAGATCTGTAACTCTTGAGAACGTAAAATGAAACCAAATGGACCCGTGAGGGTTTAAATTATACTTTAATTATACTTATACATCTGAATTACCTAGATTTAAAAGAAACTACACATGTACAAGAATTGCTATTTTGACCAATGTTTTGCCAGTTATCTCTCCTAAATTGGTCCGAGAGACTAAACTTATCAAATGGTGGTCCTCCGTGGCTAAAATGCAGAATAAATAGCGGGCCCTGGTATGAAGATGGTTGAAAACCACTGCTCTAACGCATTGTAGTGCATTTTGGAAGTGCCACTAGTGCATTTTGGATTTTGGCAGTTGGCAACACTGTGCCTTTTAACAGCCTCAGCCTGATGCCTTTTAGCAGCAGGTGTAATACAGTGTTGAACTCACAACCCTTTATAATCGCACTGCCTTTCAACTGCCTATCCAGATTCGTTTTCTCAATTCTGAACAGCAAAAATCCTTCTGGAAAAAAAGAGCCTTTTAATTCAGAATTGAACCATATTTGCATGCAGGACAGGTGGTTTGAAATGGGTTTGAAATGTGCAGGGGCACAACTGTCACATATGCCCCTCAAAGTGATGGGATAACCAGACGTCCTTTGTGTGGGACAGTCCTTCATGTGAAGACCTTTCAGGTGTCCCACAAATAGGGGCCACATTGCATGTAAAAAAAAATGCAGATCTACAAGCTCAAAACGTGACGCACTGCAACATGTTTTGCGGATCTCATCCCGTTTCTCCACTTGTCCCACACATGCAATACTTCATATGAACATTGAGCAGTTTCTGATCTGGTCACCCTATTGATCTAACAAATGAATAAGATTGTCAAAATAATGAATAAAACCTGCAGCCCCTTTGAAATCCTGCAATCACAGATGCAATATTTGGCAATCACAAATGCCAAATATTGAATATCTGGCATTTGGCAGGACACAGACGGTGGTCCGCAAATTGAAAAAAATAATTCACAAAGGCGCCAGGGGTCCTTTCTCATCTCAACCGTCTAATACGTGAGGTACTTACTTTATCTTAACGGCAACATGCGCCGGCATCGGACCCTTTGCTTTGATGTTGTAAACCACACACAAAGCCAAAGTACAGTTGGTGGGTGTTGTAACTGTGTGAAATTGGGTCAGGATTTCTCCCAGTTACAAGCAACCCGGCCTGCACCTACACTCCAGCTTTGTGCATTGTTTTCAACATCAAAGCGGAGTCCGCCATCGATGATCAAGTAACCTCCACTGCCAGGAGCTGTTCTCAACATGCTGAGAGACCCCACTGGCAGTGAATAATAATATTTGTATTAATATTCACGGTCAGTGGGAGACCGGGCAGGACTATAGGCATGGAGCCCTGGCTGGCCTCACATCTAGTCAAGCAGACAAGCATGGCACACGGAGAGCTTGATCTCTCAATACCGCTTGAGATACCCATTTAATCCAGTTGTTTCCAACCTTTTTCATACCAAGGCCCACTATTTATTCAGTATTTGAGCCACAGACCATTTTAGCCCCGCAGACCCCAAAAATAAAGATTTCTTTTGCTTTCGTCTACAATACCTGGCTCAAAATGAACATTAATCTTCTACATTCTCTAGCTGTGCAGACTTGGGCTAATCTAGATGAGCATTTTAACTCAAATGGACCCCCAAGGGTCAGTCCATGCTGCCTCTAAACTTGTGGCCAAAGATCCGACAAACACCACCACCACGAATAGTACCACTACCACTGAATCAGATGAACCAACACCACTTAAACAGGCAAAAATAGATTTTACATTGCAATAGATTTTACATTGCCACATGTCGAATATGTCACCAAGAGTCAACTTGATAAAATGATTAGCAGGTATGTTGTTGAGGATGTGCTTCCCCTCTCAACAGTGGAATTTGTTCCTTTCAGAGAACTGGTCAGCAGTGCCGATGTGCAGAAAGACATTTAACAGTGAATATTCTAAAATGGAAGATGAGCTCAAAAATACGGTACATGTGATGCATCACAATATCTCTCTGCCACGGCAGATATATGGACTGAACATGATAAAAGCTTTCTTGGTGTAACTGCACATTGGATAAATCCACAGAACATTGTAACATAGGAAAGCAGCACTGGCATGCAGAAGATTCAAAGGTAGACATACATATGACAGCTTTGCCACTGAGCTTGAGAATATACAGTCATCTCATGTCATATCACACAAATTACAGCAACTGTTATGGATAATGGCTCAAATTTTGACAAGGCCTTCAAAGTGTACAGACAACTACATTTCATAATGTGAAGAGGCCGTTGACTTCTCTTACTGTGCGACAGCACAACACACCCCCCCCCCCTTTAGTACTAAAAAAGTAAACTAATAGAAAGCCCTTACTTTCATAATTTAGAAAGGAGTAAAGTAACTAGTTACTTTTTCAGAGAAGTAACTATAGGCCTCACTATAATTCCCTTACTTTTTTAAAAGTAACTTCCACAACATTGCTCAAATCAAAGAACTCCAGCAGTTAGCCAATCCAGCCATGAACAAGCCTACTGTAGAATAACTCACCACTGAGCGGAATAACAGGAGCACAGCGATGAAGGTGTAGAGATCAGAGCTGCTGCTGACATGCTGCTAGCAAACATTTCGGCCATCTTGGAATGGAGGTGGGAGTGGACAGGAGAGGAAGTGGTGTCATCCTCAAAGATGTTCTATGTATAAAGATGAGCCAACTTGCCTTGGTGTCACTTGAGGAGAGATAAAATCACGAAAATGCAGGGGAAATTAATGACAGCCCCAAATCCATAATGTTCCCATGTTGGCATAATAAGGCAGAACTACCTAAGATTAATTCTGCTTTAAATAGCATGTGACATGTGACAAACCAGGCGGTTATCATTATGCTGAATCCATTGCAGGCAGTAGTTTTCCTCAAAAAGAAAGGAAAAAGTCCTTGGCCTGAAACTGGCCATATGCACTTGCCAAAATTTGCTCAAAATGACCTCATCACATTTTCCATCATGATTTCTTCGCCAAGGGCTGTTTTGGGCAAACTACTGTTTTGAATGGATCCAGCATATTTACCCCCACCCCATAGTTTGACATGCCACATACTATTTAAAGCAGAATTTCTCCTCTATGTGTGGTCCATGGTGTCCCTTCATACAGATACAGGAAGTAAAGCAGGTTGGTCCCTCTTGATATTGGCCTCTTGGCTTATATCAAAGATACTCAGGGTAGCTCTACACTATACTTTGCCTTCGGCCTGAAGGGCTGCCGGAAGTAGGACTTCTTCCGGGCCATTGGGCGGTCCCGGAACAGACGTATACGGAAGTCTACTCATTGGCGTGTAGTTTTCTAGTTCCAGAGCCTTGGAAATAGACAGAGTTACGCCAACTCCGTTCACTTCATGGATCCAGTCCATCTACACAGACTTCTGTTGGATAGTGACACGAATAGGGACAGCCGGAAGTTACTGAATGCATTAAAGCCTATGGGCTTGCGCGAGTACATGAAACCTCTCAATGTCGCAACTCTTCCACTAGATGGCTCTGTCTACCTCTTGGTTGACAATCGCTATCTATCTATCTATCTATCTATCTATCTATCTATCTATCTATCTATCTATCTATATATATATAGGCCTATAGATAGATAGATAGATAGATAGATAGATAGATAGATAGATAGATAGATAGATAGATAGATAGATAGATAGATAGATAGATAGATAGATAGATAGATAGATAGATAGATTACATGGTGCACATAATTCTACATTCATTCACACTCACATTCATTGAACTCTGACTGGGGAGACAGTGCATGGGGATAATAATGATGAATTTGATGATAATGACAGGCTAGTTATTTTCAAAGTCATCTTGGAACAGGGTTACAGTAAAGAAATAACAATGCGATTCAGGGTGCCATGGATGGAAATATTACAGGGGTGATATGAAACATGAAAACCACTATTTTACGATTTTCCTCATGTTTTATTTATTCATTAAGATGTGGATTTTGAGCAGAGGTGCCTAGATGTTCCCCTGTATCTCTCGACATGGCTTCACAAGTCTCTCCCAGGAGCGTTTGGCTCTGTGAATAAAAAACTACAAGCTAAATCCGCCCACTGGTTGGGCTGCATGCCGCATCTGTTCCATTGGCTGTTGACTATCACTACCGGGTGATAGTCAGCTCGTATCCTGTCCGAAGCCAGTCCGAAGCTGGTCTGAAGTTTGGACCGTGGCCAGGCAACAGGAAAGACCGGCCCGCGGCCGAAATTCAGACAGGAAGTAGCCGGAAGTTCCCATTGAAACCCATTCAAAAAAGGAGGACGTGACATCACACCCCGGTCCGAGACGGAGAATGTGCAATCCGGTAGTCTGGATGAGCTCTCTATGTATAAACATAGCCATACTCCCATTGGTGCCACTATATAGGCGACATGGACTACAAAGCCTACAAATGGTCTCCTAAGTAGTAATGGTTTAGATCAGAGCCCCCTATCTGTCGTATGTGAAACTGCAGATTACAAAGAGACTCTTCCTGACTCCTAACAAATCTCGCGAGAGTTGGGCGGTGGGATAAAGAATAATTTATAACAAAGTGAAATTTCTTGTGTTCTGTTTAGCTAATAGAAGCCATTTTACTATGAATATGCTGTGAATATTATATGCCTTTTGATGATCGGGTCCAGTATATTATTTCAGTGTCCATGGAGTTAAGTATTGGATCATAAGTTGTGTTCACGTTCATTATACCATTGGAAATGAATAGACTCCAACATACTTCCCGTCTCCTAATATTGTACCCGCCCCCTCCTTTTAGAGTCAGGAAGCAACGTAACTATGACCCTCTTGCCATTGGCCTCTTGGGCTTATATTACTGTGATTGACAGATTGGAATAGGTTGCCATTTTGGGTTGCCAAGTTGGCTGGGTTACGATAGGAAAATATTTACCCCAGCCTAAACCACATCCCCAGAGGCGCCCTCCAGGCTTGAAGCTCAGGCCCTAGTGGTCAGGTCTGGAAATGCAGTGGAATTCATGCACAAGCGCCAGGAGAGAATGCATGCTGGTTTGCTTTGTGTTTACGTTGTTTTCTAGAGGGACCACCTGTGCTCACGACAAATACCACATCTCAATACATAAAGGATGTGTTATATGACACCGCAAACCCACAAGCCTTCTGGCGGGTTCATGGAGAAAATATTCTGCTCTGCAGAAATGTGAAGTAGAACCAACTTCCGGCAGTCTTCCGGGTGCCTCAAAACACCAATGAGCAACTTGTATTGAAAGGGGCGGGGCTATCGATTCAGTTCAGTCTCTATATTTCATTAGGCTATAATCTATTCTAAACTCTCCCCCGTCCTTTGGTTTACTCCAATAAAGACCTTGTATATTGTCTGCCATTTCTGCCAAATGTTCGCTTTTGGCATACCCAAAATATGGATGCAAAACAGGGTGGAAGTGGTTAATTGTTAATTGATGGTTCCAGACAGAATCGGGTTCCATTTCCATTCAACCTGTTGCAAAGTATAATACAATCGCTGGGTGGAAATGATAAGTCCTGCTATATCGGATTACTTAATCTAAAGATTAAAACCCTCCATGTTTAATGACTTGCTGTGTGGGTCATGTTTCAGCTTCAGTGTCTTCAAAAAGAACCCCCGCCGCAGTTTATGTATTATTCAATAAAAACAATTAAGTCTGCTTAAATGGATTCCTTCATTTTCAAATGGCCTTCCATAGCATCGGAGGCTAATTGAATGGGTTTAGTCGTGCAGGATGGTAATCCCAGCGCCGCGTTCCATCAACTCTGAGTGCTGCAGCAGCGGCTGCACCGCACGGCTCACCAGTTAACTTAACAAACATCTCACTAATACACCCACTAATAACCCTGTGTGTGTGTGTGTGTGTGTGTGTGTGTGCGTGTGTGTGTGTGTGTGTGTGTGTGTGTGTGTGTGTGTGTGTGTGTGTGTGTGTGTGTGTGTGTGTGTGTGTGTGTGTGTGTGTGTGTGTGGACCTGGAACAAATGGGCTGATGTAATTTACTGACACACAAGCTTATGCTAATGCTCTGTACCTGTCTGTCTGTCTGTCTGTCTGTCTGTCTGTCTGTCTGTCTGTCTGTCTGTCTGTCTGTCTGTCTGTCTGTCTGTCTGTCTGTCTGTCTGTGAGCGTGGGCACCAATGTTGGGACACTACGTAACTTAATATATTACATAATATATTACCAAAATGCAGTAACTTGTAATATAAATATATTACTTAACAAAAACAATCTAATATATTATACTTTTCTTTCTGCATTACTGCATTACTTTCAATATTACTTTCTGTCAATCTGTCTCATTAAATGTTCTTGTGAAATTATCTTGACAACTGCAGAAGTTAAATAATAAGTTATTTTCTATCATTTGTCATCAAATTATTCATTCAGGAGTGACATTTTTTCAAGTTGATTTCATATGGATTTGGCCAGATAGCCAAGTGTGCTTGCTTTATTGTAGGTATGCCACTGGCCTACACAATATTTGATTAATAGTGACACTAAATATTTAATTATATATTTTGTAAAAAGGTTTTTCAAAGTAATATGTAATAGTAATATTAATATATTACACTTGCTCAGACAGTAATATTGCTTTAAAATGAAGGTAATAATTAATAAGTAATATATTAACAAAGTAAAGTAATATTCCCAACACTGGTGGGCACACTGCACGTGTCTTATAGCTGGTTATGTTTTCCGCTCTGATCTGACGTCAAATGACTTTGACTGGCACTGGATGGGAATCATCAGCTCCATCCATGCTTGAGAATGCCGCGACGGCCAGTTTCCGGGAAAAGCTTGCCATCACCAAAAAATTCAAGCTGAGTCCAGCTTTTTTTTTTTTTTTTTTAAGTTTGTGGAGGTCATATGTGCTCATCGCCTGTCTGTCTGTCTGTCCTCCTGCCTGCCTGCCTGTCTACCTGCCTGTCTGCCTGTCTACCTGTCTGCCTGTCTACCTGCCTGCCTGTCTACCTGCCTGCCTGTCTACCTGCCTGCCTGCCTGTCTGTCTTGCACCAAACGGCACCCGATCACAGACGTACATGTTGGAATGTCTGGCTGTCGCCCATAACTCGTCCATGAATGCCACTTTTGCCGTCAAATCCCACAACTGGAGGTCATGACAGTGTCCTGCGTTGGACCTCTTCCACTCGCTTAATAGCTGGCATTTGGTCCAATTTGGTGGTCAGAAAGGTCAGGGAGGTCAAGAACACGCGGTGGTATACAGTACGCGAGTTCTGAACTATGCACCGTTGATAGGATAGGAGTGATGACATTTGAGAGCTTGTCTGAAGTCGTTTCACTTGCCAGCCATTAGTGTCAGAGTTTGGCCTTTCTCAGCGAAACCCCCTTAACCCCTGTCTCTGCAGTTGGCTGATGCATGGGGGGGCTGGGGGGAGTTATCTGTTTTCAAAGATGAAATACTGTTGGTTTAGTGGTGCCACAATTGTAGTTATTTACAACGTAGTAGGGTAGTGTTTCAAATCATTTCGATTATTAACACTTTACTTTGAAATCCTGATACGGATTCAAGGACAAGGAAACCCCAACCAGTTCCTGTCCCCTCCATCAGGCGTCCCGGCTGGCCAGGGGGAGGCAGTCTAGAGCCCAGGATTACTACCCTAGGGTCGATACCCTAGGCCTAGGCTATCTACCCTACCCTATCTACCCTAGGGGACATGGGGAGAACATGCAAATCCCACACTGAAAGGCCCTTTCACCAAGGGTAAGGGTTAGGTTTATTAGCGACCAGAGGCATGTATCACAGGGCAATGCCCCCCTAAATGCCTTCGAGTGCCCCACCAAACATGATGTCATGCAAACAACCCAAATTTCAAAGACATTTCAAATTAAAATCCTATTTAAAATTATTTGAAACATATGCTACTAACTACAATTGTCACACCACTAAACCAACACCATTCCAACAATGAAAACAGAAAACTCTCTGAGTTAGACCTTTAGCGCTATGCATACTGTGTGTTGCAACTTCAACAACAACTGATGTTATTATTGCTGCTTTACTTGCCTAATGTAAGTCCAAAAATGGTATGGGTGCGACTTCATCGCCTGTGGCGCGAAGCCACAGGCCTGGTAGTGTTGTTCTTTGCTTCTGGTGTTTTTCATCTTTCTTTTTTTGTTTGTTTTTCTTATCCATTGTGTAAGTCAGAGGAAAATACACATTTCTTTAATATGTGTGTATGAGGCCTCGTGTAGTGCAGACATTGAATGGAATTATCTGGTATTATTAGGTCTTTGGTCTGATTCACAGGGAGTTCTACTTTTGTTTTATCTCAATTCACAATTTTGCAACTCATTTTTTCCCCACCCCAGTGTCAAATATTCTCCCTAGATAATGGGTACATTTCAAAACAAAAGCACAAGACACAAAAAAACTGCTATGCTTTGAGGAGAAACCCATACGAAAATCACTGTAAGACTTGCATCAGGGTCTTACATTATTTGCAGTTCATCAGAAGTTCATCAGCGCAACAAAGAAGAAATAATTAAATAGATAAGAAAAGCAAAAAAGCATATCAAACATTAGATGAATTAGTCTGAGTCACAACAAGGTTGTTGTTTTCTGCCGTCTGTTCATGAAAGGTTACTTTAGAGATCATTGGAAACTCATTTGTCCGACGCGCCCGACAGCACATGAGCAGGACTTCTTCTGATGCTCTCTCTCTCTCTCTCTCTCTCTCTCTCTCTCTCTCTCTCTCTCTCTCTCTCTCTCTCTCTCTCTCTCTCTCTCTCTCTCTCTCTCTCTCTCTCTCTCTCTCTCTCTCTCTCTCTCTCTCTCTCTCTCTCTCTCTCTCTCTCTCTCTCTCTCTCCCTCTCCTCTCCCTCTCCCTCTCCCTCTCCCTCTCCTCTCTCTCTCTCTCTACCATACTATTAATTGCAGCGTTCTCTCCACCAGGGCCGGATGTAGATATGGGAATGCCTAAATGCCCCCCCTAAATGCCCTGACTGGCCCACCAAACATGACGTCATGAAAACAACCCAAACTTCACAGATATTTGAAATTAAAGTGCTTATATTTAAGATAATGATTTGAAGCACCACCAAACCAACACCATATCATCATTCAGACCTTTATGCACGCTGCGTGCCTGTTGCAACTTCCACAACAACTGATACTAACTCTGTTCATTTCATCAAGACGTTTAGAGACATAGAAATATTAACTTCTGTAAAGCCAGAAGCAGCAAAGCATAGTGGAGGTAAAACGGCAGAAGAGTTTTGAATTGCAACTGTCCAAAGGCGCCCTTTGACACTGGTTTTGAAGGGGTCAAGGGATTCGAGCTCCCCGCCACATTTTGGGCAGAAAGCGCTTGTTTTTCACTGGAGGAAACAATATTCTTATTCTATTTTGGTTAAAAACAATCGCTTTCTGTCCAAACAGTGGATTTTATTAGAGTGGTGTGGGGCTCAGAGCGCGTCCACTCTGTTAGAAAGTATGCTCTCTAATCGCACAAGCCGTGTTTGTATGGTGATAGGTAAACACTTTGGGAGATAACGCTGGCCTTGTCGTTATCTGACCAGTCAGTGGATATGCCTGACGAAAAGCATGTGTGCCCCAACGGATAGCAACAATAGAAGCTCACAACGTCTTGCATTGCAGTGAGCTTGTAGATCTGCTATTTTCGAGAGCTCACTCTTGTAGAGCTCTTCTATATATTTACTTTGGCAAAAAATGGGAGACCAGGTTAATATAATTGTATGAAGTTATTATGAAGCATCACAATCTTCCAGTCAACAACACCCATCTCATTCCAATAAACTGACAGACTGGATAGCTAAACCTAAATCTTAACCCAACATAATGATGAGTTATTCTTTCCCCAGCAGGGGCGGATGTAACATTTCCCTATTGGGGGGGGGGGGGGGGGGGGGGGGGGGGGGGGGGGGGGGGGGGGGGGGCAATGGTTTGGCAGCGGTGATGAAGTCACACCCATACCATTTTTGGTTACAGGACTTTTATTAGTCAAGTAAAGCATCAATAATAACATGAGTTGTTGTTGAAGTTGCAACAGACACGCAGCATGCATAAAGCTAAAGGTCTGACTCAGAGAGTTTTCTGTTTTCAATGATGAAATGCTGTTGGTTTAGTGGTGACACAAGTAACTGCAGTTAATCAGTAGCAGTAGTAGTGTTGCCATCATGTTTGGTGGGGCAGTCAGGGCCCCACCAAACATGCCCATGCCTAGATCCGCCCCTGATCTGTACCATTGATCAATTCTAATGCCTTTTCTAAAGCCAGCACTAGCTCAACAATAAACTATCTCAAGTAGCATTAAGTTGTGATCCTGGGCGTGAGGATATACGGCGTAACAGCACACAGTGTTATATGGCTGCTGTATTTCCAAAGCTCCACTATAAACTATATTCACACAGTAATGGGAGACAACCGTTTATGAATTTGTCAATTTTGTCGAATGAATTTCCTTCAGGACTCCATCAATAAAAAAAAAAAAAAAAAACTACTGTAACATATTATTACGGTTTGGTTCATGAACCCGTAAGTGTGGTGCTCTTCTACGGAATCACACATTAATGGCAGTGTTTTCAAGCTGTGAGCTTTTACAAATCATTTAACCTGTCATGCACCTTAAAGGGATAGTTCAGATGTTTTTTACTTAAATGTATATTAAGTGTTTTGGGTGATCCTCCAGTCCCCCCGGTAGCAAGATGTGCACATGCACACACTCTACAATGAGGGGAAGTGAAACAGGCCAACATCACATACACCAAGGTCCACCCCCACTCGATCCTGATTGGAGGAAGGCCTCCTCTCATCCTGATTGATCAAAAGGCTTTTCTCCCAAAGCCCAAACTGAAATTAGGTTTTTTTGACCCCAGGGGCTCACTGAGGATAGTGAGGATCTCCTTATATGGTCACCACAGCAGGGACGATAAGCCAAAAAAAGAAAGAAATATAACAATATTTGAATTAAGTGAAACCACTTAGTATAGCTTTAATTTGTACGACATACTTGGCGTTAATATTGTGGTGTCAGCGATGTACAACGTACACAGTGGTGTCAACTTGAGTGCTGTGGTGGGAGTTTTTTTTAACACCCCAAATAATATTATTTTTAAAATATTCAACAAAAAAAGTGGAATTAAATTGGGTGATTATTCTTTGGTCCAAACATTCCCAAGAACCGCAAGATTGTTCCAGTAAAGTAAAAAAGAAAAAAGAAAATTAAAAATACAGCCCATTCTGGATGAATGGGATTTTCCCCTATAACACTCTTCCCCGGAGAAAAAGACAACAGGGTGGGTGCAGGGAAACAAACCTACATTTTTTAATGTCACTATCACTGAAAGCAACAACTATGAAAAATGCAACAACGTAATCATTGTCATCATTCAGAACTTCTAGGTTGAAACTCATGGTGGAGCACCTTTAATTGAGACGCACGGCAAACTTTAGATTTCTTTTTCGGAAGTTTGCGTCGCGCAGGAGTATCTTGTGATAAAAGTTGAAATGGTATTTGTCCTGAGAGCGGCAGGGCTGGATCTAGAGGGGGGCAGGGGTGGGCACAGCCCACCCAAATGTGCATCCTGCCCACCCAATGAAAGGTATTATCAGTGTTTTTCAACCAGTGGTCCGGGGATCACCAGTCCTTGAGAGAGTTCCAGGTGGTCCCCAGCTAAATGGTGTAAAGTTGGTTAAGCAGATGTAACTCAGTGTAAAAATGAAAGCAAATCAAACCAAATCGATTTGGTTTCATTTTTACACTCTCAAGAGTTAAAATATTCATTTTGAATTAGCCCCAAGTCTACACAACTAGAGAACGTAGAAGATTAATGGTCATTTTGAAATGTATGTTTGACTGTTTTGTTTCCAAATTGTATCCAAATTGTGGACAAAAGCAAAATAAATCTTTAGTATTGGGGTCTGTGGGGCTAAAATGTCATCAAATGGTGGTCCTCCGTGGCTCAAATGCCGAATAAATAGTGGGTCCTGGTGTCAAAAAGGTTGCAAACCACTGCTTCATATAGATAAACTTGTTGCCCTTCCAGCCCACCCTAGTAGGGCTGGCTAAATCCGGCCTGCAGGGCGGTGCAAGTTTACATTCGATTCGTAGATGAGGCAAATGCTCTGCCTTGTTGTTTTGTAACACACATACAAACAACACACCGTATATATTAGGGCTGGGAAGATATTGGTACCTCACGATCCGATATAGGTGGCGATATTAGGCTTTTGATAATGAATTTATCACGATATTGCGATATTTGCTATATATCAATATATTGCATGAAATCCATGAAAAAAACAAAACAATAAATGAATGAATAAAAAACTAAAAGACAAAAAAAAGAACTTACTAATGTATATCCTGAGGTATTTATCTTAGCTTTTATTCGTCTCAACTGATTCTCATACTGGGCTTTTTGGTTTTATCTTGTGTTTGTTTTTTGTTTTTGGGGAATGAAACAGCTATAGAAGTCAGTTAACATTTTACTTCTGCGACCCGTTTTTCCTCCCGAAATTATCACTGAGCAAATATTGTGAAATATACAATATATATTGTGGGAGGAAGTATACAATATTATCACAATAACGATATTTCAGCACACCCCTAGTATATATAGCTATAACGTTGCTTCCAGCTCAAATCAGCATGCAGATGCTGTGTATTGTGATGTGTGTCTGTGCCACATTTGGTTTCAACTGCCATTAGTCAATGTGCGATATGGAAGCTATATATGCAAAATATTGCAATTCTGCCAAGATGCTCGGCCATTAAAAGTCCATCCATTGCAGACGCCTGTGTTCTTCCTCGCTGAGCGGTAGTGAGAGGCAATGAATTCAACCAGGCGTAAGGTTTTGTTAGTGTTGATGATTAATTACACATTGTCTTATCTCTATGTTGCCACTAGTGGCAGTGTAATGGGCCTATAGCAGGTATAAGGGCCCTGCTGACCACCCCCTAGACCCCCATCGGCTGTCTCCCATACCCCACCTTATAGGCCCAGTGAACTGGAAATGGTGGAGTTTTTTTTATTATGGATTCCACCTGATTATCCGGGACCGAGGGTTTATGAACCAATCAGGGCATGCATCCCTTCAGGCAATGGGATGGCATAGTGCGAGGGACGGCTTACGCTGAGCTATTTACACTTGTCGCTTGGACTGTTTGTTTTTACTGCCAAAGTATGTATGTGTCATATTTCTACCACATAATATGTTCAGATATACTGTATATTCTAACATGATGATAGAGTTTAAACCCAGTAACACACTGTCTGGATGCCAGAATGGGATTAAAAAATGAGTATTTCTGACTCTAATCACACCTGTGATTGTGGATGACTATTCAGAAATGAGATAAAAACAGGTCAGCTTAACGTCTATTGTTTTTATCTATGTGATAATGCATCATGCAGCATGTGTTCGCTTTCTGTAAGTGTTTAAAAATCTTTCATGGAGTTTTATTTAAAAATACACAAAAAATACACTCTATAATGACCACAGATGTGGTCTAAAAGTGTGAAAAAATACCGGTATTAGTCAATTCAACCCCCCCCCCCCCCCCCCCTTTTAAATGGGCAAAGTCCAAAGTGTCCAAGTGTTTTTTTTTTTTTTTTGTTTGTTTTTTAGGAAAACGAAGAAAAACTTGTTTATATTTTGAAAGCAATACTGCCTCATTAAATTTGGAGTCAGCAAAGGCCTAACTTATGTAACATAGATAGTGGTCAGTAGCACAGCACAAAAAGTGGAGTTTTTGGGGCAATTATGGGCACTGGATTTGGAATATACAGTAATATACTGTTAACAGGCTTGATGATACGATTTGGGAGTTTACCAGAAAGCTTTAGCAGGAGTTTGCTGTAATAAACAATTGTATTCAATATTTAATGAGAAATCATAGCTAGTCTTTATGTACAGTATAATATGTATCGCAATGTTTTTGATCATGCTTCAAGTCATTAATATGCCTTGTAGATTTGTGTGGACATGATGAATAACAGTTCCCACATTCATTGATTCCTAAAAATGGAGGTCTGAAAGAAATCATTAACTTAGTGTTTCACCATTGTTAATGTTTTTAGGTCCCTTTTTCTGAGACTGTACACATGGAACCAAATGGACCTGTTGGGTTTGTACACTCTCAAATCAAATCAACTCAAATCTTGAAAATGGGTGGAATTCTCTCTTAATGTAAGTGGCTCTGGATTAAAAGTTTGTTAAATGTCTTTAGCAGACAGGATGACAGCATGAGGCTACAATCATTTACTACTTCACATTCTTTTAACAATGATTTTTGGAAGGAGAGAGAAACAAAAAGAAAAACATATAATCAATCATAAACCTCCAAAATGGAGTTAGGTGGTTTTATCTCAACAGCAATACTGTAATTATATATGAAAACACATTCACTGATCACTAGATGTATTAGTGTTAAAACAACAGTAAAACAAAAACATTATAAACAGTGCTTTTTTAAATGAGTGTTTATTGTTGTACGTTATTTGTTCAACAAATTTAACATAACACAATCGGTGTTACATACCGGAGTAACAGTGTTACACAGTAACAGTGTTAATGTACTGGTAGTAACATAGTTAATGTACCAGTAGTAACAGTAGTAGTAACAGAGTTACATAGCATAGAGCAGAGAACCACTGAACACATTGCGCTTGTCATTGTACTTATCATAGAGCCTGTACCCACCAGGTAAAGCCATGTAGACTGTGTCTCCCTGCTCCAGCTCTAAGATCAGTCCATTAGACAGAGTTTCCCAACCACCATTGTTCGATGAAAGGTTATGAAGGACTCGCTGACCATTTTTATACATCTCCATAACCACATACTCTGATGACCAGGGGTGAGCTGCAGTGTATCTGAACTCATATACACCTTTGAATCCTGATGTGAAAATACCTAGACAGACAGACAGACAGACAGACAGACAGACAGACAGACAGACAGACAGACAGACAGACAGACAGACAGACAGACAGACAGACAGACAGACAGACAGACAGACAGACAGACAGACAGACAGACAGACAGACAGACAGACAGACAGAATAATTGTAAACTTACAAATAACAGATGTATAAGCTCACAACCGATGACAAAAAAACCCCCCTGTCTATCGGGTTTTAAATAGTAAACTAATGTATTCTCTGAAGTGAATCCTAACCAACCTGTAGATGGATCATAGCCGTTGCCAACGTTGGTGATGACCTTCTGGTAGATCAGAGTGGTGAGAGAACCATAGGGTCCAACTTGTCCGTTGTCAGTCAACCCAACAGAGAACGCTACCTTTGGTGGGTCTGTCAACACAGAGACATCACCACATTGTTATATTAGTTGTAAAGAAAGCATATATTATATATGCCTATACCTACTATTATGTCAGTAATACACCATGACCACCATCAAACGTATTAAATGGATTGTCTTGCAGTGTAGCAGCTTTACATCCAAATATCAGCTTTAACAAGTCACAATGAATGTACTCGGCAGTACTGTAAAATACCACTAGATACTGGAATGTTACATTTTGATTTAATGTAGACAACACTATAGAGCTGAGCAGTTCCTCCACCTTTATGACATTGAAGTGACCCAGAAGTAATTTCTCCATTCATATTCCTCATGGACTTTTTCAAAAATGATTCATATAAAGATCATTATGCCGGACAATGCCAACTTTAGCTGCTATCAAAAAAAAAAAAAAAAAAAAAAAAAAAAAAACATCCATGATACGTCTGAAAATACATGGGGGAATACAGGGGAAATATGTGTAGCATATAACATTGTTCTTAGTAACAATGTTTATTAAATAATCTCACTACTCATCATTATAACATGACCTTTAATTAAAAAAAAACAATTCCTCAATTCATTATTATAATGTATACTGAATCTACTCACTCTTCAGATTGTGTAAGTCGTTGTCAATAGCAGTCAGGTGTGTTTCTACAGTGGACAGCCGAGCAGCATGAGCTGAAATCAATACAAGATTACAATCAATTCATCAATAAAATAAATGATATTATTATAATAATTATAAGTAATTATCACAATCACAATCATGAAGTGTAGTTTAACGCTTTCTCTACTGAAAATAATACAAATATTTGTGCCAAATTTTCACCATTTAGGCCTATCAAAAAATGTCAGATAGACATGTCAGATTGTCGATCAGACATTTTTCAATAGCCAATGAGGCTAAGTAATGCTAATGCTAATTATTGTGTATAATGCAAATAATGCTAAGTAATGATGATAATCGTAAGTAAGTAATGCTAATAATGCTAAATACTGTTAACTAAGGCAATAATGCTAAGTAATGTTAATGCTAAGTAGGTATCGTTAATTATGCTAATAATGTTAAATAATGCTAATGATGCTAAGTAATGCTAATAATGCTTATAACATTTAGAACCCAAAAGACGTTACTGCCAAAAATGGCTTGATTTGCTTTTTTGTGTGGATGATATGATACAGTACAGTAAATGACAATGGGTGCAATTCCAGATCGCTTGGTGTAGCCAGGTATGGTGTAAGTCCTCTCATTGGCTGCATGGCAGCAAATCAGGTTTGGGGCCGTGCTCATTGGTTGCATGGCAGCAAATCAGGTCTGGGGCCTTGGGTAGGCCGAAAGCCTATACCACCAGCCCTGGGCCTGAGCTTACCAAATAATTACCCAGAATAATTAAAACCTGCAAGCCAAAAGGTTCAGAAATCACCTGACCCCCCCCAATTAAAAATGTTACTGCACTCCCCTGCTTTGTTCATCATGATTTGAAGCTCTTGATGACTGGTTTTAATTATTCTGGATAACTATTTGGTAGGCCCAGGCCCAGGCCTGGTGGTATAGGCTTTCGGGCCTACCTCAAGGGCCCAGACCTGATTTGCTGCCATGCAACCAATGAGCACGGCCCCAAACCTGATTTGCTGCCATGCAGCCAATGAGAGGACTTACACCATACCTGGCTACACCAAGCGATCTGGAATTGCACCCATTGTCTATTCTGAGTTCATCTGAATTAATGAAGACTCAGAGGACCAATCAGATAAGACCTCCATCATCACTTATTTCTCACATCTATGGAGGAGGAAACCACGCAAGGCACCAACCTGCACCGCATCGGAAGACCACTCTATCCCTGAACCACTGCTGAACCCAAATTACCTTCACTTTCTTTCTCCAAGTCTGCAACCTGGAGCTCTGTAGCATCTAGTCTGCTCTGGTGGTCTGCAACGTAGATCTCTGTAGCGTTCAGCCTGGCCTGGTGGTCTGCAACGTAGACCTCTGTAGCATTCAGCCTGGCCTGGTGGTCTGCAACGTAGATCTCTGTAGCGTTCAGCCTGGCCTGGTGGTCTGCAACGTAGATCTCTGTAGTGTTCAGCCTGGCCTGGTGGTCTGCAACGTAGACCTCTGTAGCATCCAGTCTGGTCTCTGTAGCATCCAGTCTGGTCTCTGTGGAATTCAGCCTGGCCTGGTGGTCTGCAACCTGGGACTGACTCTCACTCAGTTTGGCAGCCATTACTGTAAACAATATCACAGAGAAATACATGTATGTTAATTCTCATTCTGTGCCACTGGCAAATAAATACGCTGCAGTGTTGTTTTCGTTGACTAAGACTAAGACGAAAACGCTCGTCAACGAAGCTTTTTCCAAGACGAAGACGATCCAAAGACTAAACGAAAAGTATCCTCTAAGGACGAACTTGAAGACGTACTGTAATGGACACGTTCGTCAACGAATCAGACGAGACGAAAATGTTAGGGCGGGACGAACGGAAATGAGATCCAATCACAACTTTTCTTTTTGTGGGACTAGTTGGGAAGACATCCAATCAGAACGCTTCCCAATGCGTTATCATGTTAGGTTGATCGTCAGCATGTTGGATGGAGGAAAAGCTCACGATTGGTTGCACAAACAAACAATTCTTCCACGATGCGAAACTGTGGCACGCACCAGGAGTTTTTACTACTTTACTACGGAGGAAACACTCGCAGCCTAAGAGCCTACCCCCCAGAACACCACGTCGTTTCATCAACACTATTTGTCTAGCTGAACCGCGCTGCCGCTGGCCATCTCACTCGATACAGCACCACCGCGAGAAGCCACAGCAGGCAGCCCAGAGAGCAGCTGCTGCGCACCCGGCAGCAGCAGCAGCAGCCACCGGCTCCGGCTCCGTCCATGTCCGTATAGCTCTGGTACAGCGTGCTGCGCACCGCCCCTCAGACTCAGAAGCAGCGGAGCTCCTGCTGCTGTATACGGACATAGACTGAGGCTGCAGCTGGTCGCCGCCGATGACAATCACGCTCGGACCGCACTCTAAACTGCCCGCTATGGCTTCCCACGGCAGCGCTGCACGGAGCAAAACAACCAAAATGGTTCAGCCAAACAAACAATGCTAATGAAACGCAGCGCTCTGAAAAATAGGCTGCAAACGTTTCCCAATGCGTGCCACAGCTCTCGGCGCAGAACACTTGTCTGTTTATGCCAGGGGCTTTCAACAGGTGGTCCCTGAGAGGATTCCAGGTGGTCCCCAGCTTTTTTTTAACCAGATGTAAATCTCTGAAAGCGTAACCATGGAACCAAATGGACCTTGCGGGTCCATTTAGTTTCATGTTTACACATGAAACCATTCAAACCAAAGCAAAATAAATCTTTAGTTTTGGGTCTGTGGGGGCTAAAATGTCATCAAATGGTGGTCCGTGGCTCAAATGCTGAATAAATAGTTGGCCCTGGTATCAAATTTTGAAAACCACTGGTTTATGCAACCAATCTTGCTGTTTGCCTCCATGCAACATGCAAACTAAATGTGCCTAGCTAGTAAGATTAAAATTGCAAGAGTAAGACTAAACCTCAAAGACTAAGACTAATAAAAGACTAAGACTAATAAAAGACTAAGACTAAAAAAAGACTAAGACTAAATAAAGACTAAGACTGAGACTAAGACTAAATCGACGTTGATATTTTGTCGACTAGACTAAGACTAAAAAAAATGAATTTCAGAAGACTAAATGGGACTAAAATATGTTTGTTTTCAAAAGACTAATGCTTGTTACACACCGGCGAAAAAGCGAAACGATTTTTTTCGCGCGAATATTTCGCTTTTTTTAAAACATATTGGAGTCAATGTAAGCTTACACACCACGGCGAATTAGCGAAATAGCGAAAATGCGACTATTTTCGCTTTTTGTTTTTTCGCTTTTGTGTCGAATTTTTCAGCTAGTCGCAGGCGACTAATACCCGCTGACCAATCAGAATGCAGTCTAAACTGCGCTGCCGTGTTGAAACCATAAACTGCAGCGCATCTTTCTCTTTCTCTTTCTCTTTCTCTTTCTCTTTCTCTCTCTCTGTGTGTGTGTGTGTGTGTGTGTGTGTGTGTTGTGTGTGTGTGTGTGTGTGTGTGTGTGTGTGTGTGTGTGTGTGTGTGTGTGTGTGTGTGTGTGTGTGTGAGAGTGCGCGCGCGCGCTCTCATTATTAAACCACAGTGTTCACTGCTCCATGTTGCGCCAGGGCATATCCACGGCGCATCACGCATTGGAAGGGAAAGAGATCAATGTCACAACCTATAGCTCTGGTTTGGTTTTGGAACTGCCTATGTGAATTTTTCTCAACTAGGCCTACTGCAAATAGGCAGTAGGCCTAGTTGCGCTGTCCCCTGCAAACACAACGGTAGGCTACAGGTGGAAAAAATCTTAGCGTATTATGTGATGCGATTATTGTATTGCGCATCAATCCATGGCCAAACTTAACATACCGCCTCTTGTTGAGGCTGCTGTGAGCTATACGATCTGCAAACAATGAATCTGCCTTAATATCTCATACTAAGGTAGGCAGTTTGGTAGACAGTTTGTGCATAATATAGAACTATATACAGCTTTCATGCTCTCATGATTTAATAGGATAACCTCTCCTAACTTCCCGAAACGTTCTCATCTTGCGGGCCGCGGACCCCCAAATGGATATGCCCGTCATTGAAATGAAACCACCCGAGAAGTTGGGAACTTTACCAAGTGAGTAGTCCTGGCGTTGTGCGTTCTCTCGAAATTGAAATCGGCTGTGGTGCGAGCGAGGAAAGCTGCTGCGCATTTCTCACTGATTGATCTATCTATTTGGTCCATTTGGTTTCATGTTTACGCTCTCATAATGTGAATTAGCCCAAGTCTACACAACTAGAGAATGATGAAGAATGGCCTGGTATTGTGGACAAAAGCAAAAGAAATCTTCAATTTTAGGGTCTGTGGAGCAAATGTCCTTGAGTGGTGGTCCGTGGCTCAAATGCTGAATAAATAGTGGGCCCTGGTATGAAAATGGTTGAAAACCACTGATAGGCTATAGACAAAAGAGCACGGCGCCTAGATTAGGCTGATAGGGATCAGATAGATCAGGGGTTTTCAACAGGTGGTCCGGGGACCACCAGTGGTCCTTGAGAAGGTTCCAGGTGGATGGAAAGTTGGTTAACCAGATGTAACTCTTGAGAATGTAAAAATGAAACCAAATGGACCCGCAAGGGTCCATTTGGTTTCATTTTCACACTATTCATCATCTCAATTAGCACCACTTAATTAAGAAGTTTACACTGTTTTGTTGGCAAAATACAGCCTGAATTGTTGACAAAAACAAAAGAATTATTTAGTTTAGGTCTTTGAGGCTAAAATGTCATCAAATGGTGGTCCGTGGCTCAAATGCTGAACAAATGGTGGTCCCTGGACAGAGTTGTACCCGAACGCGTTCAAAGAGCTCACCACACAGCTAACACACAGCACCAAGGAAGGACGCTTCTCTCCAACACGTTGAATGAGCTAATAAAGCTGTTCATGTTGGTAAAATGTATAATCTTCCTGCGCTATGCGTGTATTTAAATCATATACTGTCTGCGCAGCAACCTTTTGCCTCACGCACGTGCCGCTATCCCGTGATCATAAATAACGCACCATGCACGTGTGCGCTCGGACGCACAAACACTTGTGTATTCTTACCATCTGATTTGCCGTCGGATCGTTTTCATTTTTATTTACCGATAGGCTACGATTAGGCTACTACAGCGGCCTTAAGGTTTGGGGGGCCCTTTCACATTGTTATTAATATAACAATATGGGCTATTGTAGGCTATAGAGTTGGGATACCCGACTGAAACAATACCCGCGACGCCCCGGGCTCATTCGCTTAATTGGTGGTCGGGCTTTCAGTCGACCTGGCTATGTTAATAAATTGATATTGTAAAATAGTAGCCTACTTTGAAAAATGCTAAAATGCCCTATTCAAGAGTGAGACTAGAATGAGCTGAAAATAGAGCAGATCTACAAACTCACTGAGTTTGGGAGGGGAAAAAAGGGAGGGAGGGAAAAAAGAACGAAAAAGAACTATAATAGTTCTTTTTTTTTGAACCATGAACTTTAGTTCTAAAAGTTCAGCAATGAACTATAACGGAACTAGTTCGGAAAAAGAGAACTTTCCCAACACTGTCCCTGGAGTAAAAAAGGTTGAAAACCACTGAGATAGATGATATATGGCATTTTAATTTGGTGGAGTAAGATGGTCAACTTGTATTTCAGCCTTTTAGCGCCGTCGGATTAATTAATTAATTAACTCGATCGGATCGTGTAGGCTACGTGCATCTCCGGACATGACTGATGATACAAAAAAACTTTTATGACCAACATTTCGATCGCTTCCTGCGTGCGTCCTTGGCTAAAATGACAACACAGAGGAGGGTAGTAGAAGGAGGGGAGGGGGAGAGGAAAGGTGAATTTAATCGTTTTATACGCCAGGAGGGGAGGGAGAGAGGAAAGGCGAATTTAATCGTTTTATACGCTTCGCTTTTTGGTGTGTACAGGAGGCCGCGACTAAATTCGCCGGCAAATATTTCGCCTTTTTTTGTTCGCTTTTTCGAGTCGTTTCGCTTTTTCGCAGGTGTGTAACAAGCATAAGACTAATACAAAATATTCTCAAACAAACAACACTGATACGCTGTTTTTAATTTCTGCTGATTAAGTTCAAGTTCAAGCTCATCACCACCACCAATAACTCTCGGTTGTTGCAAGCTCCATATAGACCTTCAACTCATGAACATCTATTTCGACCAGGAGTCAGGGTCGCATACATTACAACTACTGTAAGCTGCTGTAGGTTACAACTAAGCCGTGGTAGGTTCAAACTAGCCTGTGGTTTCCTGTGTGGTTGGATTGAAGGTTGGGTTTTGGGCAGATTGTCAGACCATCCTTACCTCTCACTAAGCTCCATGAAGACCATCCTTACTCTCACTAAGCTCCATGTAGACCATCCTTACCCCTCACTAAGCTCCATGTAGACCATCCTTACCTCTCACTAAGCTCCATGTAGACCATCCTTACCTCTCACTAAGCTCCATGTAGACCATCCTTACCTCTCACTAAGCTCCATGTAGACCATCCTTACCTCTCACTAAGCTCCATGTAGACCATCCTTACCTCTCACTAAGCTCCATGTAGACCATCCTTACCTCTCACTAAGCTCCTCTGCTCTTGGACCTCTTCCTCCATGTTCCTCAGATGAACTCGCTGTTCCACCACGGTGTCTCTGAGCTCCTTGGCTTCTTCCTCACTGGCTGCAACCCTTTAGTTGGGGAAATTTAGCAAAATTTTAGGGAAATGTTAAATAAAATCAACCATGTTTTTTTTATTAGGCTGGACGTAGATGGAAAAAAAAAAATCTGCCCCACACACACACACACACACACACACACACACACACACACACACACACACACACACACACACACACACACACACACACACACACACACACACACACACACACACACACACACACACACACACACACACACACACACACACACACACACACACACACAGTGTGTGTGTGTGTGTAGTGAGTAGTCATGACTTATCTGTTTTTCCTATAACAGGCCCATCCCCATTTTCGCCCACTCATACATGTATTTCTTGTTTATTTATTTTACATGATTATTTCAGAATCATGGGGGGAAAATTGACTCACATGTTACTTAAAACAGAAGGTCATTTCGATGAATTTGCCTCACTATATATATATTTTTTTTTAAATATGATTGATAAATAACAAAAATCCCTAATTTCCATACCTGGCCTCCATGTTGCTGAGCTTCTCTCTCTGTTGAACCACGGTGGCTCCCAGACGAAGAACCTCGTCTCTGAGATCCTTGGACTCTGCTTCGCTGGCTGACAGCCTGGACTCCATGTTGCCAAGCTGGACTTGTTGTTCCGCCACCAGTGCTCTGAGATCCTTGGACTCTGCTTCGCTGGTTGACAGCCTGGACTCACTGGTTGACAGCCTGGTCTCCATGACACTGAGCTGGATGCGTTGGTCCATCACAGTAGCACTGAGCTCCTTGGACTCTGCCTCCATGTTCTTCAGTTGGACTCTCTGCTCCACCACGTCTCTGAGCTCTTTCAGCTCGGCCCAGAGAAGGTCAGGTTGTTGCACAAGGACAGCAGCTGGTATAGCCTGAGTCTGATGGCCAGCCTCAGACAGACGGTAGAGTATCAACAGAACAGCCACGTAGAGCTTCATTCTGGAACAGAGTGACTGTCGGCATCTCCCATCCTCCTTTTATGCCCCAAGATTACACGCACCCGATGAACCAGCCCAGAGCGCGCCGCGTGCACGGTGGTACCCAGTGGAAACCGGACGCAACTGGACGCTAGAGTTACGTAACCATTCTGTTGCTGAAAAGAGTGTGTGAGAAAGTGTTTGGTGTAATCAGCTGTCGTTGTTCAAATACATGCAGTACAGGATAGTTTTTCTGCTGTGCTGAACACGCCGTCACCTCAAAGCACACCAAAGGGACAGGTCAGGACAAGACAGTTATTTTAGGTCAACCTCACCAATGAAACTCATTGAGTTGTAGTGACTATATTCACACGGCTGCCATCTTGTCAGCAAGGTGCTAACAAGGTGCAACTTCCCTTAAAGAACTGTTTTCAACCAAGTTTCAGGTTTTAGGTTGTTATTTGACAAACTAAATGGTGGGTGTTGTTATTTCGCTGCTTTCTTTAGTTTGAGGTATTTTAGCTATATTGATAGTCATTGTTCGAATGAAGGGGCATAGAAAAACTGGGCTAAACATGTATATATTTACAGAATATTAGGGCAATTTATTTTCTTTTTTTTTTTTTTTTTTTTTTTTTACAATAAAATACTAATTACAATAGTCCTATTAAACCCCAGGAAATTACACCTGGCCAAAATACATCTACTAAATGTGAAGTTAGAGATACTATGGGCAATGCATTCGTCTGTCATATCATATTATTCAGTTTCAGTAGCATGCAGTAGGTCCAGTAATCTTTAGTGGCCAGGTATGATTTCTTGGAGTCCATTAGGATATGGTAAATAATAAAAAATGACCATATTGTTTGTAAATTAATGCATATTCAGGAAATGCATATTCCATGGTTAAATGCCCCCTTCCCTTGTCAAAACAGCTAAAACCCTTAAAACTAAAGAAAGTAGCAGACGAAAACCAATTAACACCCATCATTTACTTTGTCTAATATCAATCTAAAACCTGAACCTTGGATGAAAAAAAGAAAGACAGTTGTCCTTTAAGACAGCCCAGAACATTCATTATAACCATGATTCCCAAGGCCTTTAATTTCAAGGACCTCCATTTTGACATGCATTAGTCTACAGTCCAGATCATTTCCTGACTAAATTTAAAGTTCAGCATTGTAGTGTGCAACCTTTTTCTTATTGTCGTTCGTGTACAGACCCCACATTTAATAGCATTTTCACTCTGGGACCCCTGTGTAAAATCAAATGTCAACTCTGAGAGTGTACCTATTTGTATCACTTTCAAGTATCATTTACCTGGGGACCAACTGGAACTCCCTCAAGGACCCCTAGGGGTCCCCGGACCCGGGAATCACTGTGGCGATTGTGTATCAAGAGGTTGACAAGGTCATCCGATAAGATCCGTGGGTTGGCGGTTCGAATCCCAGCTCCTCCTCCTGTCTACATGTCAAAGTGTCCTTGGGCAAGACGTTGAACCCCAAATTGCTCCCTTTGTGCTGGTTGAAATTCCACCACAACTGTTGTATGAATGTGTTTGTGAATGAATGAGTGATGACTGTGAATGACTATGGCTGGTTAGGACTTCAGCAGCTTATGACTGGTTATGACTTTAGTAAATGATGAGACTGATTGTTTGGAGCAAACTGACAGCACAGCTGGAGGAAGAGAGAATGACAACTGGCTACACAGGTGACTGATATACTCTAATGGCTGCTGCTGATTGGTGGACTGCTGAAAATGGTGGCCCAACCGGCAGCGAGGGGCGGGGTTAGACTGGCCTATTGCAGGATTGATCTGAATGAGTGGGCGGGGCCTGTGAGAATGATTGACAGGATGGAGAGAGGGAGAGGAGAGCAGAAAACAGAGGGGAGGAACACAAACTGCCTGGACTAAGGCCCTCATTTATCAACGTGGTGTACACCCAAAAATGAACGTAGGACATGCGTAGAGCAGAATTCCCACCTTGTTTGACATTTACCATTCCCACCATGAACTTGAAGTTGATCCCACGTCCGGACAAAACCCACGTCAGGTCGGGAGCTGTCGTAGGACTTGTCCTTGCCTGTTTTTCTGTCCTAAACAAGCGGAGCAGCATTGTCTGAACTGCAGAAAGGTATCTAAAGTTATCTATTCACTCCTAATAGCTATAAAACCTAATAAACGATACAGATGAAAAAATATATAGGTTTGAAAAGGCATATTATGCGAGATTACATCCTGATCCCGGTGGGGTGAAAATAAAATAAAAGCCACTTTTATTTGCAGTGACAAATACATGCACAGCCTGACTATTTAAAATGATATTATATGCTACGTTAGTACAGGTATATCATTCGCCTCAGTCACTCAGATAAACTGCAGACCTACAGTAGGCTGCTTGCGAGAGCAATTTCGGTAGTCGTGATCGAGGATCTGCGGGAGATTGCATCGATGTGGATCTACAGTAGCCTACGTCTGGTTTGTACAATGGTCTGCATGAAGGATAGAAAGCTTGAGGGGGAGGGAGGTACGTGCGCTCTTCCTAAAAATGCATGGATTTAATCCTACACTACAGAATACAAACCTGTAGCCTATTCCATTTACTGCGATGTAATAAAAAAAAATGTGGACCGAGGACCACCAGTGGTTCTTGAGAGGGTTCCAGGTGGTCCCCAGGCTAAGTTGGTTAACCAGATGAAAAGTTGGTTTAGCCAGATGTAACTCTTGAGAGTGTAAACTAAAAAATAAAACAGAGTGGACCCTTGCGGGTCCAAATACCATGCTATTATTTTACTTACTTAATAAACAAGGCAACTTGCGTGTGTCCGTGTGAAACAGAGGGGGGGGGGGCGCCGCGGCAAGCAGCGCAATCGGTGGAAAGTTTTTATTCATTAATGTCTAATCCTGATGAAAAAAAGAATTAAATAAAAGCCACTTTTATTTGCACTTTTATTTGCAGTGACAATAGCCTACATGCACAGCCTCACTATTTACAATGATCCTACGTTAGGCGCTTATATGTTCGCCTGAGTCACTCAGATAAACTGCAGACCTACAGTAGGCTGCTTGTGAGAGCAATTTCGGGAGTTGTGATCGCAGATCGGCGGAGATTGCGCCGCTGTGGAGTTACAGTGGCCTACGTCTGGTTTGTATTGTACAACAGTCTGCACGAAGGATAGAAAGCTTGTAAATCAGCATCATCACACTAATATGTAACACCTGCACTCCTGCAGTCATGTGCCTGCCATCGATTCATTTATTAATCACCAGCGATCACATTATATGGTTGATATGAGTTTATGAACTGTCTTGTCACTGCTGGCAGTTATCTATCTCTGATTTAGGCTACGTGGTCACTCACAGGCAGCAGTCCGACTCGGGGGGGAGAGGGGGGGGGCTGCGCTCTTTCTAAAAATGCGTTGATTTAATCCTACACTGCAGAATACTAACCTGTAGCCTCTGCCTATTCCATTCACGGCGATGTAATAAAAACTGGTCCTATAGGCCAGTAGTTTTCAATGTGGTCCGAGGACCACCAGTGGTTCTTGAGAGGGTCCCAGGTGGTCCCCAGGTAACCAGATGAAAGTTGGCTCTTGAGAGTGTAAACTAAAAATAAAACCAAATGCCATGCTATTATTTTACTTAGCCTACTTAAAACAACGGCGAACGGAGTTGCGTGTGTCTATGTTAAAAGGGGGGGGGGGGGGGGGGGGGGGCTGTCGCGCCGCGGGAACTAAGCAGCGCAATCGGGCTGGGGGGGGGGGGGGGGGGCTGGCTGGCTGGCTGGCTTGCTGGCTGGCCGCAGGAAGCAGTGCAATCGGTGGAAGTTTTTTTTTTTTTCCCCCCTCATCACCATGGTTGCTGGTCGTATTGCAGTTGTTAATGTCGCAAAGAAAGGGAGGAGCGGCCTGTTTCCAAGGGCGTGCCAGATTGATTTCAGCCGTCACATTTATCATCGTAGGAAGGAAAAGAGGATGGACTCAGCTGTTTGCGATCGCTTGATATATGCCGGGTGGAGTTGTGTGCACTCCAAAACCCACGTTGAAATTTGGGGACGAATCTACACTCCTTTTGATAAATGAGGGCCTAAGGATCCATTTACACTGGCAGCCAGATGTAGACTGAATCTGATCTGTGTCACTGTGAGACTGGAATCTGATTGGTCTAGCAGGTCACATGACTCATTTAAACGAATCAGATTCCAATCTGCATGTGACTCAGATCTGATTCAGGCTAGATTTGGCTGCCAGTGTAAATCAGGCCTAACTGCTCCCTCCATACTAATACACCTAACAGAATGTAATGCACTATGTAAAGCACCTTGGATGAAGGCACTATATACTGTAAATGCACCATTTACCACTGCACCAATCAATCAATCAATCAATCAATCAATCAATCAATCAATCAATCAGGACCAACATGGTTCATCTAGGTCAGTGGTTTTCAAATGGTGGTCCGGGGACCACCAGAGGTCCTTAAGAGGGTTCCCGCTGGTCCCCAGGCTAAATGGTGAACAGTTCGTTAACCAGATGTAACTCTTTGAGAGCGTAAACATGAAACCAAATGGACCCTTGCGGGTCCATTTGGTTACATGTTTACACTCTCAAGAGTTAAAATTTTCACAATCTGAATTAGCCCCAAGTCTACACAACTAGAGAATGTAGAAGATTAATGGTCATTTTTTATCTATGTTTGCCTGTTTTGTTTCCCAAATCCAGCCTGGTATTGAGGACAAAAGCAAAAGAAATATTTAGTTTTGGGGTCTGTGGGGCGAAAATGTTTGCAAATGGTGGTCCATGGCTCAAATGCTGAAGAAATAGTGGGCCCTGGTGTCAAAAAGGTTGAAAACCACTGATCTAGATCATTAGGGCCCAGGTCAGAGCTGACCTTTCACCTTTGTCATGGAGACATTGTACTTCATCAGTTTCAGATCATATCAACCTGTATTTCTATAGCTCAGTTTCAGGGCTGGATTAGAACGTCTGAGGGCCCTGAGCACTGAAACTCAAAGGGACCCCCAGCACATTGTGACAGCCTGGGTCACAATTGAGTCCACAGGGAGCAAGTTGAAATAAAAGAAACAAACTATATAACTGGCTAGCCTGCTAATCTACAAGCTCACTGTTCGAGAGAGCAGGAGAATTAGAGAGGAGGACTACTGTCACAGGAATATATCCAGATTTGTTTGCAATATCATAATTCAAAAAGGAATACAGATACCTAACCTCTAAGGCAGTGGTTTTCAAACAGTGGTCTGGGGACCACTAGTTGTCCTTGAGAGGGTTCCAGGTGGTCCACAGCTAAGTTGGTTAACCATATGAAAAGTTGGTTAACCAGATGTAACTCAAGAGTTAAAATATTCCTCATCTGAATAAGCCCAAGTCTACACAACTAGAAGATTAATGCTCATTTTGATCTGTATGATAATGTTCGCCTGTTTTGTTTCCACAATCCAGCCTGGTATTGTGGACAGCAAAATAAATCTTTAGTTTTGGGGTCTGTGGGGCCAAAATGTCCTCAAATAGTGGTCCATGGCTCACATGCTGAATAAATTGTGGGGCCTGGTATGAAAAAGGTTGAAACCCACTGCTCTAGGGGAAGGCCTACTTGACTGCAGGATTCACTTTATTAAAGTTGGAACAAACAGCAAGAGGATGTCATTAAACCTGAGTAGAGGCCCTGGCTTGTGTTGTGTTTGAATTGACATTGGTACTGTATATTATTATTGATGTTGAACATTTTAAGTTGAACGGTATTCAAATGTTCAGGTTTGTTTTCTTGCTTTGAAGTGAAGAGAACTTGGAGTTGAAGATTATTTAAGTTATTTGGTGTTTTTGTTTTTTATTTTCATTGAAAGAACTTGTAGCCTATGTTAGGATGACCAGATACAAAGTGTTCATTTGAGGGACAGAAGTATTGCATGTGTGAGACAAGTGGGGGAAAAAAGCGTTGCCAATGCAGTTAGTAAATTATGTTATATTAAAAAAATAAAAAAATAAAAACTAATTTCAATTCAAATATAGCAAAAAAGCCGATTTAAAAACTACAAACCTGTTGCAGTGCGACATGTTTTGAGCTAGTGACACTGGTCGAACTTATTTTAACAGACTTAAAAACACACCTATAGAAGGAGACGACAAAAAACCAAATATGATGCCATTTGAACAATGATGTCTGTCAGTCACAATGTGGGACGGACGGACAGACAGACAGACAGACAGACAGACAGACAGACAGACAGACAGACAGACAGACAGACAGACAGACAGACAGACAGACGGGTTGGTCTTGGAAATGAGGGACTGTCTGTAAAGTGTAGCAGGCATACAGGAATAAAGGGTAATATAACAGGCATGATGGTATGATTTGGGAGTTTAGCGAGGGTTTCTGTAATATAAACATCTGTATTCCATGTTTTATGTTTCATCATAACTAGTCTTTATGTATATGATGTATCGACATGTTTTTGATCATGCTTAAAGGGAAATTCCACCCATTTTCAACATTTTACTATGTCATTAATACATTTGGTTTATTCTGTACACTCCCTTCCATCTGTACAGTCTCAGAAAAACAAAAAATCTTGAAAATGTGTGGATTTCCCCTTTAACGTAAGAGGCTCTGGATTAAGAGTGTGTTAAATGTCTGAATTGTAAATTGGAGTTGTGACTTTATGTATTGTCAAATACCTCCATGAGAGGTTGTGTCTGTTTGGTTCCACAAACAAATCTTGAAAATCACTTATCACTAGATGTAATATAGTGTTAAAACAATCAGTAAAAACATCATAAACAGTATCTTTTTAAATCAGTGTTTATTGTTGGGCATTATTGGTTCAACAAACACTTAATGTAACATTACTACAATCAGTGTTACATACTGGAGTAACAACAGTGTTACATAGAATGTAATGGTAGTAACAGTGTTAATGTAATGGTAGTAACAGTGTTAATGTAATGGTATTAACAGTGTTAATGTAATGGTAGTAACAGTGTTAATGTAATGGTATTAACAGTGTTAATGTACCAGTAGTAACAGTAGTAGTAACAGAGTTACATAGCATAGAGCAGAGAGCCACTGAACACATTGCGGTTGTGACCGCTTTCATTGAGCCTGAACCCACCAAGTAGACGCAGGTCAACTGTGTCTCCCTGCTCCAGCTCTAAGATCAGTCCATTAGACAGAGTTTCATAATAACCACCTTTATTGTTCCATGAAGTGTTCTGAAGGAGTCGCTGACCATTTTTAAACAACTCGATAACCACATACTCTGATGAAAAGTGATGAGCTGCACTGAATGTGAACTGATAAACACCTTTCAGTCCTGATGTGAAGATGCCTATAGATAGATAGATAGATAGATAGATAGATAGATAGATAGATAGATAGATAGATAGATAGATAGATAGATAGATAGATAGATAGATAGATAGATAGATAGATAGATAGATAGATAGATAGATAGATAGATAGATAGATATTAAAACTAATGTTATTTTATGAAGTGAATTAACATGAATGAATCCTAACCAACCTGTAGATGGATCATAGCCGTTGCCAACGTTGGTGATGACGTTCTTGTAGATCACAGTGGTGGTAGAACCAAACGGTCCAACTGTTCCAGAAGCCAAACCAGCAGAGAACGCTACCTTCGGTGGGTCTGTCAACACAGAGTCATTATCATCATTGTTTACAACATTAATATTAATACAATCAAATATTATATACCTACTTTTATTTCAATAATACACCAATCAATCGATTGAGTTATTAAATGAAATGTAACGTTTTGCAGTGCAGCAGTTTTACATCCAAATATCAGCTTCAACAAGACACAGTGGTAAACATAGACTGTACTCTGAAGTACTGTAAAATACCACTAGATACTAGAATGTACTCTGAAGTACTGTAAAATACCACTAGATACTAGAATGTACTCTGAAGTACTGTAAAATACCACTAGATACTAGAATGTACCCCGAAGTACTGCAAAATACCACTAGAGACTAGAATGTACTCTGAAGTACACTTGAGGTACACTTTTGCCATCATTTAGGTGGCAAAGTCTTCCACTGCAGGCTGACCCCCCCCCCCCCCCCCCCCAGACTTCATCTTAGCCCATAGCTCTTGCAGCCTCAACAACCTTTAGAGTCGTATGTAAAGGCTCAATTCATAGAGGTAATGTTGACTTACTGTAACACTCTATAGTGCCACACCGCAACGTTGTTTTATCACAGAATGTGATAAAATGTATGTTACATGGGGTATGTTGCATGGGGGATCTGCCCTATACTGTGCGGTATCAATGGTTTTTTGTGTCTGTAGACACAATGGAATAGACGTATTCCACAGTTCATTAAGTAAGGGATAACACCCGACGAGCCAGTGATTTGTTTCCTATTAACTGACCGAGGTGCAGCCGAGGTCAGTTAGTTAGGAAACAAATCACCGGCTCGAAGGGTGTTATCCCGCTTATTACATGGCTTACGTCAGTGGTTTTCAACGCCCGAGGACCACCAGTAGTCCTTGAGAGGGTGACGGCAACGGCATGTAAACAACCAAATACGTAGCTAACCAAATGGACCCGCTAACGGCGTGCTGGAACTAAATGCGGAAGCGCACCGCGGGCTTACGTCAGTGGTTTTCAACGTCCGAGGACCACCAGTGGTCCTTGAGAGGGTGACGACAACGGCATGTAAACAACCAAATACGTAGCCAAATGGACCCGCTAACGGCGTGCTGGAACTAAATGCGGAAGCGCACCGCAGAATGATATGAGCACAGCTGTTTGCACTTTGGGGAACTTGTTTATGCAGCGGCCCATAATAGCGCGGAGCGGTGATTATAGTGTAATATTTACCGCTCACATGATCAGAACGCTGGCTTCTGATTGGAGCATTCATTCAAGCCATGTAATAAAGTAAAATAATGTATAATAAATCTACTCACTCTTCAGGTCCTGTACTTGGTTGTTAACAGCAGTCAGGTGTGTTTCTACAGTGGACAGACGAGCAGCATGATCTGAAATTAAATTAATCAAATCAGATTACAATTAAATCAGTTAAATAAATAATTTATAATAGTCATTATAATCCCAAACATTAAGTGCAGTTTAATCTGCTTTTTTGGGTGTGGATTATATGATCGATACAGTAAATTACATTATGAAAACATACCATCTATTCTCTGAGCTCTTCTGACTTAAACACTCAGAGGACCAATCAGAGAAGCCCTCTAACGTCACTTTAATCACACATCTATGGAGGAGGAAACCATGCAAGGAACCAACCTGTACATCTATGGAGGAGGAAACCATGCAAGGAACCAACCTGTACATCTATGGAGGAGGAAACCATGCAAGGAACCAACCTGTACATCTATGGAGGAGGAAACCATGCAAGGAACCAACCTGCACATCGGGAGCAATGTCTTGCTTAAGGACACTTTGCCTCTGGAGGAGCTCAAAGGGATCAAACCGCTAACCTATCAGTCCCCATCCAGATGTTCTACTGACCACTCTATCCCTGATCCACTGCTGAACCCAAATTACCTTCACTTTCTTTCTCCAAGTCTGCAACCTGGAGCTCTGTAGCATCTAGTCTGCTCTGGTGGTCTGCAACGTAGATCTCTGTAGTGTTCAGCCTGGCCTGGTGGTCTGCAACGTAGACCTCTGTAGCATCCAGTCTGGTCTCTGTAGCATCCAGTCTGGTCTCTGTAGCATCCAGTCTGGTCTCTGTGGAATTCAGCCTGGCCTGGTGGTCTGCAACCTGGGACTCACTCTCACTCACCTTGTCAGCCATTTCTGTAAACAATATCACAGAGAAATACATGTATGTTAATTCTCATTCTGTGCCACTGACAAATAAATATGCTGTTTTTAATTTGTGCTGATTAAGTTCAAGCTCATCACCACCACCACCAATAACCCTCGGTTGTTGCAAGCTCCATATAGACCTTCAACTCATGAACATCTATTTCGACCAGGAGTCAGGGTTGCATACATCACAACTAAGCTGCTGTAGGTTACTACTAAGCCGTGGTAGGTTCAAACTAGCCTGTGGTTTCCTGTGTGGTTAGATTGAAGGTTGGGTTTTGGGCAGATTGTCAGACCATCCTTACCTCTCACTAAGCTCCATGTAGACCATCCTTACCTCTCACTAAGCTCCATGTAGACCATCCTTACCTCTCACTAAGCTCCATGTAGACCATCCTTACCTCTCACTAAGCTCCATGTAGACCATCCTTACCTCTCACTAAGCTCCATGTAGACCATCCTTACCTCTCACTAAGCTCCATGTAGACCATCCTTACCTCTCACTAAGCTCCTCTGCTCTTGGACCTCTTCCTCCATGTTCCTCAGATGAACTCGCTGTTCCACCACAGTGTCTCTGAGCTCCTTGGCTTCTTCCTCACTGGCTGCAACCCTTTAGTTGGGGAAAAAAATAAATAAATAAAAATAAAATCGTCAGCGTCAGTCTATACTACATGTATATCACAGACCATAGCGTCATATCACCATACCGCCGGTCCCTATGACATATTGTTGTTAGTGGACCAGGCCAGGCCTCTTCATAATTATTATATTATTACTGTATATTGGGTTTATAGCTGGTTTGTCTGCCTTATTTCTCTGTGGCGATGGCATGGCTAGGTGCGGTTGTTTTGGCTGAAAACTCTTCGCTGTAGGACAGTGGTTTTCAACCTTTTTGATACCAGGGCCCAGCATTTATTCAGAATTCGACCCACAGACCACTATTTGATGTTGAGTTTTGTCTCTCGGATGCCAAAACTAAGGATTTTCAAGTGTTTGTCCACAATTTAGGAGAGGACTGTCAAAATGTTGGTCAAAATAACAACTCTTCTACATTTTCTAAATATGTACAGTACATTCTTGAAATTTAAGTAATTCAGATGTTTAAATATAATTTACCTCTTGAGAGCATGAAATGAATGGACCTGTAAGTGTTGATTTGATTTAATTTTACAATCTCAGGAGTTAGAGATCTATCTAAGGGTCCATTAGGTTACCAACTGTCCATCATTTAGCTGAGGACCACCTGGAATCCTCTCAGGGAACACTGGTGGTTGAAAACCACTGCTGAAGAAGAATGTTTGTTCTATATGGATTCCAGGCTTGGTCACTGTTGACCACCTGTAATCCTAATATATCATAAAATCACACCTGTGTGAAGTAAAGGGGAACTCTTATCTTCTTATCTAACAACAATTACAACATAATGTCTGTTTAAGCGATGGATGATAATGTCTCTATTAGTGACGAAACAAACATTAATTTCTCTTAATTGTCTATGTCGTTGTTTTAGAGCTATTTTGGAATTAATCCAATTAGGCCATTTTTTTTTCATTTAATCTAATTAGGCTAGCCCCCTTGGCAAATGAACTGCCGAAAGTTACCATGTCTTTAACAATTAACCATCATGCAGGCAACATTTACACAATTTCACCCTGCTTTAAAGGCAGGCGAACTCATTACATTTCCCATGTCTAAAGATAGGTCACCTGGTAAATGGATGCCAAATTTGTGTTGGTGTGGAATTCTCCTTTAAGTAGCTTGTGAAACTAGAGGGCTTACATGATTCTGAATCTGTTGCTGTCCATCACAAATTTGATGAGTCATCTCACTGAAGAGTGGCTATGGCTGTTTTAGGAGTGTTTTTCATGAAAAAAGAAAGAAAAACACCTTGCAAGCAATAATTTCAGAATCATGAAAGCCCCATAGTTTAACCCATCACATGTTACTTAAAACAGAATGACATTACAATACATTTACCTCATTACATACTAAACTAAACTAAACTAAACTAAACTAAACTAAACTAAACTAAACTAAACTAAACTAAACTAAACTAGCCATACCTGGCATCCGTGTTGCTGAGTTTCTCTTGCTGCTGGACCACAGTGGCTCCCAGACGAAGAACCTCGTCTCTGAGATCCTTGGACTCTGCTTCGCTGGCTGACAGCCTGGTCTCCATGTTGCCGAGCTGGACCTGTTGTTCTACCACGGTGGCTCTGAGATCCTTGGACTCTGCCTCGCTGGCTGACAGCCTGGTCTCCATGTTGCTGAGCTGGACCTGTTGTTCTACCACGGTGGCTCTGAGATCCTTGGACTCTGCCTCCACGTCGCTGAGCTGGACGCTCTGCTCTGCCACCAGGACTCTGAGATCCTTGGACTCTGCTTCGCTGGCTGACAGCCTGGACTCACTAGTTGACAGCCTGGTCTCCATGTTGCCGAGTTGGACCTGTTGTTCCACCACAGTGGCTCTGAGATCCTTGGACTCTGCCTCCATGTTCTTCAGCTGGACTCTCTGTTCCACCACCATGTCTCTGAGCTCTTTTAGCTCAGCCCAGAGGAGGTCAGGTTGTTGCACAAGGGTAGTAGCTGGTTCAGCCTGAGTCTCATGGTCAGGTTGTTGTAGGAGGATAGCAGCTGGTTCAGCCTGAGTCTGATGTCCAGCCTCAGACAGACAGTAGAGTATCAACAGAACAGCCACGTAGAGCTTCATTCTGGAACAGAGTGACTGTCGGCATCTCCCAGCCTCCTTTTATGCCCCAAGATTACACGTACCCGATGAACCAGCCCAGAGCGCGCCGCGTGCACGGTGGTACCCAGTGGAAACCGGACGCAACTGGACGCCGGCGTGTCGTAACCGTAGTGGCGCTGAAAAGAGTGTGTGAGAAAGTGCTTGGTGTAATCAGCTGTCGTTGTTCAAATACATGCAGTACAGGATAGTTTTCCTGCTGTGGTGAGCACACCAAAGGGACAGGTCAGGACAAGAGTTATTTTAGGTCAACCTCACCAATGAAACTCATTGAGTTGTAGTGACTATATTCACACGGCTGCCATCTTGCAAGGTGCTAACAAGGTGCAAGCCCATTCTACCAAACTTTAAAGTCCCATAAAATAGCACCAAACAAACCAACATTGCAGCTGCACAGGAAGCTTGAATTATCCTCTTTCAGTCTGTAAGCTTTGTTTCATAAAACATGTTATGAGCTACCATACACATATACCATGTACACACAGTTATCCCAAATTCTGGCACTTAGAAAATGAATCAAATCAACTTCATGAAACAAACCATTAGAAAATAGAATAAGAGGATGACTCAAGCTCTTTGTACTGCTGCAATGTTCAGCTGCATTATTTCATACTGTTCAATCAGAATGGCTGTAATTTGCTCAGTTATTCATAGTATGATGAAATTTTACCTACAGTGTCAATGTTTTTTATGTTTAATCTACTCCATATTTAGCAGAATATCTAACCTAATTTCAAAAATCACACCTGTGTGAAGTAAGGGATGCTGTGTGAAGTAAGGGAAGTTATCTATAATACATTCCACACAGATGGCATTCTGTGCTCAGCCGATCAGTTGAGCACATTATGACACTAATTAGCTCCGCAAACCCCTATTTGAAAAGATATACCAGAGACGCCATAAGTAGGAATTGATCTCGATAACAGATACCCAATGAAATCCAATAACAAGCTTATTGTTATCAATAACCTTTGGGCTTATCAAGCCTGTTATTGAGCATAGCAGTCCTTGCCGTCATATTTAAATAATCACGATACGAGGTGATCGAGAAAAAAATGTAATCATCCACGCTGGCACAAACACGTTAAAATGTCTAAAGTCTAAATGTTTATTGATATCTGGAAACCACTGCTGTCTGGGGAAACAAAATAACACCTTTAAAGTGATGGTACACAATTGAACCAATTAACAGTTGATAACCCTCGTTCAGAATTTATTGTCTTAGTCCATTTGCCAGACGTGAACCCAGACATGTTGAATACAATGAGATTTTATGTCAGAAATGTTGAGTCATACTCAACTGCCGGATTTGCATGTGTTGAGCAATTCTCAACTGCCGGATAATTATGTGACCATACCATTAACCTATAGAAGCAAAAAAGGTCAAAATGTCCCCCTTCTCCGTTGCGGCAGGTATCATGATTTTTTAAGTATCCGATATGTTTAAAGATGTTTTAGCAGTCACTGGGCTAAAACACAGAATCACTAGTCATCAAAATGTGCCTAGTCAGCACATTTGGTAGTTTTCTGCCATTTTCAGCCATTTTTAAACAAAACTAATGATTGGACTGTTTTCAGCATCATTAAAACCCCATTTAGACATATCACATGCTACATATAGCATATGAAATGCTGCCATCACCCCCTCCTAAAGGCTGGTGTGGTCACATATCCATACTATAACTAAGGAAATGTCTGAATGAATGAATGAATGAATGAATGAATGAATGAATGAATGAATGAATGAATGAATGAATGAATGAATGAATGAATGAATGAATGAATGAATGAATGAATGAATGAATGAATGAATGAAACCGACGTAACTCCTTAAGTTAGAGTTAAGGTTAGGTTTAGTTGCGGACGGTAAGAAGCAGCTGCCTTACTATGGCTCGCGACCGATAGTAAAACGGCCGACCAATACTAAAACAGTCTCCCGGTTTGCCGACGAATAACCATCGGTCGCGACTATTACTATCGGTCAGAAACCATTTACAATCGACCACCAAGGCCGTCCGCCTCGGTCGCAAATTGATTTCGCTGTCTCTCAATTCAGCACTGCTCCGTGCATGTGTTTATTTAGGCTTAGGGTCTCTCCCCAACCTATAAAACTAGCCATGACCGTAAGCAAGTAGTCGCGACCAGATTGCAACTATACGTAGTTGCTCACTTGTCACGACCACAACCACCTAGACTAGAGCCACGACCAGTAAAATAGTCGCAAATAATAAGAAGATAGAAGCTAAGAAGAAGGTAGATAGTGCTCTCTCTCCTTAATTTACCAGAAGTCTAAACAATTAGAGAGTTAAAGAAGGGGAATTCCACCCATTTTCCACCCAGATTTTTTCCTCTGAATAAAAGAAAAATCATAAAATGGTGAAACACAACTGGATGATGATGGCGGATGTAACATTTCCCAATTGGGGGGCGGGGGGGATGGGGGCAGGAGAAAATGGTAATGGCCCGTGTCACTTTGCGCCACGGGCGATGAAGTCGCACCCATACCATTTTTGGTTACAGGACTTTTATTAGGCAATTAGGCATCAATAATAACATCAGTTGTTGAAGTTGCAACAGACACGCAGCATGCATAAAGCTAAAGGTCTGACTCAGAGAGTTTTCTGTTTTCAATGATGAAATGCTGTTGGTTTAGTGGTGACACAGCTGTAGTTAGTAGCAGTAGTAGTGTTTCAAATCATTTTAAATATAAGCACTTTGATTTGAAATATCTTGGGTTGTTTTGCATGCCATCATGTTTGGTGGGGCAGACTGGGCATTTAGGCGGGTGGATCTAGGTATGGGCAAGGGGACGCATGACCATGCCTAGATCCGCCCTTGGTGCATGCGCAAGTGCGTGTGTGTTTATGTGGGACACCGGCGTGTTGTAAGTGCACCGCCGACGCTGTGGAGAGAGTATGAGAGAACGTTGTATGTAATCAGCTGCTGTTGTTCCATGGTCCAGGCAGTACAGAGTAGTTCTGCATGGAGCACTGAGCTCATTATGACCTCGCATGTTCAGTTAGATCAGTGGTTTTTAACCTTTTTTATACCAGGGCCCACTATTTATTCAGCATTTGAGCCACGGACCACCATTTGATGACATTTTAGCCCCACAGACAGACCCAAAACTAAAGATTTAATTTGCTTTTGTCCACAATTCCAGGATGGATTTGGGAAACAAAACAGTCAAACATTAATCTTCTACATTCTCTAGTTGTGTAGACTTGGTGCTAATTCAGATGATGATTATTTTAACTCATCAGAGTGTGAAATTTTTAAACTCTCAAAGAGTTACATCTGGTTAAACAACTTTTCATCATTTAGCCAGGGGACCACCTGGAACTCTCTCAAGGACCACTGACGGTCCCCAGACCACAGGGGTTAGAGAAATAATAATAATTAGACCTATTTATAAATTTCACATGAACCCATTTCTGTCTCTGGTCTCCACTGCTGCAGAATGTCAAAAACCTAAAGTTTTTTTTTTTTTTTTTTTTCATTTTCTAAATTAATGTCGCTGTAATGCCAAAGGTTCAGGTAGTCAGAAGTGAGAGGCAGGGCCTACCTATCTTATCGTGTGTGTGTGTGTGTGTGTGTGTGTGTGTGTGTGTGTGTGTGTGTGTGTGTGTGTGTGTGTGTGTGTGTGTGTGTGTGTGTGTGTGTGTTGGGTGGGTGTGTGAGTGTGTCAACCAATAGGTTTAAGGACACTATCTTGCATTCAGGGTTAACACAGTCATGGAAATATTTTGAATTTAGAACATCTATTTTCCATTCCTGTAAAATGGTTGTGTTATTTCTGGAATTTAACATTGGTCCTGGACAAAATATATAGTTGCATGTGGAATGCTTTTGATTTAATTAACAGTTTTCTCTACATTTTGGTTATGGACATATCACATTATTGTTTCAAAATGCTGGTCATGGGTGGTATGACATGGCTGACTTGGTATAGCCTATAGGTTATATTTCTCATTTTGACATGTACATGAGTCTCTGTATTATCTGCATTTATTATAGTTTTATTTTACCCAACGGCACAGGTGTGCACCCCTGTCATTGAGGGGCTGTTCCACGCAAAGGGAGAATTCTGTTCACCCGAGCAGGCACTACCAGACAGACAGGCAGGCAGGCAGACAGGCAGAAAGGCAGGCAGGCAGGCAGCTAGACAGACAGGCAGGCAGGCAGCTAGACAGACAGGCAGACAGGCGGGCAGGCAGCTAGACAGACAGGCAGGTAGCCAGACAGACAGGCAGACAGGCAGGCAGGCAGGCAGCTAGACAGACAAGCAGGCAGGTAGCTAGACATACAGGCAGACAGGCGGACAGGCAGGCACACATGCAGGCAGGCAGCTATACAGACAGACAGGCAGGCACACAGGCAGGCAGACGGGCAGGAAGGCTAGAAGGCAGGTAGACAGGCAGGCACTACCAGACAGACAGGCAGGCAAACAGGCAGGCAGCTAGACAGGTAGGCAAGCAGGCAGCCAGAGAGGCAGGCCTTTAATTTCAAGGACCTCCATTTTGACATCCATTAGTCTACAGGCCTGATCATTCCCTGAAGTTTCTGTTTAAATTTAAAGTTTGGAATTTTAGTGTGGAGCCTTTTTCTTATCGTCATTCATCTATGGACCCCACATTTACTGGCATTTCTATCTCTGGGACCCCTGAGTTCAATTGTAAATTCAATGTTAAATCTGAGAATGTACCCATTTGTATCACTTTCAAGTGTTATTTACCTGGGGACCGACTGGAACACCCTCAAGGACCCCTGGGGGTCCCTGGACCCCACTTTGGGAACCTCTGTGGCGACTGTGTATCAAGAGGTTGACAAGGTCATCCGATAAGATCCATGGGTTGGCGGTTCGAATCCCAGCTTCTCCTCCTGTCTACATGTCAAAGTGTTCTTGGGCAAGACGTTGAACCCCAAATTGCTCCCTTTGTGCTGGTTGAAATTCCACCACAACTGGTGTATGAATGAATGTGTTTGTGAATGAATGAGTGATGACTGTGAATGACTATGGCTGGTTAGGACTTCAGCAGCTTATGACTGGTTATGACTTTAGTAAATGATGAGACTGATTGTTTGGAGCAAACTGACAGCACAGCTGGAGGAAGAGAGAATGACAACTGGCTACACAGGTGACTGATATACTCTAATGGCTGCTGCTGATTGGTGGACTGCTGAAATGACGGCCCAATCGGTGGCGAGGGGCGGAGTTAGACTGGCCTATTGCAGTATAGATCTGAATGAGTGGGCGGGGCCTGTGAGAATGATTGACAGGATGGAGGGAGGGAGAGGAGAGCAGAAAACAGAGAGGAGGAACACAAACCGCCTGCACTAAGGATCCATTTACACTGGCAGCCAGATGTAGCCTGAATCTGATCTGTGTCACTGTGAGACTGGAATCTGATTGGTCTAGCAGGTCACATGACTCATTTAAACCAATCAGATTCCAATCTGCATGTGACTCAGATCTGATTCAGGATAGATTTGTCTGCCAGTGTAAATCAGGCCTAACTGCTCCCTCCATACTAATACACCTAACAGAATGTAATGCACCATGTAAAGCACCTTGGATAAGGCACTATAAAGACCTACGCAGTGACGTCACCGGCCCGTTTCCACTAGTGTTTTCTCCATTCATTATTCTCATAGATTTTTCGAAAATAATTTATATAAAGAATGATTACAATGCGAACAAAGCCAACTCGGGTCGTGACAAATCATGATGACACACACAATCTTTTGGGACGATCAAATAATTTCTAAGATGAAAAACAAATCGTATCCTGCCGTTTTCTACTTCTTGCTAATTAGATATATGATGATATTGTGTGCGTCATCATGATTTGTCATGACCTGAGTTGGCTTTGTCCGCGGCGAAATAGTCTTTATATACTGGAAATTATTTTCAAAAAGTCTATGAGAAAAATGAATGGAGAAAACACTAGTGGAACCGGGGCGGTGACGTCACTGCGCAGGTCTATGTGTACATTAGCCCAGGAACTCTATGCACAAACAGACTCACAATATAGAAAACCCATTGGTCTAATTATACCCAATTATAAAACAGCAAAAGGAAAATTATCTGACACATTGGAAAAAGTAACACAAATCAGAGTAAACTAGAATGCTCCCCGGCCCTAAACAGAGAATACAAAATGGCAGAATATCTGAGCTGTGTGACTGACCCAAAACAGAGGAAAATCTTAACTAGGTACAGAATGAGTGAACACAGTCTTGCAATTGAGAAAGGCTGCCATAGGCAGACATGTATCCCTTGGGAAGACTATGCACCCACTGCACACAAAGCCAAGTGGAAACCGAGCTACACTTCCTAACCATCTGCCCTTTGTACCAAGACATCAGAGACACATACTGTCCACTGTACCAACACATCAGAGACACATACTGTTCACTGTACCAAGGCATCAGAGACACATACTGTCCACTGTACCAAGACATCAGAGACACATACTGTCCACTGTACCAAGACATCAGAGACACATACTGTCCACTGTACCAACACATCAGAGACACATACTGTCCACTGTACCGAGACATCAGAGACACATACTGTCCACTGTACTGAGACATCAGAGACACATACTGTCCACTGTACCAAGACATCAGAAACACATACTGTCCACTGTACCAAGACATCAGAGACACATACTGTCCACTGTACCAAGACATCAGAGACACATACTGTCCACTGTACCAAGACATCAGAGACACATACCGTCCACCAGACAATTGCACGAGTCCCTCCGAGCCGAGTCTCAAGCAAGCGCAAGTCATTTGGTCCCAAGTCTCAAGCAAGTCAAGTTTTTTTTAGGTTGTGGGCGAGTCAAGTCGAGTCGAGTCCACACAGTTGGGCGAGTCAAGTCGAGTCAAGTCGCATGGTTGTTTCGAGTCGCGTCGAGTCACAATGTTTTCAAGTCGAGTCACTGGTTTTCAAGTCAAGTCACAGGTTACAACTTCCTACGGTCAAATGTAAAAAAATATCAGTTTTATCAATTATCAGTTTTGTTGCAGTGTGTAGCTTGAATTATATGAATGAAAGAAAAAATGTATTAATAGAGATGAGAGTTACAGTACAATTGTGCTTGTGTAGCATTTTGTAGAGCAGGCATACCTGCACGCACACGGATCATTAATTTAACATAGTGTTCATTTTTCATCAGGCACTAAGTTAGCTATACCTACTCGTGTACTACACGCAGTGTTGCCAACTGCCAAAATCCAAAATGCACTAGTGGCACTTCCCAAATCGCACTACAAGGAGCTAGAGCAGTGTTTTTTAACCCAGCTCACTATAAAAGCACTAGACGAATATCTAGTGAATATCACCTTGAGTTTTTCAATCATTTTGGCGCTAGGGGGGGTCTGGAAAACTAAATATAGTGTCAAATGCGTAAAGTTGGCAACACTGAGTCTATGACTACACGTGCATTTGTTTTGGTGGGATGGAGTCCTTCGGAGAGCAGAGCTGGCGAAATAATAACTGGACTAAATAAAACTATTTAGCGAGAAGAACGTACCGGTGGAAAGGGAAGGAATGAATCCGGAGTGAGTCCGGACCCCCGCAAATAGGTGATCATGTTAGCTCCCTGACTGGTACATTTGGTTTCATTTGCACACCGTTGCCTCCCGGCAATGGTGACTCGGACGATGACTTGGACGAGTCGCCGAGTCAGGTTGTCTCAAGTCAAGTCCGAGTCTCAAGTATTTTACCTTCAAGTCCAAAGCGAGTCAAGTCACCGCAAAAATGCGACTTGGACTCGACTTGAGTCGAGTCGTAGGACTCGAGTCCAATTGTCTGCCGTCCACTGTACCAAGACATCAGAGACATATACAGTACTTCCCATGGATTACAACCATCCACAGAGACTTCGAGAACATGACAAACAACGAAAAACTCCCATATCTGCTGGGCAAAGTGCAACAATATGCAAACACAGCAGCAAGATTCCTGATGTGCTGCGATAAAAGAAGGATATAAAATGGAACACAACCACCCTGAAGGATAAACATTGTATTGTACTCTTACATCGATTGATTTAGGCATATAGAAATTTGACTTATTGAAGACGACAACCTCCATATGTTCATAACCTTTGTGTGGGTGGGTTGGTTAAAATGTATGGAAATAACGTGTGGCGTAGTGCATAGACAATGGTTGAAATGTCCTTTATATGTACAATATGTTCCTTTGGTCTGATGTTTCAGAAGTTGGACTTTCACATGTGAGACCCGAGTTGGTTCAACACCATTAATTGCATGTTACAGTGAGAAAAGTAGTCAAATTGTAAGCACTTAACTCATCTATTCTCAGTGAAAGGGACACCGGAGCAAGGACATTGTTCCAGATTGTGTTAGACAAATAAGCAACCATGGTCCATGACATGGGGTTTCAACTGATTGTGGACCAGGGACCAATCAAACTTTCCGTAACTGACAACATTGGCATGCTTATATTGCACAGAGCTTTAGTGAGCTGTTCTATGGAAGAAAAAAAATGGAATACCTTCCAGGACCATGAGTGGTCCATTGACCACCTATTGAAAATACCTGGACTTAAGGTAAGGGTAATGAATGATACTGGTAATGAATGTGTGGTCCCCACCATGCAGATTACTATAATAAATGTTGTCTTACTGGTAGATTACATCTCTGCTAATATGTAGAAACAGTCCAAAGTGTTTTTTTTTTTTTTTTTTTTTTTTTTTTTTAAGAAATGAAGAAAAACGTGTTTGTATTTTGAAAGCAAAACAACACTGCTCCTTCAAATTTGAACAAAAGCCAACTTAGGTAACATATACAGATAGTATTTTATGTAGCCATAGCACTATATACTTCATACAACATTTCAATATACACATAAAATATATTCCACTGTCACGTCAGTAGCACGGCACAAAAAGTGTAGTTATCGGGCAATTTTGGACACTGGATTTGCTTGTAAAGTGTAGCAGGCATACAGGAATATAAGGTAATATAACAGGCGTCATGGTATGATTTGGGATTTTACCGGAAATGTTTAGCGGAGATTTCCTGTAATATAAACATGTATATTCCATATTTTACGATTAATCATAACTAGTCTTTATGTATATGATATATTGCTATTATATGTTTTTGATCATGCTTTAGAACTGACCAAACTTCAAATATTTATTTAGCAATATCAAAAACATTGAATACTGTATATGTTGTAAAGTATCTAACAATGGATTCCCGGCCTGAATGGGTTAAAGTGGAATTTGGTCAATTTTCAACATTTTGCTGTGTCATTAATATACCTTAGAGATGTTATGTGGACTGGACACGATAGGAAAGTTCCCCTCATTCTGTGTTTCCTAGAAATAGAGGTCTGGGGGAAAAAAATCATCAACATGGTAAAACACAACTTGATGACACATCAAGTTAGTGTTTCACCATGTTAATGACTTTTTCTTTTAGGACACATTTCCTCTGAGGGTGTACAAATGGTGCTCAGAAAAAAAATCTTGAAAATGGGTGGAATTCTCCATTAAGAGGCTCTGGATTAAGAGTGCCTGTTAAATGTCTAAATTGTAAATTGGAGTTGAGACTTTATAAATTGTCAAATACTTCCATGAAAGGTGGTGGAGTTCCACTGGATTTAAAGTTTTGGAGAGAAACAAAAAGAAAAACATGAACATAGACCTCAAAAAAGGGAGGTAGATGTTTTTTTTTTTTTTTTTTTTTTTTTTTTACCTAACAGCAATACCTAACAGTAATTATGGGTTATTATAACACTTAATCACTAATCACTAGGCGTAATATAGTGTTAAAAACAATAAAGAAAACAAACAACATTACTTTTTTTAAATGGGTGTTTACTGTACATTATTCGTTCAACAAACACTGAAAGTAACATTACCACAATTGTTGTTACATACTGGGGTAACAGTGTTACATAGAATGTAATGGTATAGTAACAGTGTATTGGTATTAACAGTGTTAATGTATGGTAGTAACAGTGTTAATGTAATGGTAGTAACAGTGTTAATGTAATGGCATTACCAGTGTTAATGTAATGGTATTAACAGTGTTAATGTACCAGTAATAACAGTGTTAATGTAATGGTATTAACAGTGTTAATGTACCAGTAATAACAGTGTTAATGTAATGGTAATAACAGTGTTAATGTAATGGTATTGACAGTGTTAATGTAATGGTAGTAACAGTGTTAATGTACTAGTAGTAACAGTAGTAGTAACAGAGTTACATAGCATAGAGCAGAGAGCCACTGAACACATTGCGGTTGATAGAGTCATCATAGAGCCTGAACCCAACAGGTATACGCAGGTAAACAGTGTCTCCCTGCTCCAGCTCTAAGATCAGTCCACTAGACACAGCTTCCCGGTTAGCACTGTTATATGAAGAGCCATAAAGGACTTGCTGACCATTCTTGTACATGTGAATACCCATCCACTCTGATGACCACTGGTGAGTTGCAGCAAATGTGAAGTAATAAACACCTTTCAGTCCTGACGTAAAAATACCTAGAGAGAGAATGATGTATTGTATGTATTGTTTGTATTACTGCAATGTTGTATTTCTTTATTACTTTGTCAATGTAAACATATGTTTTCTCAAGCCAATAATGCCCTTTGAATTGAATTGAAATGGATGACTAAACCATTCCAGCATAATTGTAGACTTTTACAAATAGCAGAACTATAAATATATTAACACTGATAAATAACCAACCTGTATTTCGGTTTAAATAGTAAACCATTGTATTGTATGAAGTGAATTAACATGAGTGAATCCTAACTAACCTGTAGATGGATCATAGCCGTTGCCAACGTTGGTGAAGACCTTCTGGTAGATCAGAGTGGTGGTAGAACTAAACGGTCCAACTTGTCCGTTGTTGCTCAACCCAACAGAGAACGCTACCTTCGGTGGGTCTGTCAACACAGAAACATTATCAAGTTGTGTATTATCAAATAAGACACAGGTTGAATGTATTAACTAGAGCTGTCAGTCGATTAAAATATTTAATTGCGATTAATCGCATGATGGCCCATAGTTAATCTTCGATTAATCGCAAATTAATCGCATATTTTCATATTTCCCGATATACTCCCGATATCCGATATCAGCAAAAATATATACAATTTATTAAGTTTTTTTTTTTTTTTTTTTTTTAACTGGGGACCCCCCAAAATAATTTCAGGACCACTGAGGGGTCACAACTAACAGGTTGAGAACACCTGCCTTAAACACTGCTTAAAAAAAAGAAGAACTATGTTGGTCGATGTAAGATGTAAGATGATCACTTCACACAGGTGTGATTTTTAGTTAATTAGCAATAAAATAAAAACAGCTTTCCCCTTGCTACATTACAGTATATCAGCCTTTTCATTATTTTCAAAGGGAAAAACACCTTATATCTTTGTGCCAACAATGTGGGCTATGGCTGTGGGAGAGGAGAGCTGTGTTTGGAGGGGAGGAGGGAGGCCCCCTCTACCAGCTGTTTAACAGGCTTAATTGTGTTGCCAACTGCCAAAATCCAAAATGCACTAGTGGCACTTCCAAAATGCACTAGAAGTAGCTAGAGCAGTGGTTTTCAACCAGCTGAAAAGCACTAGATTTTCCACCAGGAGTTTCTCAATAATTTTGGCGCTAGGGGAGTCTGGAAAAAAACTAAATATAGTTACAAATGCGCCAAGTTGGCAACACTACTTCTGGCCATGCCGTCGTGATTACAGATGTACGTTTTACGCATCGCTCCTGCCTGGCTATATCTTGCAACGTTTCTGCTGGGATTATGCATTGGATTTACAAGCAAAATCGAAGGATTATACTTTTGATGATCAATTTGAGAAAGGGTAAGGCCACCTCTCTCTCTCTCTTTCCCTGTCTGCTGCTCTGCTGCTGTGTATAGCAATATATTCTATCGAAAGGAGGACAAGTCTCTGTCTCCCTCTCTCTCTCTCTCCCTCTCGCTCTCCCTTTCCCTCTCCCTCTCCCTCTCCCCCTCCCCCTCCCCCTCTCCCTCTCCCTCTCCCTCTCTCTCTCTCTCTCTCTCTCTCCCCATCCCTCTCTCTGTCTGTCTCTCGCTTTACTTGGCCGTGCGCGCTGCGGTTAGTGTGCTGGATAAATAAAGTTAGCGAAATGCCTTTTATAACAGTTAATGCATGGGACATACGTGCCCAGTTCTCATCAAAATAGTGCGCAGTGTTCATCACAGTAGTAGTTCTACAGTGGTTCGTAGGTCCAGTCGTTTGATGCAATCCGTATTATTTCACGCAAACCCTCGTCCTCCACAATATTAATCGGCCTGCATGGGGGGGGGGGGGGGGGGGGGGGGGGGGGGGGGGGGGGGGGGGGGGTCCGTGCGTTAATCTCGCGTTATTTTTTTTGACGCCGTTAACGCACGGCTGAGTTAACGCGAGATTAACGCGAGATTAACGTGTTAACGCGAACACCTATAGTATTAACCAATTACTGTAGAATACCACTAGATACTACTCTGTACTCTAAAGTACGTTGTACATTTTGATTTATGACAACTCAGACTTTTCAAAAATTATTACATAAAGATGATAATGAATGACAAAGCCAACTCGGGTTGTGACAAATTATGACAACAAAAACAATATTATCATACAATATCTAATTCATTCCACTGTTAGGTGGAATACTCATCAGTGACACCTCATCTAGTGTCAGTGTACTAACAGTGGTGGAATATAGGCAAGTAATATAATGTAGAATAAATCTACTCACTCTTCAGATCGTGTAAGTCGTTGTCAACAGCAGTCAGGTGTGTTTCTACAGTGGACAGCCGAGCAGCAAGAGCTGAAATCAATACAAGATTACAACAAATTCATCAATTAAAAATAATTGATAATCGTTTTAATATAAATAATTAAATAATCGTTTATAATAGTCATTATAATTGCAATTATTAAGTGGTGTTTAGTTTGCTTTTTTGTATATGATATGATCAATACAATAAATGACGTTATCAACGCTCTCTCTGAGCTCATCTGAATTGATGGACACTCATAGGACCAAACAAAGAAGACCTCCATCATCACTTGATTCACACATCTGTTGAGGAGGAAACCATGCAAGGCACCAACCTGCACCACATCGGAAGCAATCTCTTGCTCAAGGACACTTTGACTCTGGGGGAGCCCAAAGGGATCAAACCGCTAACCTATCAGTTCCCATCCAGATGTTCTACTGACCACTCTATCCCTGAACCACTGCTGAACCCAAATTACCTTCACTTTCTTTCTCCAAGTCTGCAACCTGGAGCTCTGTAGCATCTAGTCTGCTCTGGTGGTCTGCAACGTAGATCTCTGTAGCGTTCAGCCTGGCCTGGTGGTCTGCAACGTAGACCTCTGTAGCATCCAGTCTGGTCTCTGTAGCATCCAGTCTGGTCTCTGTGGAATTCAGCCTGGCCTGGTGGTCTGCAACCTGGGACTCACTCTCACTCAGTTTTGCAGCCATTACTGTGAACAATATCACAGAGAAATGCATGTATGTTAACTCTTATTCTATGCCACTGATGAATAAATACGCTGATTAAGTTTGATCACCACCACCTCAATGACCTCCGGTTGTTACAAGCAACATGTAGACGATTAACTCAAACATCTATTTCAACCCGAAAAAGCAACAGAAAAGCATTCATTAAAACTAAGCTGTGCTGGGTGACAACTAAGCCGTGAGGTTAGATTTAAGGTTCTGTTTTGGGTAGATTGTCAGACTCATGTCTGTAGGACTGTTACTACGTCAGAACAAAGATATTCTCCACATAAATCCTTACCTCTTACTAAGCTCCATGTAGACCATCCTTACCTCTTACTAAGCTCCATGTAGACCATCCTTACCTCCCACTAAGCTCCATGTAGACCATCCTTACCTCTCACTAAGCTCCATGTAGACCATCCTTACCTCTCACTAAGCTCCATGTAGACCATCCTTACCTCTCACTAAGCTCCATGTAGACCATCCTTACCTCTCACTAAGCTCCATGTAGACCATCCTTACCTCTCACTAAGCTCCATGTAGACCATCCTTACCTCTCACTAAGCTCCATGTAGACCATCCTTACCTCTCACTAAGCTCCATGTAGACCATCCTTACCTCTCACTAAGCTCCTCTGCTCTTGGACCTCTTCCTCCATGTTCCTCAGATGAACTCGCTGTTCCACCACGGTGTCTCTGAGCTCCTTGGCTTCTTCCTCACTGGCTGCAATCCTTTAGTTGGGGAAAGTTCAGAAAAGGGATTTGAGGGCAATGTTAAGAATAAAAAAGCGGCAGCGTCAGTCTATATATCACAGACCAGAAGGACATATCACCCTAACGCCCATCCCTATGACATATTGTTGTCAGTGGACCAGGCCAGGCCTCTTCATAATTATATTATTATATTGGGTTTATAGCTGGTTTGTCTGCCTTATTTCTCTGTGGCATGGCTAGGTGCGGTTGTTTTGACTGAAAAGTCTTCGCTGTAGGACAGTGGTTTTCAACCTTTTTGATACCAGGGCCCAACATTTATTCAGAATTCGATCCACAGACCACTATTTGATGTTGAGTTTCGTCTCTCGGATGCCAAAACTAAGGATTTTCAAGGAGAGGACTGTCAAAACGTTGGTCAAAATAACAATTCTTCTACATTTTCTAAATATGTATATTCTTGAAATGTAAATAATTCAGAAGTTTAAATATAATTTACCTCTTGAGAGCATGAAATGAAACCAAATGTACCTGTAAGCGTTGATTTGATTTCATTTTACAATCTCAGGAGTTACATCTCTATCTAAGGGTCCATTAGGTTACCAACTGTCCATCATTTAGCTGGGGACCACCTGGAATCCTCTCAGGGAAAACTGGTGGTCCCTGGACCACTGGTTGAAAACCACTTCTGAAGAACAATGTTTGTTCCATATGGATTCCAGGCTTGGTCACTGTTGACCACCTGTAATCCTAATATATCATAAAATCACACCTGTGTGAAGTAAAGGGGAGCTCTTATCATCTTATCTAACAACAATTACAACATAATGTCTGTTTAAGCGATGCATGATAATGTCTGTATTAGTGACAAACAAGCATTAATTTTTCTTCATTGTCTATGTCGTTGTTTTAAAACAAATATTTTGGAATGAATCCAATTAGGCCAATTATTATTATTATTATTATTATTTATTTATTTTATTTTTTTCATTTAATCAAATTAAGCTAACCCCCTTGGCAAATGAACTTCCGAAAGTTGCCATGTCTTTAACAATTAAACATTATGGAGGCAGAATTTACACAATTTCACCCTGCTTTAAAGGCAGGCAAACTCATTACATTTTCCATGTCTAAAGATAGGTCAGCTGGTAGATGGATGCCAAATTTGTGTTGGTGTGGAATTCTCCTTTAAGTAGCTTGTGAAACTAGAGGGCTTACATGATTCTGAATCTGTTGCTGTCCATCACAAATGTGATGAGGTCATCTCACTGAGAAGAGTGGCTATGGAATCATGAAAGCCCCATAGTTTAACCCATCACATGTTACTTAAAACAGAATAACATTACAATACATTTACCTCATTACTAAACTAAACTAAACTAAACTAAACTAAACTAAACTAAACTAAACTAAACTAAACTAAACTAAACTAAACTAAACTAAACTAAACTAGCCATACCTGGCCTCCGTGTTGCTGAGTTTCTCTTGCTGCTGGACCACAGTGGCTCCCAGACGAAGAACCTCGTCTCTGAGATCCTTGGACTCTGCCTCCACGTCGCTGAGCTGGACCCTCTGCTCTGCCACCAGGACTCTGAGATCCTTGGACTCTGCTTCGCTGGCTGACAGCCTGGTTTCCATGTTAGTGAGCTGGACCTGTTGTTCTACCACGGTGGATCTGAGCTCCTTGGACTCTTCCTCGCTGGCTGCTACCCTGGCCTCTGTGTTCTTCAGCTGGACTCTCTGCTCCACCACGGTGGCTCCCAGGGTGTGCACCATGTCTCTGAGCTCTTTTAGCTCAGCCCAGAGAAGGTCAGGTTGTTGCACAAGGGTAGCAGCTGGTTCAGCCTGAGTCTCATGGTCAGGTTGTTGTAGGAGGATAGCAGCTGGTTCAGCCTGAGTCTCATGGTCAGGTTGTTGTAGGAGGATAGCAGCTGGTTCAGCCTGAGTCTGATGTCCAGCCTCAGACAGACAGTAGAGTATCAACAGAACAGCCACGTAGAGCTTCATTCTGGAACAGAGTGACTGTCGGCATCTCCCAGCCTCCTTTTATGCCCCAAGATTACACGTCCCCGATGAACCAGCCCAGAGCGCGCCGCGTGCACGGTGGTACCCAGTGGAAACCAGACGCAACTGGACGCCGGCGTGTCGTAACCGTAGCGTCGCTGAAAAGAGTGTGTGAGAAAGTGTTTGGTGTAATCAGCTGTCATTGGTCAAATACATGCAGTACAGGATAGTTTTTCTGCTGTGCTGAACACGCCGTCACCTCAAAGCACACCAAAGGGACAGGTCAGGACAAGACAGTTATTTTAGGTCAACCTCACCAATGAAACTCATTGAGTTGTAGTGACTATATTCACATGGCTGCCATCTTGCCAGCAAGGTGATAACAAGGTGGAAGCCCATTCATCCAAAACTAAAAAAGTCCTACCAAATAACATCAAACAAACCAAAATTGCAGCTGCACTGAAAGCTTGAATTACCCTCTTTCAGTATGAAATCTATTTGTTTCATAAAACATGTGCTACATGAGTTACCATACGTAGCACCTGTTTTGAATGTGCACATACTGTGCACACACAGTTCTCCCAAATTCTGGCACTTAGGAAATGAATCAAATCAACTTTATGAAACAAACACTTGGAAAAAAATAGAAAGAATGAGAGGATAACTCAAGCTCTTTGAACAGCTGCAATGTTCAGCTGTATCATTCCATACTGTTCAATCAGAATGGCTGTAATTTGCTCAGTTATTTATAGTATGATGAAATTTTACCTACAGTGTCAATGTTTTTTATGTTTAATCTACTCCATATTTAGCAGAATATCTAACCTAATTTCAAAAATCACACCTGTGTGAAGTAAGGGATGCTGTGTGAAGTAAGGGAAGTTATCTATAATACATTCCACACAGATGGCATTCTGTGCTCAGCCGATCAGTTGAGCACATTATGTCACATACTGTATGTTGATAGTAATTACCCTGCAAACCCCTATTTGTATGTTGATAGTAATTACCCTGCAAACCCCTATTTGAAAAGATATACCAGAGACCCCCATAAGTAGGGATTGAACTTAATAACAGATACTGAATAAAATCCAATAATAAGCTTATTGTTATCAATACACTTTGGACTTATCAAGCCTGTTATTGAGCATAGCAGGCCATGCCGTCATATTTAGATATTCATCGAGAAATAAGTGTAATCATCCATGCTGGCACAAACACGTTAAAATGTCTAAGGTCTAAATGTGTATTGATATCTGGAAACCACTGCTGGGGGACTCTGGGGAAACAAAATTTTAAAGTGACGGTACACAAATGAACGAATTAACAGTTGATGATAATCCTTGTTCAGAATTTGTCTTGAATACACTGAGATTTTATGTCAGAAATGTGTAGGGGTCCCCAACATGTAGAAACTGCAGGATGCTAACTTCAATATAGTGACCAATTTTCATAATTGGCATAATACTTTGTGACCATACGCTTGACAGCCTATAGAAGGCAAAATGGTCAAAATGCCATCATGCTACAACTAAGGATGTTTTAGCCAGTCGTTGGGCTAAAACACAGCACCACTAGTCATCAAAATGTGCCTAGTCAGCACATTTGGGTTGTATGCTAGTTTTCAGCCATTTTCAGCCAATATTTTTTTTAATGCTTGGACTGTTTTTCATGGGATGGCATAGTGTGATGGACGGCTTACTCTGAGCTATATACACGTGTTGCTTGGAATAAATGGTAATTGGTAAATGTGCATTTATATAGCGCCTTTATCCAAGGCGCTTTACACAGATTGTGCATCACATTCACCCATTCACACACACATTCATACACTGATGGCAGTGGAAACCATGGTACCTACTAGCACATCAGGAGCAATTTGGGGTTGCCCAGGGACACATCGTCACGAACTCTGCGGGAGCCCGGGTTCGAACCGGCAACCTTGTGGTTACTATCCGGTAACTCTACCTCTGAGCCACTGCCGTCCCGGCAGTGGAATGTTTGTTTACAATTTGTTTGTCAACTCTGACATTTTACTGCCATGTGGCTTATTTATTTAAAAACTGAGTATTTCTGAAGACACCTGTGATTGTAGTCGACTAAGCAGAAATGGGATAAAAACAGCTCAACTTAACGTCTATTGGCTTTTATTGATGTGATAATGGATATGTCATCTCACAACACGTTTCCCTTTTCAGGAAGTAATTAAAAATGACTTTCCTGGAGTTTTAAAATACAAAGTTAAAATGTTCCCATTTTGGCATGTATTGTTGGATATGGCTATGTAGTTACCACAGGTGTGGTCTAACAGTGTGAAAAATGTATTTTTCAATTGACCACGCCTTTAAACAACAGCACACACATCAACACACTGTATACATTCAGTTATCATGGATCTACTAACAAAGTATGTCTACATGAAATTCTACTTCCAACAATCTGACTGTAGACCACATTGCAAACAGGTTGCAAATTCACAGCGTCCAGGTAGCAAATGCAGGAGTGTCTGGGTCGTGACCACTTGCTTACTAGTCACGACCAGGTCGACCTGGTCATGTTTGTACTATACTCAGGGGTGTAGTGGAGGGGGGACGTGGGGGGACGGCGCCCCCCCACTTCTCACATCTAAAATATTTTTGGGTCTGAAAAAAAAAATCATTCGCATGGTGAAATACATCTTGATGACATCATCAAGATGTGTTTCACCATGTTAATGAGTTTCCTTTTTTCTGAGAGTGTACAAATGGAACCAAATGGACCCGCTAGGGTCCATTTGGTTCACATTTGTACACTCTCAGAAAAAAAATATAAAATGGGGGGAATTCCCCTTTCAGAGGCGTCCCCCCACTTCTAAAAGTACCACTACAACACTGACTATACTGTAGCTTGTAAACAAGAGGACTAGAGATAGGGTTAGTAATTCAGCCAGGAGGGTCGAAACCAACTTGCGACTGAGTCAGGCGGCCGTGGCTGATGCTAAATGAGTCCCGACCTGCCAAGAAAAAAGTCGGGAGGGAGAACTCCCTCCCCAAATTTATTCAATATATCTGTTGCGGCATGTATCCTATCAGTTGTGGCAGGTTTCCTATCCGTTGTGGCAGGTTTCCTATCGATCTGGGGTTTTGCTAAGGTTTGCTACTAGTTGTACTTGTAACGACCATAACCCCCTATAGTCACGGCCAGTAAAGTAGTCGCAACTAATAAGAACAAGCTCTATATAGGCACTGGTAAATGTTTCTGTCCCACCTTAAAGGTAGGGGAAGTGATTTCAATTTTGTCAGAGATCACCCAAAAAATATTTTTTTCTGTTAGAATGCTCTATTATAAGGTGTGGAAACCATATATGGAGTTTCCCCCTCCCCCACGTTAGCAGAGAAGCTAATGAAAGTTCCCCAGGTGGTGGCGAATTCTCCTCCAATCAGGATCGAGCAGCAGGTTCACATAGTGTAGCTACTGTTAGGCGCCCCTAGTGCACCAGGCTGGAACTACAGGATGAATTTCAAATCACTTACCCTACCTTTAATTTAACAGAAGTATACACAATTAGAAAATATAGAAGAATTGATGTTTTGATCAACATAACCGTTTGCCTTAAAGGGGAATTCCACACATTTTTTTTCTCTGAAAAGTACATCCTAAAAGAAAAATAATTAACCTGGTGAAACACAACTGGATGATGTCATCAAGATGTGTTTCATCACGTTAATGATTTTTTTCTGGTAAACACAGAATCTGGGAACTTTTTTATCATGTCCACACAACATCTCTAAGGTATATTAATGACATAGTAAAATATGAAAATGGGTGGATTTAACCTTTAATGGCACTGGTGTTCTCTTCACCATTTGACAGGAACACGCACACTGTACGTGAACGCGTATGCGCGTGTGCATGTGCATGTGCGTGTGTGCTTATGTGGGACACCGGCGCATCGTAACCGTAGCACCGACGCTGTGGAGAGAGTATGAGAGAACGTTGTATGTAATCAGCTGTTGTTGTTCCATGGTCTATGCAGTACAGAGTAGTTCTGCACGGAGCACTGAGCTCAGCATGACTTCACATGTTTAGTGAGATCAAATAAAGGGGGAAAAATATATATATATATATATATATATATATATATATATATATATATATATATATATATATATATATATATATATATATATATATATATATATATATATATATATATATATATAAAATAATTTCTGTAATGTTGCTGTAATGCCAAAGGCTCAGGTAGTCAGAAGTGAGAGGCAGGGCCTTACCTATCTTATCGTGTGTGTGTGTGTGTGTGTGTGTGTGTGTGTGTGTGTGTGTGTGTGTGTGTGTGTGTGTGTGTGTGTGTGTGTGTGTGTGTGTGCGTGTGCGCGCGAGCATGTCAACCAATAGGTTTAAGGACACTATCTTGCATTCAGGGTTGACAGACAGGCAGGCAGACAGGCAGGCAGCTAGACAGGTAGGCAAGCAGGCAGCCAGAGAGACAGGCCTTTAATTTCAAGGACCTCCATTTTGACATCCATTAGTCTACAGGCCTGATCATTCCCTGAAGTTTCTGTTTAAATTTAAAGTTTGGAATTTTAGTGTGGAGCCTTTTTCTTATCGTCATTCATCTATGGACCCCACATTTACTGGCATTTCTATCTCTGGGACCCCCGAGTTCAATTGTAAATTCAATGTTAAATCTGAGAATGTACCCATTTGTATCACTTTCAAGTGTTATTTACCTGGGGACCGACTGGAACTCCCTCAAGGACCCTGGGGGTCCCTGGACCCCACTTTGGGAACCTCTGTGGCGACTGTGTATCAAGAGGTTGACAAGGTCATCCGATAAGATCCATGGGTTGGCGGTTCGAATCCCAGCTTCTCCTCCTGTCTACATGTCAAAGTGTCCTTGGGCAAGACATTGAACCCCAAATTGCTCCCTTTGTGCTGGTTGAAATTCCACCATAACTGGTGTATGAATGAATGTGTTTGTGAATGAATGAGTGATGACTGTGAATGACTATGGCTGGTTAGGACTTCAGCAGCTTATGACTGGTTATGACTTTAGTAAATGATGAGACTGATTGTTTGGAGCAAACTGACAGCACAGCTGGAGGAAGAGAGAATGACAACTGGCTACACAGGTGACTTATATACTCTAATGGCTGCTGCTGATTGGTGGACTGCTGGAATGGCGGCCCAACCGGCGGCGAGGGGCGGAGTTAGACTGGCCTATTGCAGGATTGATCTGAATGAGTGGGCGGGGCCTGTGAGAATGATTGACAGGATGGAGAGAGGGAGAGGAGAGCAGAAAACAGAGGGGAGGAACACAAACCTCCTGCACTAAGGATCCATTTACACTGGCAGCCAGATGTAGCCTGAATCTGATCTGTGTCACTGTGAGACTGGAATCTGATTGGTCTAGCAGGTCACATGACTCATTTAAACAAATCAGATTCCAATCTGCATGTGACTCAGATCTGATTCAGGCTAGATTTGGCTGCCAGTGTAAATCAGGCCTAACTGCTCCCTCCATACTAATACACCTAACAGAATGTAATGCACTATGTAAAGCACCTTGGATGAAGGCACTATATACTGTAAATGCACCATTTACCACTGCAATCAATCAATCAATCAATAGGACCAACATGGTTCATCTAGGTCAGTGGTTTTCAACCGCTGGTCCTGAGACCACCAGAGGTCCCTAAGAGGGTTCCCCAGGCTAAGTGATAAACAGTTTGTTAACCAGATGTAATTGTTAAAAAAAATCACAATCTGAATTAGCCCCAAGTCTACACAACTAGAGAATGTAGAAGATTAATGGTCATTTTTTTTAAATCTATATTTGCCTTTTTTGTTTCCCAAATCCAGCCTGGTATTGAGGACAAAAGCAAAAGAAATATTTAGTTTTGGGGTCTGTGGGGCGAAAATGTTTGCAAATGGTGGTCCATGGCTCAAATGCTGAAGAAATAGTGGGCCCTGGTGTCAAAAAGGTTGAAAACCACTGATCTAGATCATTAGGGCCCAGGTCAGAGCCGACCTTTCACCTTGTACTTCATCAGTGTCAGGGCTGGATTAGAACGTCTGAGGGCCCTGAGCACTGGAACTCAAAGGGACCCCTAGCACATTGTGACAGCCTGGGTCACAATTGACTCCTAATTGACTGTTTGAGTAAGTTAAAAGAAACAAACTACACAACTGGCTAGCCTGCTAATCTACAAGCTCACTGTTCGAGAGAGCAGGGAGAATTGGAGAGGAGGACTACTAGTCACAGGAATAAATCCGGATTTGTTTGGAATATCATAATTCGAAAGAGGAATACATGTACCTAACCTCGAAGGCAGTGGTTTTCAAACAGTGGTCCAGGGACCACTAGTGGTTCCTGAGAGGGTTCCAGGGGGTCCCCAGCTAAGTTGGTTAACTGGATGAAAAGTTGGTTAACCAGATGTAACTCCTAAGAGTGTAAAAATGAAACAAGAGTTAAAATATTCATCATCTGAATTAGCCCAAGTCCACACAACGAGAAGATTAATGCTCATTTTGATCTGTACGATATTGTTCGTCTGTTTTGTTTCCCAAATCCAGCCTGGTATTATGGACAGCAAAATAAATCTTTAGTTTTGGGGTCTGTGGGGCTAAAATGTCCTCAAATGGTGGTCCGTGGCTCACATGCTGAATAAATAGTGGGGCCTGGTATGAAAAAGGTTGAAAACCACTGCTCTAGGGGAAGGCCTACTTGACTGCAGGATTCACTTTATTAAAGTTGGAACAAACAGCAAGAGAATGTCATTAACCCTGAGGAGGAGAGGCCTTAATTGTCTTGTGTTGTGTTTGAACTGACATCGGTACTGTATATTATTATTGATGTTTAACATTTTGAGTTGAACGGTATTCGAATGTTCAGGTTTGTTATCTTGCTTTGAAGTGAAGAGACAAGTGGGAAAAAGCATTGCCAACGCGTTTAGTAAATTATGTCATATTCAAAAAACTAATTTAAATTAAAATATATCAACAAAAGCTGAGGAGACGACAGAAAGCCAAATATGATGCCATTTGAACAATGATGTCTGTCAGTCACAATGTGGGACGGACAGACAGACAGACAGACAGACAGACAGACAGACAGACAGACAGACAGACAGACAGACAGACAGACAGACAGACAGACAGACAGACAGACAGACAGACGGGTTGGTCTTGGAAATGAGGGACTGTCTGTAAAGTGTAGCAGGCATACAGGAATAAAGGGTAATATAACAGGCATGATGGTATGATTTGGGAGTTTAGCGAGGGTTTCTGTAATATAAACATCTGTATTCCATGTTTTATGTTTCATCATAACTAGTCTTTATGTATATGATGTATCAACATGTTTTTGATCATGCTTAAAGGGAAATTCCACCCATTTTCAACATTTCACCATGTCATTCATTCATTTGGTTTCTTCTGTACACTCTCTTCCATCTGTACACTCTCAGAAAAAAAATAATGTGTGGATTTCCCCTTTAATGTAAGAGGCTCTGGATTAAGAGTGTGTTAAATGTCTGAATTGTAAATTGGAGTTTTAACTTTATATATTGTCAAATACCTCCATGAGAGGTTGTGTCCGTTTGGTTCCACAAACAAATCTTGAAAATCACTTATCAGTAGATGTAATATAGTGTTAAAACAATCAGTAAAAACATCATAAACAGTACCTTTTTAAATCAGTGTTTATTGTTGTACATTATTGGTTCAACAAACACATAATGTAACATTACTACAATCGGTGTTACATACTGGAGTAACAGTGTTACATAGAATGTAATGGTAGTAACAGTGTTAATGTAATGGTAGTAACAGTGTTAATGTAATGGTAGTAACAGTGTTAATGTAATGGTATTAACAGTGTTAATGTAATGGTAGTAACAGTGTTAATGTACCAGTAGTAACAGTAGTAGTAACAGAGTTACATAGCATAGAGCAGAGAGCCACTGAACACATTGTGGTTGTGACCGCTTTCATAGAGCCTGTACCCACCACATAGACGCAGGTCAACTGTGTCTCCCTGCTCCAGCTCTAAGATCAGTCCATTAGACAGAGTTTCATAACCACCTTTATTGTTCCATGAAGAGTTATGAAGGAGTCGCTGACCATTTTTAAACAACTCAATAATCACATTCTCTGATGAAAAGTGGTGAGCTGCAGTGAATGTGAACTGATAAACACCTTTCAGTCCTGATGTGAAGATACCTATAGATAGATAGATAGATAGATAGATAGATAGATAGATAGATAGATAGATAGATAGATAGATAGATAGATAGATAGATAGATAGATAGATAGATAGATAGATAGATAGATAGATAGATAGATATTAAAACTAATGTATTGTATGAAGTGAATGAACATGAATGAATCCTAACCAACCTGTAGATGGATCATAGCCGTTGCCAACGTTGGTGATGACGTTCTGGTAGATCAGAGTGGTGGTAGAACTAAACGGTCCAACTGTTCCAGAAGTCAAACCAGCAGAGAACGCTACCTTCGGTGGGTCTGTCAACACAGAGTCATTATCATCATTGTTTACAACATATTAATACAATCAAATATTATATACCTACTTTTATTTCAATAATACACCAATCAATCGATTGAGTTATTAAATGAAATGTAACGTATCAGCTTCAACAAGACACAGTGGTAAACATAGAATGTACTCTGAAGTACTGTAAAATACCACTAGATACTAGAATGTACTCTGAAGTACTGTAAAATACCACTAGATACTAGAATGTACTCTGAAGTACTGTAAAATACCACTAGATACTAGAATGTACTCTGAAGTACTGTAAAATACCACTAGATACTAGAATGTACTCTGAAGTACACTTGAGGTACATTTTGCCATCATTTAGGTGGTAAAGTCTTCCACTGCAGTCTGAAAACCCACCTCTTCAGACTTCATCTTACCCCATAGCTCTTGCAGCCTCAACAACCTTTAGAGTCATATGCAAAGTCTCAACTTATAGATGTAATGTAGATTTACTGTAACACTCTATAGTGTTTACTCATAAACCAAATGCCAATTCATGGATTACCCCTTTCCAGTGCACATTTCAGGGCTGTGATGTCACAGTGCCGCGCTGCAGTGTTGTTTTATCACAGAATGTGATAAAATGTATGTTACATGGGGTATGTTGCATGGGGGATCTGCCCTATACTGTGAGGTATCAATGCCTTTTTGGGTCTATAAGTGGGAGATGTCAGAAAAGTTCCCATAGGGCTATTAGTTCATGTCACAACATTGTTTAATAAATAAGCTCACTCCTCAGTTCAGTATATCATAACTTTTACTAAATAGACGTATTCCTCAGTTCATTATAAGTAAAATAATGTATAATAAATCCACTCACTCTTCAGATCCTGTACTTGGTTGTCAACAGCAGTCAGGTGTGTTTCTACAGTGGACAGACGAGCAGCATGATCTGAAATTAAATCAATCAAATCAGATTACAATTAAATCATTTAAATAAATAATTTATAATAGTCATTATAATGCCAAACATTAAGTGCAGTTTAATCTGCTTTTTTGTGTGTGGATTATATGATCGATACAGTAAATTACATTATGAAAACATACCATCTATTATCTGAGCTCTTCTGACTTAAACACTCAGAGGACCAATCAGAGAAGCCCTCTAACATCACTTTAATCACACATCTATGGAGGAGGAAACCATGCAAGGAACCAACCTGTACATCTATGGAGGAGGAAACCATGCAAGGAACCAACCTGTACATCTATGGAGGAGGAAACCATGCAAGGAACCAACCTGTACATCTATGGAGGAGGAAACCATGCAAGGAACCAACCTGTACATCTATGGAGGAGGAAACCATGCAAGGAACCAACCTGTACATCTATGGAGGAGGAAACCATGCAAGGAACCAACCTGTACATCTATGGAGGATGAAACCATGCAAGGAACCAACCTGTACAACCTGTACCTCTCACTAAGCTCCATGTAGACCATCCTTACCTCTCACTAAGCTCCATGTAGACCATCCTTACCTCTCACTAAGCTCCATGTAGACCATCCTTACCTCTCACTAAGCTCCATGTAGACCATCCTTACCTCTCACTAAGCTCCATGTAGACCATCCTTACCTCTCACTAAGCTCCATGTAGACCATCCTTACCTCTCATTAAGCTCCATGTAGACCATCCTTACCTCTCACTAAGCTCCATGTAGACCATCCTTACCTCTCACTAAGCTCCATGTAGACCATCCTTACCTCTCACTAAGCTCCATGTAGACCATCCTTACCTCTCACTAAGCTCCATGTAGACCATCCTTACCTCTCACTAAACTCCTCTGCTCTTGGACCTCTTCCTCCATGTTCCTCAGATGAACTCGCTGTTCCACCACGGTGTCTCTGAGCTCCTTGGCTTCTTCCTCACTGGCTGCAACCCTTTAGTTGGGGAAAATAAATAAATAAAAATAAAATCGTCAGCGTCAGTCTATACTACATGTATATCACAGACCATAGCGTCATATCACCATACCGCCGGTCCCTATGACATATTGTTGTTAGTGGACCAGGCCAGGCCTCTTCATAATTATATTATTATATTGGGTTTATAGCTGGTTTGTCTGCCTTATTTCTCTGTGGGAGACGATGGCATGGCTAGGTGCAGTTGTTTTGACTGAAAAGTCTTCGCTGTAGGACAGTGGTTTTCAACCTTTTTATACCAGGGCCCACCATTTATTTAGAATTCGACCCACAGACCATTATTTGATGTTGAGTTATGTCTCTCGGATGCCAAAACTAAGGATTTTCAAGTGTTTGTCCACAATTTAGGAGAGGACTGTCAAAACATTGGTCAAAATAACAACTCTTCTACATTTTCTATTAGTATTTCAGATGTTTAAATATAATTTACCTCTTGAGAGCATGAAATGAATGGACCTGTAAGTGTTGATTTGATTTAATTTTACAATCTCAGGAGTTAGAGATCTATCTAAGGGTCCATTAGGTTACCAACTGTCCATCATTTAGCTGAGGACCACCTGGAATCCTCTCAGGGAACACTGGTGGTTGAAAACCACTGCTGAAGAAGAATGTTTGTTCTATATGGATTCCAGGCTTGGTCACTGTTGACCACCTGTAATCCTAATATATCATAAAATCACACCTGTGTGAAGTAAAGGGGAACTCTTATCTTCTTATCTAACAACAATTACAACATAATGTCTGTTTAAGTGACGGGTGATAATGTCTGTATTAGTGGCAAAACAAACATTAATTTCTCTTCATTGTCTATGTTGTTTTTTAAAGTAAATATTTCGTAATTAATACAATTAGGCAAATTTTTATTTTTTTATTTAATCCAATTAGGCTAACCCCTTGGCAAATGAACTTCCGAAAGTCGCCATGTCTTTAACAATTAACCATTATGGAGGCAAAATTTACACAATTTCACCCTGCTTTAAAGGCAGGCAAACTCATGACATTTTCCATGTCACCTGGTAGATGAATGCTAAATTTGTTTTCTGGAATTCTCCTTTAAGTAGCTTGTGAAACTAGAGGGCTTACATGATTCTGAATGTGTTGCTGTCCATCACAAATGTGATGAGGTCATCTCACTGAGAAGAGTGGCTATGGCTCTTTTTCATAAAAAAGACAGAAAAACACAGTGCAAGCAATCATTTCAGAATCATGAAAGCCCCATAGTTTAACCCATCTCATGTTACTTAAAACAGAATGACAGAAACAGAATGACAAAACAAAACAAAACAAAACAAAAACAAAACAAAACAAAACAAAACAAAAACAAAACAAAACAAAACAAAAACAAAACAAAACAAAACAAAACAAAACAAAACAAATCAAATTACCTGGTGTCTGTGTTGATGAGTTTCTCTCTCTGCTGGACCACAGTGGCTCCCAGACGAAGAACCTCGTCTCTGAGATCCTTGGACTCTGCTTCGCTGGCGGACAGCCTGGTCTGCATGTTGCTGAGCTGGACCTGTTGTTCCACCACAGTGGCTCTGAGATTGTTGGATTCTGTTTCGCTGGCTGACATCCTGGACTCCATGTTGCCAAGCTGGACCTGTTGTTCAACTACGGTGGCTCTGAGATCCTTGGACTCTTCCTCACTGGCTGACAGCCTGGACTCACTGGCTGACAGCCTGGTCTCCATGACGCTGAGCTGGATGCGTTGGTCCATCACAGTGGCACTGAGCTCCTTGGACTCTGCCTCCATGTTCTTCAGCTGGACTCTCTGCTCCACCACAGTGGCTCCCAGGGTGTGCACCATGTCTCTGAGCTCTTTTAGCTCGGCCCAGAGGAGGTCAGGTTGTTGCACAAGTGTAGCAGCTGGTTCAGCCTGAGTCTCATGGTCAGGTTGTTGTAGGAGGATAGCAGCTGGTTCAGCCTGAGTCTGATGGCCAGCCTCAGACAGACAGTAGAGTATCAACAGAACAGCCACGTAGAGCTTCATTCTGGAACAGAGTGACTGTCGGCATCTCCCAGCCTCCTTTTATGCCCCAAGATTACACGTCCCCGATGACCCAGTGCAGAGCGCGCCGCGTGCACGGTGGTACCCAGTGGAAACCGGACACAACTGGACGCCAGCATGTCGTAACCGTAGCGTCGCTGAAAAGAGTGTGTGAGAAAGTGTTTGGTGTAATCAGCTGTCGTTGGTCAAATACATGCAGTACAGGATAGTTTTCTGCTGTGCTGAACACGCCGTCACCTCAAAGCACACCAAAGGGACAGGTCAGGACAAGACAGTTATTTTAGGTCAACCTCACCAATGAAACTCATTGAGTTGTAGTGACTATATTCACACGGCTGCCATCTTGCCAGCAAGGTGCTAACAAGGTGCAACTTCCCTTAAAGGACTGTTTTCAACCAAGTTTCAGGTTTTAGGTTGTTATTAGACAAAGTAAATGGTAGGTGTTATTCTTTTGCTGCTTTTTTTAGTTTGAGGTATTTTAGCTATATTGATATTTATTGTTCGAATGAAGGAGCATACAAAAACTTGGCTAACTATGTATTTATTTACAGAATATTAGGGCAATGTATTTTTACTTTTTACAATAGAAAATACTATTTACAATAGTCCTATTAAACCCCAGGAAATTACATCTGGCCAAAATAAGGTACACTATGGACCATGCATTGGTGTGTCATAATATTATGGCATTCATTAGATCCAGTAATCTTTTGTGGCCAGATATGATTTCTTGGAGTCCATTAGGACAATGGTAAATAATAAAAATGACCATATTGTTTGTAAATAAATGCATAGTCAGGACCATGGTTAAATGCCCCCCGCCTTCCCTTGTCAAAACAGCTAAAATCCATAAAACTAAAGTAAGCAGCAGATGAAAAACAATTAACACCCATCTTTTACTTTGTCTAATATCAACCTAAAACCTGAACCTTGGATGGGAAAAAAAGAAAGACACAGTTGTCCTTTAAGACAGTCCAGCCCATTCATTTATAGGCATGATTCTCAAAGACTTTAATTTCAAGGACCTCCATTTTGATATGTATTAGTCTACAGTCCAGATCATTCCCTGAAGTTTCTGTTTAAATTTAAAATTCAGCATTGTAGTGTGCAACTTTTTTCTTATTGTTGTTCATCTACAGACCCCACATTTAATGGCATTTCTACCTCTGGGACCCCCGAGTTCTATTGTAAAATCAATGTCAACTCTAAGAGTGTACCTACTGTATTTGTAGCATTTTCAAGTATCATTTACCTGGGGACCGACTGGAACCCCTGGGGGTCCCCGGACCCCACTTTGGGAACCACTGTGGTGACTGTGTATCAAGAGGTTGACAAGGTCATCCAATATGATCCGTGGTTTGGCGGTTCGAATCCCAGCTCCTCCTCCTGTCTACATGTCAAAGTGTTCTTGGGCAAGACGTTGAACCCCAAATTGCTCCCTTTGTGCTGGTTGAAATTCCACCACAACTGGTGTATGAATGAATGTGTTTGTGAATGAATGAGTGATGACTGTGAATGACTATGGCTGGTTAGGACTTCAGCAGCTTATGACTGGTTATGACTTTAGTAAATGATGATTGGTGGACTGCTGAAATGGCGGCCCAACCGGCGGCGAGGGGCGGAGTTAGACTGGCCTATTGCAGGATTGATCTGAATGAGTGGGCGGGGCCTGTGAGAATGATTGACAGGATGGAGAGAGGGAGAGGAGAGCAGAAAACAGAGGGGAGGAACACAAACCTCCTGCACTAAGGATCCATTTACACTGGCAGCCAGATGTAGCCTGAATCTGATCTGTGTCACTGTGAGACTGGAATCTGATTGGTCTAGCAGGTCACATGACTCATTTAAACAAATCAGATTCCAATCTGCATGTGACTCAGATCTGATTCAGGATAGATTTGGCTGCCAGTGTAAATCAGGCCTAACTGCTCCCTCCATACTAATACACCTAACAGAATGTAATGCACTATGTAAAGCACCTTGGATGAAGGCACTAGATACTGTAAATGATCCATTTACCACTGCACCAATCAATCAATCAATCAATAGGACCAACATGGTTCATCTAGGTCAGTGGTTTTCAACCGGTGGTCCGGGGACCACCAGAAGTCCCTAAGAGGGTTCCCCAGGCTAAATGGTGAACTGTTCGTTAACCAGATGTAACTCTTTGAGAGCGTAAACATGAAACCAAATGGACCCTTGCGGGTCCATTTGGTTACATGTTTACACTCTCAAGAGATAAAAATTTCACAATCTTAATTAGCCCCAAGTCTACACAACTAGAGAATGTAGAAGATTAGGCTGACATACAGGCCTGTAGGCTTGAATATTTTAACAAAATGAGAGAGTCCCACCAGATAAGAGATGGAAAGTCTCGGTCTAACCCTCTGAAAAATAAAATACATTAAAAAAAAAGCTATTGGAGAAGCTGTTTTGGATAGGGAGTCAGTGACGCTTGCACGACAATTCCACTATGACAGAAAGAGACAAGATGGGACTTTGGTCTTAGTGGAAACGGGCGAATCACTCTCGCTCTCCCTCCCTCTCTGTTTACACGCATGCTACAGTTGGTTTCCTTTCGTTGGGTTGGTTTAACTTGGTTTAAATGAGTGGCAGAATTGGGCAAGCTCACTGTCAAAATTATAATTTGACAGTAAAGATGTTGTGTGGACAAAATTATAATTTGAGACCCTGAGATTAAAATGCGTGGAAAAAACATGTTTGGTGTAGTGTAGACCATTAAATTGCGTGACGGTCATGGTCAAAGGGTGAGGCTTGGCAACATTGTTCAACATATTTGAATTGCAGGTTACAGTCAGAAAGAATAGGAAGCAAGGAATATAAACTAACTGACAGAGAAGTGAGTGGTAAAAGTAGTCAAATTGTAAACACTTATAACCATTGTTGGGCAATATTACTTTACATAGGAGAGTAATATCTTTACATTACTTATGACCCCTTATTAAAAGTAAAAAATATTATATTACTTATTACTTGAATCAAAGAATATTATATTACATATTACTATTTTACTTTCCCAAGTCCCCCCTCCCACCCGCAAAGGAATAGAGATGTACAACACAATCCGTTTAGTGACAACTTGCGACAACTGTATATACGCTAATCTAACAGGCGTGATGATGGTGCAATTTGGGAGTTTACGTGAGTTTATCGGGAGTTTCCTGTAATATAAATATCTGTTTTCAACAATTTACTTTGTCATTGATATATACCTTAAAGATGTTGTGTGGACATGATAAAAAATCCCCCATTCTGTGTTTCCGAAAAATGGAGGTCTGAGAAAAAAAACATTAACATGGTGAAACACAAGTTGATGACATCATCAAGTTGTGTTTCACCATGTTAATGTTTTTTTTTTCTTTCAGGACCTATTTTTCTGAGAGTGTGCAAATGAAACCAAATGAACCCTTTACGGTCCATTTAGTTCTCATTTGTAAACTCTCAGAAAAAAATCTTGAAAATCACTGATCACTAGATGTACAGTAGTGATGCGCGGGTCGACCCGTGACCCGCGGGTCCCGCGGGTTACCCGCGGGCTGGGTTGGGCCGAGTCAAGAAATGTTCACTTTATTTGCGGGCTGGGTTGGGGCGGGTCAAATAATGTATAATGGGAGTTTTCAAAATGACTGTCTTAAACACAAGTCCTGGGAGAACATTTGCGCATCCTACCTGATTGTTGCATCTTGCCGTGGTGGTTGGTATATCCTCCAGTGTGACCAATAAATCCACAAACAGCAGAACTATGATAGCCTACTTTAGAAGCCTAGGCCTACTTACAGATCGCTCTGAACAAAGCAGTCAGTAACGTAACGTAGCAGTAGCTGGCTTTAGCCTACAATCGATCACCATCAGGGACGTGCACAGACAGATGAGAGGGGCTTCCGCCCCTGCCCTTTTACTAAACAAATGCTCTGCATGTTGTTACACAACTCCATCTTTAGCTAAAGGGTGCTGGGCTGCAGCCCCAAATATAGTCTACGAGAATCTACTAGAATCTACAAGCTCTCAGTGCGCGACAGCGCGACGTTCTGAGAGCTATTTTTGTCCAGATGCCCTTTGGGTTGTCAGCCCCTGCCCCTTTCCAACACTCTCTGCACGTACTGCATTTCACTTCCAAACTTTCTTTTCCCTGCGCTCAACAGCAGTGAGTTTTCTTCTGGTTTTTACTAGCGTTTACGCATTGTGTCTTCAGACTCCAGACCTGGTGTTGTTATAAATTATAATGTAGGCTATATCAGCGATGCACGGACGCATCGCTGCTGTCTTGTTTCTCTGTTTCGCACACGTGTGTAAAAAATTAAGTCCTCGCATCGTCGCATCGTCGCATCGTCGCATCGTGTGTGTGTGTGTGTGTGTGTGTGTGTGTGTGTGTGTGTGTGTGTGTGTGTGTGTGTGTGTGTGTGTGTGTGTGAGAGAGAGAGTGGGCGCGTCTCTGTTTTCGTCCTCTCTTCGCACACGTTTATGTCCTCGCATGTTGTGATGTGATGATGTCCATGCTTGTCAGTGTTATAAGACATGAGAAAGGCTTTTTTTATCACATAAAAGCCGCGTTCGTAGGCATATTTGGCGTGTATTTAATGTCGGCGGGCTGCGGGCCGAGTCGAGTCATGAAAATGAATCTAATGCTGCGGGGCGGGCTGGGCCGAGTCAGAATATTATAACACGCGGGACCCGCGGGTCATGAAAAACCCTGACCCGCGCATCACTAATGTACAGTAATATAGTGGTAAAACAATCAGTAAAAAAAAACATTATAAACAACATTACCTTTTTTAAATGAGTGTTTATTGATGCACATTATTGGTTCAACAAACACTTAAAGTAACATTACTACAATCTGCATTACAGGGGTAACAGTGTTACATAGAATGGAATGGTACAGTGTTTATGTAATGTAGTAACAGTGTTAATGTAATGGTAGTAACAGTGTTAATGTAATGGTAGTAACAGTGTTAATGTAATGGTATTAACAGTGTTAATGTAATGGTAGTAACAGTGTTAATGTAATGGTAGTAACAGTGTTAATGTACCAGTAGTAACAGTAGTAGTAACAGAGTTACATAGCATAGAGCAGAGAGCCACTGAACACATTGTGGTTGTTAGAGTCATCATAGAGCCTGTCCCCACCAACTAAACGCATGTAGACTGTGTCTCCCTGCTCCAGCTCTAAGATCAGTCCATTAGACAGAGTGTTCCAACGACCACCACTATTGTTCCATGAACCGTTATGAAGGACTAGCTGACCATTCTTATACATCTCGATACGCACATACTCTGATGACCAGAGGTGAGCTGCAGTGTATCTGAACTCATATACACCTTTCAGGCCTGATGTGAAAATACCTATAGAGACATGCACACAATAAAACTGTTTGATTAAACCATGCCACCATAATTGTAGACCTTTACAAATAGCAGATCTACATGAGATGGACTTAAAGATCAAAATATCGTACCAGATATACAATATCACCATTTCTCTCAAACTTCACAAATATTCACAAATCTAAAGATGCAGATGTGACATCATGGTTAGTTCATAGTTGTGCCTTAGACTGTCCATAATAAAAGGCCACCCTGAAATGTGCATTGTGTTTTTTGCTTTATTGGGGGTCTGGGGACTCCAAAGCAGTCAGTATCTGGTGTGACCACCATTTGCCTCATGCAGTGCAACACATCTTCTTTATGAGATTGTCAATTGTGGCCGACGGAATGTTGGTCTATGGGGGCCCTAAAAGTTTTAACTAGAATCTTTTAAAATGCGAGAAATAAGTATCATGTAACACACCATTATATTCCAAAAAGCAAAATATATATTTTTTTAAGAATAGTTAAGAAACACTGACTGAAACGACTGAAAAGATTTGTGAGTGAGTCCCTCAGTCACATTTTATCTAAAACTGTACCTGAACAATAAAGAATATGAGAGAGAGAGAGAGAGAGAGAGAGAGAGAGAGAGAGAGAGAGAGAGAGAGAGAGAGAGAGAGAGAGAGAGAGAGAGAGAGAGAGAGAGAGAGAGAGAGAGAGGGCCTATGTGAGAGAGGTCTGAGGGTAGATATGTGTGTGCCTGTGTGTGTGTGTGTGTGTGTGTGTGTGTGTGTGTGTGTGTGTGTGTGTGTGTGTGTGTGTGTGTGTGTGTGTGTGTGTGTGTGTGTGTGTGTGTGTGTGTGTGTGTGTGTTCTTTTTAGTAGAACTGAGGGAGGACACAAAATAGACAAGTATGGTACAGATAGATCTGTAAGTATGTGTAAAACCCGAGTGTATCTGAGAAGACCCGTTCTACTGTATGTTGTACTACAACACACAATACACGTTTGTTTTGTGTTGTTGTTTCAAATGTTAATGTTAAGAAAATATCTGGTATGTGAATGTGATTGTCTCTGTCTCCAGGCAGCGCGCTGCACTGCGCTGCGGTGCTCTGAATTGTGCTGATGGTAAACTAATAATATTGCGGGCATTTAATTCTAGACTACATTATATCACGGACTCCTAACTACTGTTGGCCTAAACGAGGTGAAAGCTCAATGCAAGTTAATATGACAAAGTTGCGTCTTGCGTGCGTAAAAGGTAAACCACCTCCTCCTCCTCATCCTGCTCCTCCGCTCACGTGGAGTGCAACCTGCAGCGGTGCAGCCTCTCTCTCTCTGTCTGTCTGGGTCTCAATCCTCTCTCGTGAGTGTAAAATGTATATGGTCAATACGTCAGCTATATTAATTCATAGTCGGGTCTCTTGGCTCCTGTTGGTCCACTCCTCTTCAATGGCTTTGTGAAGTTGCTGGATATTAGTGGGAACTGGTACATGCTGTCAAAATGGTAACAACACAGGTTGAAATAGTAATAACACATTATTACCATTTCAACAGCGTGTACCAGTTCCCACTAATATCCAGCAACTTCACACAGCCATTGAAGAGGATTGGACCAACATTCCACGGGCCACAATCGACAATCTGTGACCTCATAGGCACACCTATGAGGTCGGATGGATTATCTCAGGATTGTCTTTGTGAACAATGTTTGAGAGAAATGGTAATATTGTATATCTGGAATGAATTTTAGATCTTTAAGTCCATCTCATGAAAAATGGGATCAAAAACAAAAGTGTTGCGTTTATATTTTCTGTTGAGTTGTATAAGCTCACAACCAATGATGATAACCAACCCTGTCTATCGGGTTTAAATGGTAAACTATTATGAATGAATCCTAACCAACCTGTAGATGGATCATAGCCGTTGCCAACGTTGGTGATGACTCTCTGGTAGATCAGAGTGGTGGTAGAACTAAATGGTCCAACTTGTCCGATGTTAGTCAACCCAACAGAGAACGCTACCTTCGGTGGGTCTGTCAACACAGAAAAAATATCACATTGTTTATTATATTAATAGTAATGAAAGGATATATTATATATGCCTATATTATTTCACTAATACACCGATCAAATGTATTAAATGTATTGTCATAGGAGCTTTAACAAGACACAGAGCAACAACTTTCTTCAGTTAAACAGCAGCAAAACTGAAGCTCTTCTTGTTGGCACACCACACCAGGTTCTTACATGTCCCTTATCCCATCTCACATTTGACGGCCAGGCTATCCCCTTCTCCTCCTCAGTCACAAACTTGGGTGTCAAGTTTGACCCCCACCTGACATTCAACGACCACATAAAACATCTGTGCAAAACCGCATTCTACCACCTGAAAAACATTTCCAAACTCCGCCCCCTTTTAACCCAGTCAGATGCAGAGAAGCTCATCCATGCCTTTATCTCCTCTAGACTGGACTACTGTAATAGCCTCTTCATTGGGATCCCTGGTAAAAGTGTCCAAAAACTGCAGTACATCCAGAACAGCGCTGCCAGGGTCCTAATGAGAATCCGTAAACACGACCATATAACACCCATCCTCTTCACACTGCACTGGCTCCCCGTTTCAGCCAGGATTGAATACAAGGTTCTACTGATGACATACAACTGCATAAATGGACATGCTCCTCCCTACCTACAGTCACTGATCAACTCTCCAAAAACAACCTCCACCCGCACTCTCAGATCTGCAAATAAATTCCTGCTCCATAACCCCAGACACCAGGCTTCGCACCATGGGAGACCGGGCCTTCTCCTCGGCAGCACCGCGCCTTTGGAACAGCCTCCCCATGGACTTGAGAGTGCCACAGTCTGTGGAGTGCTTTAAGACCGGCCTGAAAACCTTCCTGTTTCAGAAGGCGTTTTCATGTTGAACTTTCGCCGTGTTTGTTTTTAATTTTGTTTTTAATTCTAATTCTGATGACTCTGCTTTGATTATTATGTTTTATATAGCACTTTGAGATTCTCCGCGAATGAAAAGTGCTTTACAAATAAAATTCATTATTATTATTTATTATTACAGTGAATGTACTCTGAAGTACTGTAAAATACCACTAGATACTGCATGTACATGAATGTACTCTGAAGTACATTTTGATTTAATGTAGACAATATAGAGGTGAGCAGACGTTGTCTGTGGCCCAGAAGTAATTTCCCCATTCATATTTCTCATCATACACTATCTAATTTGTATTTTCTAATTTTGTTGTTTTGTTTTTCTTCTTACAAAATTATGTTATTCTCCCAAAACATTGTTTTTGTCATCTTTATATGAATTGTTTTGGAAAAGTCTAAGTCTAAAATTAATGGGAAATTCATTTATGGGCCGTGGGCGACGTCATGAAAGGGGCAGGACTGCTCACTGTATACTCAAAGTTTCATTATATAAATATTCTACTGTTAGGTTATATTTTCTTGAAGTTTAATTTTGATCCTAGTCGACAATTTATATAAACAGTATTTGATGTGTTGTTCTTGCTTACTGTAAATTGCTCTAGATTAATAATCTCTGATACAGTAAATTACATTCAGTATGAGTTCAGGCCCTGAAAGTATGGCCTCACAATCCTTCTGGCTTTTTGGGTTTTAAGCAGGAGGTGTCACGAAATTTACCACAGCAGGTTAGTTAACATTGTTCTTAGCAATATCATTATCATTATAGCATGACATTTAATAAACAAACATATTCCTCAATTAATTAAGTGCTATAATGTATAATAAATCTACTCACTCTTCAGATCCTGTACTTGGTCGTCAACAGAAGTCAGGTGTGTTTCTACAGTGGACAGCCGAGCAGCATGATCTGAAATTAAATTAATCAAATCAGATTAAAATTAAATTAAATAAATGAATAAGCTTTATAATAGTCATTAAACCTAGTTCTTCGTTAGTTTAATTAGATTTTTCTTGTATGCATCTGATGATATGCATCTGGGGGAGTCCGACAGGACTGAACCTCTAAACTATCGGTTCCCTTCCAGATGTTCTACCAACCTTCACTTTCTTTCTCCAAGTCTGCAACCTGGAGCTCTGTAGCATCTAGTCTGCTCTCATGGTCTGCAACGTAGATCTCTGTAGCATTCAGCCTGGCCTGGTGGTCTGCAACGTAGATCTCTGTAGTGTTCAGCCTGGCCTGGTGGTCTGCAACGTAGATCTCTGTAGCGTTCAGCCTGGCCTGGTGGTCTGCAACGTAGATCTCTGTAGTGTTCAGCCTGGCCTGGTGGTCTGCAACGTAGACCTCTGTAGTGTTCAGCCTGGCCTGGTGGTCTGCAACGGAGACCTCTGTAGAATCTATTCTGGTCTCTGTAGCATCCAGTCTGGTCTCTGTGGCATCCAGTCTGGCCTGGTGGTCTGCAACGTAGATCTCTGTAGCATTCAGCCTGGCCTGGTGGTCTGCAACGTAGATCTCTGTAGCATCCAGTCTGGTCTCTGTAGCATCCAGTCTGGTCTCTGTGGAATTCAGCCTGGCCTGGTGGTCTGCAACCTGGGACTCACTCTCACTCACCTTGTCAGCCATTTCTGTAAACAATATCACAGACAAAAACATGTACAGTGTTAATTCTCATTCTGTGCCACTGATAAATAAATACACTGGTTATTAGGTTGATCAAGCTCACCTCAATGACCCTGGGTTGTTACAAGCTCCATTTAGACCTTTAACCCATAGAACTATATTTCGACCAGGCGTGCATACAAGCTGTGGTTACTAAGCTGTGGTAGGTTACAACTAGGCTGTGGTTGGTTACAACTAAGCTGTGGTAGGTTACAACTAAGCTGTGGTAGGTTACAACTAAGCTGTGGTAGGTTACAACTAAGCTGTGGTAGGTCACAACTAAGCTGTGGTAGGTTACAACTAAGCTGTGGTAGGTTACAACTAGGCTGTGGTAGGTTACAACTAAGCCGCCACAGATTCAAAGTAACTTGTGGCTTCCTGAGATGTTAGATTTAAGGCTTGGTTTTGGGCAGATTATCAGACTCATGTCTGTAGGACTGTTACTACATCAGAACAAATATATGTAGACCATCCTTACCTCTCACTAAGCTCCATGTAGACCATCCTTACCTCTCACTAAGCTCCATGTAGACCATCCTTACCTCTCACTAAGCTCCATGTAGACCATCCTTACCCCTCACTAAGCTCCGTGTAGACCATCCTTACCTCTCACTAAGCTCCATGTAGACCATCCTTACCTCTCACTAAGCTCCATGTAGACCATCCTTCCCTCTCACTAAGCTCCATGTAGACCATCCTTACCTCTCACTAAGCTCCATGTAGACCATCCTTACCTCTCACTAAGCTCCATGTAGACCATCCTTACCTCTCACTAAGCTCCATGTAGACCATCCTTACCTCTCACTAAGCTCCATGTAGACCATCCTTACCTCTCACTAAGCTCCATGTAGACCATCCTTACCTCTCACTAAGCTCCATGTAGACCATCCTTACCTCTCACTAAGCTCCATGTAGACCATCCTTACCTCTCACTAAGCTCCTCTGCTCTTGGACCTCTTCCTCCATGTTCCTCAGATGAACTCGCTGTTCCACCACGGTGTCTCTGAGCTCCTTGGCTTCTTCCTCACTGGCTGCAACCCTTGAGTTAGGGAGAACAAATTTTGAGGAGAATGTTAAAAAGAAAATCGACAGCAACAATCTATATATTAGGGCTGGGACGATATTGTTACCTCACGATATATAGATGGCGCTATTAGGCCTTCGATAATGAATATATCACAATATTTGATATATTGAGATATATCAATATATTGCATGAAATTCATCAATGATATATCATGATACTGTAACTGCAGCAGAAAAACAAAAACAATAAGTTAATAAATGACTCAATTCATTCTCATTCCGAGCTTTTTGTTTTTATCTTGTGTTTGTTTTTTTGGGGAATGAAGCAGCTATAGATGTCAATTAACATTTTAGTTCTGCAAACCATATGTTTTCCTCACAGAATTATCCCTGTGGATGCTCTGCAACATTCCTCACAATGTTTGCTGAGCAACGTACAATATACAGTATATTGAAGTATACAATATTATCACTATAACGATATTTCAGCACACACCTGCTATATATCACCATACCGCCAAATGACATATTGTTGTCAGTGGACCAGGCCAGGCCTCTTGATAATTATTATATGATATTATATTAGGTCAATGTCTGTTTTTTCGACCTTATTTCTCTTTGGGAGACATGGCTAGGTGCGTTTGTTTTGACTGAAAAGTCTTTGCTCTAGAAGAAGTTTGTTCCATATGGTCTCCAGGCTGGGTCACTGTTGACTAGCTGTATGCTTAATATATTATATAATAAAATCACACCTGTGTGAAGTAAAGGGGCACTCTTATTATCAACAACGGTCACTGTAGCATGGGTGGGGTGGTGGTGGTGGTTGATTAAGTTTGGAGCGCGGTTCCGTATTTCTCTGACACTGTTTGCAATTCAATCTGATCCGTGTACGTAATGATCCAACTGCAGCCATTCAGTGGAACACGTGGCAACAGCTCGATACTAGTCAGTTTGTATAGGACGGGGGAGGGGCAGCTAAAATGAACGTCAAATATCTAAATACTGAAAGGAGTAACTTCTAAACTGTCTTGTGTGTTCACATTACACTGAGTAGACCAAAAAATGACCATTTTTTTTTTTTTTTAAAGTGGAATATCCCTTTAAGGCTGAACCCCGATAGAGTTGCAAAGGAAAGAATGACTTCTGTCCGTGACACTAACCAATATTACAGTTGAATTCTGTACACACGCGTCACACACAAAGGGAAAACAAAAGTAAATGTTCAATTCCTCCTCCTTACTCCTTTCCCTCGGAGGAAGGAAAAAAAAAACTTTTAGACTCAGGCTTTTGGGAGTCGCCTTGGGTAATGCAAATAGATGCATCGATGCATCTATTTTTTGGTTAATGCCCAAGTATATAGGAGGGGATAACTGCACCTCAAAAATATAATAATCTCGCTAATTTATTAGGAACAATATGACTGCACTGTTTAGGACAGACAAGGTAATTAAATTAGGCCAAATGTGACAACTGCCGAAAGTTGCCGTGACTTTAACAATTAACCATTATGCATGCAAAATTTACACAATTTCACCCTGCTTTAAAGGCATGCAAACACATTACATTCTCCATGTCTAAAGATAGGTCACCTGGTAGATGGATGCCAAATTTGTGTTGGTGTGGAATTCTCCTTTAAGTAGCTTGTGAAACTAGAGGGCTTACATTATTCTGAATCTGTTGCTGTCCATCACAAATTTGATGAGTCATCTCACTGAAGAGTGGCTATGGCTGTTTTAGCCATAGCCATAGCCATAGTTTTTCATAAAAAAAGAAAGAAAAACACCTTACAAGCAATCATTTCAGAATCATGAAAGCCCCATAATTTAACCCATCACATGTTACTTAAAACAGAATAACATTACAATACATTTAACTCATTACATACTAAAATAAAATAAAATAAAATAAAATAAAATAAAATAAAATAAAATAAAATAAAATAAAATAAAATAAAATAAAATAAAATAAAATAAAATAAAATAAAATAAAATAAAATAAAATAAAATAAAATAAAATAAAATAGCCGTACCTGGCGTCCGTGTTGCTGAGTTTCTCTTGCTGCTGGACCACAGTGGCTCCCAGACGAAGAACCTCGTCTCTGAGATCCTTGGACTCTGCTTCGCTGGCTGACAGCCTGGTCTCCATGTTGCCGAGCTGGACCTGTTGTTCAACCACAGTGGCTCTGAGCTCCTTGGACTCTGCCTCCACGTCGCTGAGCTGGACGCTCTGCTCTGCCACCAGGACTCTGAGATCCTTGGACTCTGCTTCGCTGGCTGACAGCCTGGACTCACTAGTTGACAGCCTGGACTCACTAGTTGACAGCCTGGTCTCCATGACACCGAGCTGGATGCGTTGGTCCACCACAGTGGCACTGAGCTCCTTGGACTCTGCCTCCATGTTCTTCAGTTGGACTCTCTGCTCTACTACAGTGGCTCCCAGGGTGTGCACCATGTCTCTGAGCTCTTTTAGCTCGGCCCAGAGGAGGTCAGGTTGTTGCACAAGGGTAGCAGCTGGTTCAGCCTGAGTCTCATGGTCAGGTTGTTGTAGGAGGATAGCAGCTGGTTCAGCCTGAGTCTGATGGCCAGCCTCAGACAGACAGTAGAGTATCAACAGAACAGCCACGTAGAGCTTCATTCTGGAACAGAGTGACTGTCGGCATCTCCCAGCCTCCTTTTATGCCCCAAGATTACACGTACCCGATGACCCAGCCCAGAGCGCGCCGCGTGCACGGTGGTACCCAGTGGAAACCTAGACGCTGGTGTGACATAACCGTAGCGGCGCTGAAAAGAGTGTGTGAGAAAGTGTTTGGTGTAATCAGCTGTCGTTGGTCAAATACATGCAGTACAGGATAGTTTTTCTGCTGTGCTGAACACGTCGTCACCTCAAAGCACACCAAAGGGACAGGTCAGGATAAGACAGTTATTTTAGGTCAAACTCAATGATGAAACTCGTTGAGTTGTAGTGATTATATTCACACGGCTGACATCTTGCCAGCAAGGTGCTAACAAGTTGTAACCCATGCATCCAAACTAAAAAGTCCCGAAATAACATCAAACAAACCACCATTACAGCTTCACAGGAAGCTTGAATTATCCTCTTTCAGTCTGTAATCTATTTGTTTCATAAAACATGCTATAAGCTATTATACATAGCCTACCACTTTTGAATGTGCACATACTGTGCACACACAGTTCCCAAATTCTGGCACTTAGGAAATGAATCAAATCAACTGCATGAACACTTGGAGAATAAAAAGAAAATAAAAAAGGAAGCTCTTTGAACAGCTGCAATGTTCAGCTGTATCATTTCATACTGTCCAATCAGAATGGCTGTAATTTGCTCAATTTACAGTATGATGTAAATTTTACGTACAATGTCAATGTTTTTATGTTTAATCTTCTCCATATTTAGCAGAATATCTAATCTAATTTTAAAAATCACACCTGTGTGAAGTAAGGGATGCTGTGTGAAGTAAGGGATGCTGTGTCAAGTAAGGGAAGTTATCTATAATACATTCCACACAGATGGCATTCTGTGCTCAGCCGATCAGTTGAGCACATTATGACACTAATTGGCTCCGCAAACCCCTATTTGAAAAGATATACCAGAGACGGCCATAAGTAGGGATTGATCTCGATAACAGATACCCAATGAAATCCAATAACAAGCTTATTGTTATCAATAACCTTTGGGCTTATCAAGCCTGTTATTGAGCATAGCAGTCCATGGCGTCATATTTAAATAATCACGATACGAGGTGATCGAGAAAAAAATGTAATCATCCACGCTGGCACAAACACGTTAAAATGTCTAAAGTCTAAATGTTTATTGATATCTGGAAACCAGTGCTGTCTGGGGAAACAAAATAACACCTTTAAAGTGATGGTCCACAATTGAACCAATTAACAGTTGATAACCCTTGTTCAGAATTTATTGTCTTAGTCCATTTGCCAGACGTGAACCCAGACATGTTGAATACAATGAGATTTTATGTCAGAAATGTTGAGTATGGGTCCCAGCATGTAGAAACTGCCGGATTCTAATTTGCATATGTTGAGCATTCATATTGGCATAATTATGTGACCATACCATTAACCTATAGAAGGCAAAAAGGTAAAAATGCCCCCCTTCTCCGTTGCGGCAGGTATCATGCTTTTTGAAGCATCCGATATGTTTAACTAAGGATGTTTTATCCAGTCGCTGGGCTAAAACACAGAATCACTAGTCATCAAAATGTGCCTAGTCAGCACATTTAGTAGTTTTCAGCCATTTTCAGCCGTTTTTTTTAACCAAACTAATGATTGGACTGTTTTCAGCATCATTAAAACCCCATTTAGACATATCACATGATACATAGAGCATATGAAATGCTGCCATCTCCCCCTCCTAAAGGCTGGTGTGTCAAATATCCATACTATAACTAAGGAAATGTCTGAATGAATGAATGAATGAATGAATGAATGAATGAATGAATGAATGAATGAATGAATGAATGAATGAATGAATGAATGAAACCGACGTAACTCCTTAAGTTAGAGTTAAGGTTAGGTTTAGTTGCGGACGGTAATAAGCAGCTGCCTTACTATGGCTTGCGACCGATAGTAAAACGGCTGACCAATACTAAAACAGTCTCCCGATTTGCCGACCAATAACCATCGGCCGCGACTATTACTATCAGTCAGGAACCATTTACAATCGACCACGAAGGTCGTCCACCTCGGTCGCAAATTGATTTCACTGTCTCTCAATTCAGCACTCCTCCGTGCATGTGTTTATTTAGGCTTAGGGTCTCTCCCCAACATATAAAACTATAGCCACGACCGTAAGCAAGTAGTCGCGACTGACTATAGTAGCTCACTTGTCACGACCACAACCACCTAGAGCCACGACCAGTAAAATAGTCGCAAATAATAAGAAACAGCCAAGGGCGGATCTAGGCATAGGCATGGAGGGGCAATGCCCCCCTAAATGCCCAGTCTGCCCCACCAAACATGATGGCATGCAAAACACCCAAGGTATTTCAGTGCTTATATTTAAAATTATTTGAAACACAACTGAAAATGGTATGGGTGCGGCTTCATCGATGAAGCTGCCCCCTTACCATTTTTCTTCTGCCCCCCCCCCCCCCCCCCCCCCCCCCCTCCAAATGAGAAATGTTACATCCGCCCAGCTCTATATATACCGTAGGTACTGCTAGATCTCTACTGTCTCTCCTTAATTTATCAGAAGTCTAAACAATTAGAGAATTAGAGAAGGGGAATTCCACCCATTTTCCACCCAGATTTTTTCCTCTGAATAAAAGAAAAATCATAACATGGTGAAACACAACTGGATGATGTCATCAAGTTTGATCATGTGTCATCACGTTAATGATTTTTTTCAGACCTCCATTTCTGGTAAACACATAATGTGGGAACTTTTTTTTGTCAGGTCTACACAACATCTCTAAGGTACTGTATATTAATGACATAGTATAATGTTGAAAATGGGTGGATTTATTTAACCTTTAATGGCACTGGTGCTCTCTTCACCACTTTACGGGAACACGCACACTGTACTGTATGTGAACTGTATGTAACGCGTGTGCATGCCAGGGGCGGACATTTCCCAATTGGGGGGCAGGAGAAAATGGTAAAAATGGTGTCGCTTCGCGCCACGGGTGATGAAGTCGCACCCATACCATTTTTGGTTACAGGACTTTTATTAGGCAAGTAAAGCATCAATAATAACATCAGTTGTTGTTGAAGTTGCAACAGACACACAGCATGCATAAAGCTAAAGGTCTGACTCAGAGAGTTTTCTGTTTTCAATGATGAAATGCTGTTGGTTTAGAGGTGCCACAGCTGTAGTTAGTAGCAGGAGTAGTGTTTCAAATCATTTTAAATATAAGCACTTTAATTTGAAATATCTTGGGTTGTTTTGCATGCCATCATGTTTGGTGGGGCAGACTGGGCATTTAGGGGGGCATTGCCCCCCATGCCCATGCCTAGATCCGCCCCTGGTGCATGCGTAAGTGGATGTGTGCTTATGTGGGACACCGGCATGTCATAAGCACACTGCGACGCTGTGGAGAGAGTATGAGAGAACGTTGTATGTAATCAGCTGCTGTTGTTCCATGGTCTATGCAGTACAGAGTAGTTCTGCACGGAGCACTGAGCTCAGCATGACTTCACATGTTCAGTTAGATCAGTGGTTTTCAACCTTTTTCATACCAGGGCCCACTATTTATTCAGCATTTGAGCCACGGACCACCATTTGATGACATTTTAGCCCCACAGACAGACCCAAAACTAAAGATTTGATTTGCTTTTGTCCACAATTTCAGGATGGATTTGTGGATAAAACAGTCAAACATTAATCTTCTACATTATCTAGTTGTGTAGACTTGGTTTCATTTTTACGCTCTCAAAGAGTTACATCTGTAACTGTAATATACTGCAGAGTTACATCAGTTAACCAACTTTCCATCATTTAGTCAGGGGACCACCTGGAACTCTCTCAAGGACCAGTGGTGGTCCCCAGACCACTAGTTGAAAACCACAGGGTTAGATCAAATAATTTTTTTTAATAATAATTAGACCTATTTATTAATTTCACATAAACCCATTTCTGTCTGTGGTCTCCACTGCTGCAGAATGTCAGACAAACTAAATGTTGTTGTTTTTTTTTCTTTTCTAAATTAATGTTGCTGTAATGCCAAAGGTTCAGGTAGTCAGAAGTGAGAGGCAGGGCGTTACCTATCTTATCGTGTGTGTGTGTGTGTGTGTGTGTGTGTGTGTGTGTGTGTGTGTGTGTGTGTGTGTGTGTGTGTGTGTGTGTGTGTGTGTGTGTGTGTGTGTGTGTGTGTGTGTGTGTTGGGGGGGGGGGGGGGGGTGGGTGTGTGTGCGAGTGTGTCAACCAATAGGTTTAAGGACACTATCTTGCATTCAGGGTTAACACAGTCATGGAAATATTTTGAATTTAGAACATCTATTTTCCATTCCTGTAAAATGGTTGTGTTATTTCTGGACTTTAACATTGGTCCTGGACAAAATATATAGTTGCATGTGGTATGCATTTGATTTAATTAACAGTTGTTTCTATATTTTGGTTATTAAAGCCCCTTCTGACATATCACATTGTTTCAAAATGCTGGTCATGGGTGGTATGACATGGCTGACTTGGTATAGCCTATAGGGTATATTTCTCATTTTGACATATGTACATGAGTCTCTGTATTATCTGCATTTATTATAGTTTTATTTTACCCAACAGCACAGGTGTGCACCCCTGTCATTGAGGGGCTGTCCCACGCAAAGGGAGAATTCTGTTCACCCGAGCAGGCACTACCAGACAGACAGACAGACAGACAGAGGCAGGCAGGCAGGCAGCTAGACAGACAGGCAGGCAGGCAGGCAGGCAGGCAGGCAGGCAGGCAGGCAGGCAGCTAGATAGACAGGCAGGCAGGCAGACAGGCAGGCAGGCAGGCAGCTAGACAGACAGGCAGGCAGCTAGACAGACAGGCAGACAGGCGGGCAGGCAGCTAGACAGACAGGCAGGTAGCTAGACATACAGGCAGACAGGCGGGCAGGCAGCTAGACAGAGCTGCAGGCAGGCAGCTAGACAGACAGGCAGGCAAACAGGCAGGCAGGAAGGCTAGAAGGCAGGTAGACAGGCAGGCACTACCAGAAAGACAGGCAGGCAAACAGGCAGGCAGCTAGACAGGTAGGCAAGCAGGCAGCCAGAGAGGCAGGCCTTTAATTTCAAGGACCTCCATTTTGACATCCATTAGTCTACAGGCCTGATCATTCCCTTAAGTTTCTGTTTAAGTTTAAAGTTTGGAATTTTAGTGTGGAGCCTTTTTCTTATCGTCATTCATCTATATCAGGTGTCTCCAACGGTTTTTCATTTTAGAGCTACTTTGAAAAAATCTGAGGGGCCGAGAGCTACGTCACTTTTAGCTTTTTTTCAAAAGTGCATTCACATTTTGCATTCTCCTCTAATGAGATGCCTGGCACTGCATGGCCTCTGCAAGACACTTGAACGCTGGGGTGTATCCACTCAGGTTCACTCTTATAGAGTCATTCAAATGATCATCAGTCAGCCTAGTTCTGAATTTGGATTTGATCACATTCATATCAGAGAATGCAGATTCACAAAGATAAGTAGAGCCAGATAAAGCACTCACTTTCAATGTTGTGAATTCTGTTGTGCTTTTACCTGCACATCATTTTGGAGATTAATAATCTCCATTTCCATTTCAAATGCATTGACATTGAACATGTCAGCCATCTGCCCTGATATTCGCATCTACCTCCATAAAGGGTTAGCAATGAATGCCACACAGGGCTCCAGTTCACCAAAATCTTTGAACCTGTCCTCAAATTCCTGCCCAAGCTTGGACAGTAGGTCACAATATTTATCCACATCCAACACATCAACTGCCTCTGCATTGTTTTCCAACACCTTCCTCATTGAAGGAAAATGCTGCAGTCTCTTGTTTTTTACCTGTTGCATGTAAAATTAGACTTTTGCTTTGAAGGCCTTCACAGCACTGATCATGTCACTGACAGATTTGTCTTTGCCTTGATTGGATTTGATTTGACCTGAAGACGACTGACGTAGCCTATTACTGATAGGCGTATTCTGGGCCTATTGACGTAGGCCTAGTTACGCTCGAATGGGCATACGTTTGTATGTTGAATGACAAAGGAAAGAGTTGCAATGCATTTCAGGTCATGCTTTTCATATCATTCATAGTCTAATTTTGCAACTCCTTTGCGAGCTACCCAAAAACAACCAACGAGCTACCGGTAGCACGTAAGCTAGCCGTTGGAGAATAAATTCTATACGGACCCCACATTTACTGGCATTTCTATCTCTGGGACCCCTGAGTTCAATTGTAAATTCAATGTTAAATCTGACAATGTACCCATTTGTATCACTTTCAAGTGTTATTTACCTGGGGACCGACTGGAACACCCTCAAGGACCCCTGGGGGTCCCTGGACCCCACTTTGGGAACCTCTGTGGTGACTGTGTATCAAGAGGTTGACAAGGTCATCCGATAAGATCCATGGGTTGGCGGTTCGAATCCCAGCTCCTCCTCCTGTCTACATGTCAAAGTGTCCTTGGGCAAGACGTTGAACCCCAAATTGCTCCCTTTGTGCTGGTTGAAATTCCACCACAACTGGTGTATGAATGAATGTGTTTGTGAATGAATGAGTGATGACTGTGAATGACTATGGCTGGTTAGGACTTCAGCAGCTTATGACTGGTTATGACTTTAGTAAATGATGAGACTGATTGTTTGGAGCAAACTGACAGCACAGCTGGAGGAAGAGAGAATGACAACTGGCTACACAGGTGACTTATATACTCTAATGGCTGCTGCTGATTGGTGGACTGCTGAAATGGCGGCCCAACCGGCGGCGAGGGGCGGAGTTAGACTGGCCTATTGCAGGATTGATCTGAATGAGTGGGCGGGGCCTGTGAGAATGATTGACAGGATGGAGAGAGGGAGAGGAGAGCAGAAAACAGAGGGGAGGAACACAAACCGCCTGCACTAAGGATCCATTTACACTGGCAGCCAGATGTAGCCTGAATCTGATCTGTGTCACTGTGAGACTGGAATCTGATTGGTCTAGCAGGTCTCATGACTCGTTTAAACAAATCAGATTCCAATCTGCATGTGACTCAGATCTGATTCAGGATAGATTTGGCTGCCAGTGTAAATCAGGACTAACTGCTCCCTCCATACTAATACACCTAACAGAATGTAATGCACTATGTAAAGCACCTTGGATGAAGGCACTATATACTGTAAATGAACCATTTACCACTGCATCAATCAATCAATCAATCAATCAATCAATCAATCAATCAATCAATCAATCAATCAATCAATCAATCAATCAATCAATCAATCAATCAATCAATCAATCAATCAATCAATCAATCAATCAGGACCAACATGGTTCATCTAAGTCAGTGGTTTTCAACCGGTGGTCTTGGGACCACCAGAGGTCCTTAAGAGGGTTCCCCAGGCTAAATGGTGAACAGTTCGTTAACCAGATGTAACTCTTTGAGAGCGTAAACATGAAACCAAATGGACTCTTGCGGGTCCATTTGGTTACATGTTTACACTCTCAAGAGTTAAAAATTTCACAATCTGAATTAGCCCCAAGTCTACACAACTAGAGAATGTAGAAGATTAGGCTGACATACAGGCCTGTAGCCTGGCTCTACTGAAATAAAACTGCTGAATAATATCCTACCTTTTGAATATTTTAACAAAATGAGAGAGTCACACCAGATAAGAGATGGAAAGTCTCGGTCTAACCCTCTGAAAAATAAAATACATTAATAAAAAAGCTATTGGAGAAGCTGTTTTGGATAGGGAGTCAGTGACGATTGCACGACAATTCCACTATGACAGAAAGAGACAAGATGGGACTTTGGTCTCAGTGGAAACTAGTGGAAACGCGCGAATCACTCTCCCTCTCCCTCCCTCTCTGTTTACACGCATGCTACAGTTGCTTTCCTTTCGTTGGGTTGGTTTAACTTGGTTTAAATGAGTGACAGAATTGGGGAAGCTCACTGTCAAAATATTATAATTTGAGACCCTGAGATTAAAATGTGTGGAAAAAACATGTTTAGTGTAGTGTATAGACCATGGTTAAATTACGTGATGGTCATGGTCAAAGGGTAAGGCTTGGCAGCATTGTTCAACATACTTGAATTGCAGGTCACAGTGAGAAAGAATAGGAAGCAAGGAATATAAACTAACTGACAGAGAAATGAGTGGTAAAACTAAACTTAGTCAAATTGTAAACACTTATAACCATTGTTGGGCAATATTACTTTACATAGGAGAGTAATATCTTTACATTACTTATGACCCCTTATTAAAAGTAAAAATATTATATTACTTATTACTTGAATCAAAGAATATTGTATTACATATTACTATTTTACTTTCCCAAGTCCCCCCTCCCACCCGCAAAGGAATAGAGATGTACAACACAATCCGTTTAGTGACAACTTGCGACAACTGTGTATACACTAATATAACAGGCGGGAGTTTACGTGAGTTTATCAAGAGTTTCCTGTATAAACATCTGTTTTCAACATTTTACTTTGTCATTGATATATACCTTAAAGATGTTGTGTGCACATGACAAAAAATCCCCCATTCTGTGTTTCCTAAAAATTGGAGGTCTGAAAAAAATCATTATAAACAACAGTACCTTTTTAAATGAGTGTTTATTGATGCACATTACTGGTTCAACAAACACTTAATGCAACATTACCATGATCTGCGTTACATACTGGAGTAACAGTGTTACATAGAATGTAATGATAGTAACAGTGTTAATGTAATGGTAGTAACAGTGTTAATGTACCAGTAGTAACAGTGTTAATGTACCAGTAGTAACAGTGTTAATGTAATGGTATTAACAGTGTTAATGTACCAGTAGTAACAGTAGTAGTAACAGAGTTACATAGCATAGAGCAGAGAGCCACTGAACACATTGTGGTTGTTAGAGTTATCATAGAGCCTGTCCCCACCAAGTAGACGCATGTAGACTGTGTCTCCCTGCTCCAGCTCTAAGATCAGTCCATTAGACAGAGTTTCAAAATAACCACCTTTATTGTTCCATGAAGCGTTATGAAGGAGTTGCTGACCATTCTTATACATCTCAATACGCACATACTCTGATGACCAGTGGTGAGCTGCAGTGTATCTGAACTCATATACACCTTTCAGTCCTGATGTGAAAATACCTATAGAGAGACATGCACACAATACAACTGTTTGATTAAACCATCCCACCATAATTGTAGACCTTTACAAATAGCAGATCTATATGAGATGGACTTAAAGATGAAAATATAATTTCAGATATACAATATTACCATTTCTCTCAAACATTATTCACAAATCTGTCTAAATGTGTGATAGTGAGCACTTGGCTTGGCTGAGATAATCCATCCCACCTCACAGGTGTGCCACATAAAGATGCAGATGTGACATCATGGTTAGTGCACAGGTGTGCCTTAGACTGTCCATAATAAAAGGCCACCCTGAAATGTGCATTGTGTTTTTGCTTTATTGGGGGTCTGGGGACTCCAAAGCAGTCAGTATCTGGTGTGACCACCATTTGCCTCATGCAGTGCAACACATCCTCTTTATGAGATTGTCAATTGTGGCCTGTGGAATGTTGGTCCACAGTGGCGGTCTTAGCAATTTGGGGGCCCAAGGCGGGTTTAGCTATGGGGGCCCTAAAAGTTTCAACTAGAATCTTTTAAAATGCGAGAAATAAGTATCATGTAACACACCATTATATTCCAAAAAGCAATATTTTTAAGAATAGTTAAGAAACACTGACTGAAACGACTGAAAAGATTTGTGAGTGAGTCCCTCAGTCACATTTTATTTAAAACTATACCTGAACAATAAAGAATATGAGAGAGAGAGAGAGAGAGAGAGAGAGAGAGAGAGAGAGAGAGAGAGAGAGAGAGAGAGAGAGAGAGAGAGAGAGAGAGAGAGGGGTCTGAGGGTAGATATGTGTGTGCATGTGTGTGTGCGTGTGTGTGTGTGTGTGTGTGTGTGTGTGTGTGTGTGTGTGTGTGTGTGTGTGTGTGTGTGTGTGTGTGTGTGTGTGTGTGTGTGTGTATAAGATGGTGGGTGTGGTTGTGTACAGGAAAAAAAACATTTCAGGCAATGTTTCAGCCTCACAATCTATTCTTTTTAGTAGAACTGAGGGAGGAAACAAAATAGACAAGTATGGTATCTGAGAAGACCCGTTCTACTGTATGTTGTACTACAACACACAATACACGTTTGTTTTGTGTTGTTGTTTCAAATGTTAATGTTAAGAAAATATCTGGTATGTGAATGTGATTGTCTCTGTCTCCAGGCAGCGCGCTGCACTGCGCTGCGGTGCTCTGTGTGTCTCTCAGCTGCAGCTGAATTGTGCTGATGGTAAACTAATAATATTGCGGGCATTTAATTCTAGACTAGCCTAAACGAGGTGAAAGCTCAATGCAAGTTAATATGACAAAGTTGCGTCTTGCGTGCGTAAAAGGTAAACCACCTCCTCCTCATCCTGCTCCTCTGCTCACGTAGAGACTGGAGACTGGAGAGTGCAGCCTGCAGCGGTGCAGCCTCTCTCTCTGTCTGTCTGGGTCTCAATCCTCTCTCGTGAGTGTAAAATGGTATATGGTCAATACGTCAGCTATATTAATTAATAAAGTCGGGTCTCTTGGCTCCTCAGTGGCGTGCACAGAGACTTTCAAGGGCAGGTGCTCAAATGTAACCAGGAGGGCACTCTAGCTGCCCGGCTTTGCCGGGGGGCGGAAAATTGAGTTTTGGGGGGTTAAAAACGCATAGAAAACAGAATTTCAGCATCTTTTTGCTCTTTTAAAAAGGGCATGTTGGTCCAGAGAGGGCCACTAGGGGGTGCTCAAACCCCCCTTGACGTCTATGTATGCACGCCTATGAGACTCCTCTTGGTCCACTCCTCTTCATTGGCTTTGTGAAGTTGCTGGATATTAGTGGGAACTGGTACATGCTGTCGAAATGGTAACAACACATGTTGAAATGGTAATAACACATTATTACCATTTCAACAGCGTGTACCAATTCCACTAATATCCAGCAACTTGACATAGCCATTGAAGAGGATTGGACCAACATTCCACGGGCCACAATCGGCAATCTGATAAACTATGCGAAGAAGATGTGTTGCACTGCATGAGGCAAATGGTGGTCACACCAGATACTGACTGGTTCGGAGTCCCCAGACCCGAAATAAAGTAAAACAAAATGCACATTTCATGGTCTTTCATTGTGGACAGTCTAAGGCACAGCTGTGCACTACTCATTATCTTAGATCTGCATCTTTATGTGGCACACCTATGAGGTCGGATGGATTATCTCAGGATTGTCTTTATGAACAATGTTTGAGAGAAATTGTAATATTGTATTATCTGGAATGAATTTCAGATCTTTAAGTCCATCTCATGAAATGGGAGCAAAAACAAAAGTGTTGCGTTTATATTTTTGTTGAATGTATAAGCTCACAACCAATGATGATAACCAACCCTGTCTTATCGGGTTCAAATAGTAAACTATTGTATTTTATGAAGTGAATGAATCCTAACCAACCTGTAGATGGATCATAGCCGTTCCCAACGTTGGTGAAGACGTTCTTGTAGATCAGAGTGGTGAGAGAACTAAACGGTCCAACTTGTCCGTTGTCAGTCAACCCAACAGAGAACGCTACCTTCGGTGGGTCTGTCAACACAGAAACATTATCACATTATTTATAATATTAATAGTAATGGAAGGATATATTGCCTACATGCCTGAATTATTTCACTAATGCACCAATCCAATGTATTAAATGGCATATGAGCTTTAACAAGACACCACACATGTACTCTGAAGTACTGTAAAATACCACTAGATACTAGCATGTACTCTGAAGTACTGTAAAATACCACTAGATACTAGCATGTACTCTGAAGTACTGCAAAATACCACCATACTGCATGTACATGAATGTACTCTGAAGTACATTTTGAATTATTGTAGACAATATAGAGGTGAGCAGTTCCGCCCCTTTCATGACGTTGTCCGTGGCCCAGAAGTAATTTCCCCATTCATATTTCTCATATTCCTCATGACCTCATCATACAATATCTAATTTGTAACATGAAAAAAAAATGCATACATTGTTCTTTTGTTTTCCTTCTTACAAAATTATGTTATTGTCCCAAAACATTGTTTTGTCATCTTTATGTGAATCATTTTGGAAAAGTCTATGAGGAAAATGAATGGGAAATTCATTTCTGGGTCGTGGGCGACGTCATGAAAGGGGCAGGACTGCTCACTGTATACTCAAAGTTCATTATATAAAAATTCTACTGTTAGGTTCTATTTTCTTTAAAAGGATCCCTGCCTAATAAGACAAATATGCCTTAAAACACTATACTTGCCTTCTATAACTAAAACATGCAGATAAAAACACCTTCAATACTTTATTTCTTTCATAAATAGAGAATCTTTCACTCTATAGGAGGTGCTCTGGTCGCAGGATGATGATGTCACAGAGCATGTTCATCCATATATTCCATAGAGCTAGACCACACGTGACATCATCATCCTGCACCAACAGCAGTTCCTGTTGAGTGAAATATTCTCTATTTATGAAAGAAATAATATTATTATTATTATTATATTATTATTATATATTATTATTTGTTTATTTTAGTTATATAGGGAAAGTATAATGTTTTAAGTGATGTTTATCTTATTAGACAGGGATCCTTTTAAAGGTAGGGTAAGTGATTTGAAATTCATGGTGTAGTACCAGCCTGGTGCACTAGGGGCGCCTAACAGTAGCTACACTATGTGAACCTGCTGCTCGATCCTGATTGGAGGAGAATTCGCCACCACCTGGGGAACTTTTATTAGCTCCTCTGCTAACGTGGGGGAGGGGGAAACTCCATATATGGTTTCCACACCTTATAATAGAGCATTTTAACAGAAAAAAAAAATTGGGTGATATCTGACAAAAGTGAAATCACTTCCCCTACCTTTAAGTTTACTTTTGATCCTAGTCGACAGTTTATATAAACAGTATTTGATGCGTTGTTCTTGCTTACTGTAAATTGCTCTAGATTAATAATCTCTGATACAGTAAATTACATTCAGTATGAGTTCAGGCCCTGAAAGTATGGTCTCACAATCCTTCTGGCTTTTTGTGTTTTAAAGGTAGGGTAAGTGATTTGAAATTCATTGTGTAGTACCAGTCTGGTGCACTAGGGGCACTCAAGAGTAGCTACACTATGTGAACCTGCTGCTCGATCCTGATTGGAGGAGAATTCACCCTCCACCTGGGGAACTTTTATTAGCTCCTCTGCTAACGTGGGGAGGGGGAACTCCATGTATGGAGCACACCTTATAATAGAGCATTTTAACAGAAAAAAAAATAAAAAATAAAAAATGGGGTGATATCTGACAAAAGTGAAATCACCTCCCCTACCTTTAAGCAGGAGGTGTCAGAACAGTTACCACAGCAGGTTAGTTAACACTGTTCTTAGTAATATCATTATCATTATATCCAGTGCTTAATTTGTAACTCGGGAGGTGCCGGAGCGCACCTCACGCACACGCACGCACACGCACGCAGACGGAATGCACGTGGACCATGGGGGAACGCATTTGGCCCAAGCCGGAACGCATTTGGCCCAAGCCGGAACGCCCAAGCCGGAACGCCGTTCCAGCACAAATTAAGCCCTGATTATAGCATGACATTTAATAAACAAACTTATTCCTCAATTAATTAAGTGCTATAATGTATAATAAATCTACTCACTCTTCAGATCCTGTACCTGGTTGTCAACAACAGTCAGGTGTGTTTCTACAGTGGACAGACGAGCAGCATGAGCTAAAATCAACACAAGATTACAATTAAATCAATTAAATTAATAATCTTTATAATAGTCATTAAAACCTAGTTTCTTCATTAGTTTAATTAGATTTTTCTTGTATGCATCTGATGATATGCATCTGGAGGAGTCCAACAGGACTGAACTGCTAACCTATCGGTTCCCTTCCAGATGTTCTACCAACCTTCACTTTCTTTCTCCAAGTCTGCAACCTGGAGCTCTGTAGCATCTAGTCTGCTCTGGTGGTCTGCAACGTAGATCTCTGTAGCGTTCAGCCTGGCCTGGTGGTCTGCAACGTAGATCTCTGTAGCGTTCAGCCTGGCCTGGTGGTCTGCAACGTAGATCTCTGTAGCGTTCAGCCTGGCCTGGTGGTCTGCAACGTAGACCTCTGTAGCATCCAGTCTGGTCTCTGTAGCATCCAGTCTGGTCTCTGTAGCATCCAGTCTGGTCTCTGTAGCATCCAGTCTGGTCTCTGTGGAATTCAGCCTGGCCTGGTGGTCTGCAACCTGGGCCTCACTCTCACTCAGTTTGGCAGCCATTACTGTAAACAATATCACAGAGAGCATGTATGTTAACTCTCATTCTGTACCACTGATAAATACACTGGTTATTAGGTTTGATCAAGCTAACCTCAATGACCTTCGGTTGTTACAAGCTCCATGTAGACCTTTAACTCATAGAACTATATTTCGACTAAGCTGTGGTGGGTTACAACTAGGCTGTGGTAGGTTACACCTAAGCTGCCGCAGATTCAAACTAACTTGTGACTTCCTGAGAGGTTAGATTCAAGGTTGGGTTTTGGGTAGATTATCAGTCATGTTTGTAGGACTGTTACTATGTCAGAACAAAGATATGCTCCATGTAGACCATCCTTACCTCTCACTAAGCTCCATGTAGACCATCCTTACCTCTCACTAAGCTCCATGTAGACCATCCTTACCTCTCACTAAGCTCCATGTAGACCATCCTTACCTCTCACTAAGCTCCATGTAGACCATCCTTACCTCTCACTAAGCTCCATGTAGACCATCCTTACCTCTCACTAAGCTCCATGTAGACCATCCTTACCTCTCACTAAGCTCCATGTAGACCATCCTTACCTCTCACTAAGCTCCATGTAGACCATCCTTACCTCTCACTAAGCTCCATGTAGACCATCCTTACCTCTCACTAAGCTCCATGTAGACCATCCTTACCTCTCACTAAGCTCCTCTGCTCTTGGACCTCTTCCTCCATGTTCCTCAGATGAACTCGCTGTTCCACCACGGTGTCTCTGAGCTCCTTGGCTTCTTCCTCACTGGCTGCAACCCTTTAGTTGGGGAAAGTTAAGAAAAAGGGATTTGAGGGCAATGTTAAAAATAAAATTGTCAGCGTCAGTCTATACTACATGTATATCACAGACCATATAGCGTCATATCACCATACCGCCGGTCCCTATGACATATTATTGTTAGTGGACCACGCCAGGCCTCTTCATAATTATACTATTATATTGGGTTTATAGCTGGTTTGTCTGCCTTATTTCTCTGTGGCGATGGCATGGCTAGGTGCAGTTGTTTTGACTGAAAATACTTTGCTGTAGGACAGTGGTTTTCAACCTTTTGATACCAGGGCCCACTATTTATTCAGAATTCGACCCACAGACCACTATTTGATGTTGAGTTTTGTCTCTCGGATGCCAAAACTAAGGATTTTCAAGTGTTTGTCCACAATTTAGGAGAGGACTGTCAAAGCATTGGTCAAAATAACAACTCTTTTACATTTTCTAAATATGTACATTCTTGAAATTTAAGTAATTCAGATGTTTAAATATAATTTACCTCTTGAGAACATAAAATGAAACCAAATGGACCCATAAGGGTCGATTTGATTTCATTTTACAATCTCAGGAGTTACAGGTCTATCTAAGTGTCCATTAGGTTACCAACTGTCCATCATTTAGCTGAGGACCACCTGGAATCATCTCAGGGAACACTGGTGGTCCTCGGACCACCGGTTAAAAACCACAGCTGAAGAAGAATGTTCCATATGGATTCCAGGCTTGGTCACTGTTGACCACCTGTAATCCTAATATATCATAAAATCACACCTGTGTGAAGTAAAGGGGAACTCTTATCTTCTTATCTAACAACAATTACAACATAATGTCTGTTTAAGCGATGGATAATGTCTCTATTAGTGACGAAACAAACATTAATTTCTCTTAATTGTCTATGTCGTTGTTTTAAAGCAACTATTTTGGAATTAATCCAATTAGGCCAATTAATTTTTTGAATTTAATCCAATTAGGCTAGCTCCCTTGGCAAATGAACTGCCGAAAGTTACCATGTCTTTAACAATTAACCATTATGGAGGCAAAATTTACACAATTTCACCCTGCTTTAAAGGCATGCAAACTCATTACATTTTCCATGTCTAAAGATAGGTCAGCTGGTAGATGGATGTGTTGGTGTGGAATTCTCCTTTAAGTAGCTTGTGAAACTAGAGGGCTTACATGATTCTGAATCTGTTGCTGTCCATCACAAATGTGATGAGTCATCTCACTGAAGAGTGGCTATGGCTGTTTTAGGAGTGTTTTTCATTAAAAAGAAAGAAAAACACCGTGCAAGCAATAATTTCAGAATCATGAAAGCCCCATAGTTTAACCCATCACATGTTACTTAAAACAGAATGGCATTACAATACATTTACCTCATTACATATTAAACTAAACTAAACTAGCCATACCTGGCCTCTGTGTTGCTGAGTTTCTCTTGCTGCTGGACCACAGTGGCTCCCAGACGAAGAACCTCGTCTCTGAGATCCTTGGACTCTGCTTCGCTGGCTGACAGCCTGGTCTCCATGTTACCGAGCTGGACCTGTTGTTCTACCACAGTGGCTCTGAGATCCTTGGACTCTTCCTCGCTGGCTGCTACCCTGGCCTCTGTGTTCTTCAGCTGGACTCTCTGCTCCACCACGGTGGCTCCCAGGGTGTGCACCATGTCTCTGAGCCTGTCTAGCTCGGCCCAGATGAGGTCAGGTTGTTGCACAAGGGTAGCAGCTGGTTCAGCCTGAGTCTCATGGTCAGGTTGTTGTAGGAGGATAGCAGCTGGTTCAGCCTGAGTCTGATGGCCAGCCTCAGACAGACAGTAGAGTATCAACAGAACAGCCACGTAGAGCTTCATTCTGGAACAGAGTGACTGTCAGCATCTCCCAGCCTCCTTTTATGCCCCAAGATTACACGTACCTGATGACCCAGCCCAGAGCGCGCCGCGTGCACGGTGGTACCCAGTGGAAACCGGACGCAACTGGACGCCGGCGTGTCGTAACCGTAGCGTCGCTGAAAAGAGTGTGTGAGAAAGTGTTTGGTGTAATCAGCTGTCGTTGTTCAAATACATGCAGTACAGGATAGTTTTTCTGCTGTGCTGAACACGCCGTCACCTCAAAGCACACCAAAGGGACAGGTCAGGACAAGACAGTTATTTTAGGTCAACCTCACCAATGAAACTCATTGAGTTGTAGTGACTATATTCACATGGCTGCCATCTTGCCAGGTGATAACAAGGTGGAAGCCCATTCATCCAAAACTAAAAAAGTCCTACCAAATAACATCAAACAAACCAAAATTGCAGCTGCACTGAAACCTTGAATTACCCTCTTTCAGTATGAAATCTATTTGTTTCATAAAACATGTTATGAGCTACCATACGTGTCACCTGTTTTGAAAGTGCACATACTGTACTGTGCACACATTTCTCCCAAACTCTGGCACTCAGAAAATGAATCAATTCAAATTTATTTATTTAAAACAAACACTTAAAAAATATAGGGCAGCATTTCATATAGCATAATGAAATGCTGCCCTCTCCCCCTCCTAAAGGCTGGTGTGGTCACATATCCATACTATAAGTAAGGAAATGTCTGAATGAATGAATGTCTGAAACCGACGTAACTCCTTAAGTTAGAGTTAAGGTTAGGTTTAGTTGCGGACGGTGAAGAAGCAGCTGCCTTACTATGGCTCGTGACCGAGTAAAACGGCCGACCAATACTAAAACAGTCTCCCGGTTTGCCGACGAATAACCATTGGTTGCGACTATTACTATCGGTCAGGAACCATTTACAAACGACCACCAAGGCCGTCCGCCTCAGTCGTAAAAAATGATTTCACTGTCTCCCAATTCAGCACTGCTCCGTGCATGTGTTTATTTAGGCTTAGGGTCTCTCCCCAACCTATTAAACTATAGCCACGACCATAAGCAAGTAGTCGCGACCAGATTGCAACTATACGTAGTTGCTCACTTGTCACGACATCAACCACCTAGAGCCACGACCAGTAAAATAGTCGCAAATAATAAGAAGATAGAAGCTAAGAAGAAGGTAGATAGTGCTGTCTCTCCTTAATTTACCAGAAGTCTAAACAATTAGAGAGTTAAAGAAGGGGAATTCCACCCATTTTCCACCCAGATTTTTTCCTCTGAATAAAAGAAAAATCATAAAATGGTGAAACACAACTGGATGATGATGGCGGATGTAACATTTCCCAATTGGGGGGCGGGGGGGATGGGGGCAGGAGAAAATGGTAATGGCCCGTGTCACTTTGCGCCACGAGCGATGAAGTCGCACCCATACCATTTTTGGTTACAGGACTTTTATTAGGCAATTAGGCATCAATAATAACATCAGTTGTTGTTGAAGTTGCAACAGACACGCAGCATGCATAAAGCTAAAGGTCTGACTCAGAGAGTTTTCTGTTTTCAATGATGAAATGCTGTTGGTTTAGTGGTGACACAGCTGTAGTTAGTAGCAGTAGTAGTGTTTCACATCATTTTAAATATAAGCACTTTGATTTGAAATATCTTGGGTTGTTTTGCATGCCATCATGTTTGGTGGGGCAGTCTAGGCATTTAGGGGGGGCGGATCTAGGTATGGGCAAGGGGACCCATGCCCATGCCTAGATCCGCCCTTGGTGCATGTGCAAGTGCGTGTGTGCTTCTGTGGGACACCGGCGTGTTGTAAGCGCACCGCCGATGCTGTGGAGAGAGTATGAGAGAACGTTGTATGTAATCAGCTGCTGTTGTTCCATGGTCTATGCAGTACAGAGTAGTTCTGCACGGAGCACTGAGCTCAGCATGACTTCACATGTTCAGTTAGATCAGTGGTTTTCAACCTTTTTCATACCAGGGCCCACTATTTATTCAGCATTTGAGCCACGGACCACCATTTGATGACATTTTAGCCCCACAGACAGACCCAAAACTAAAGATTTATTTTGCTTTTGTCCACAATTCCAGGATGGATTTGGGAAACAAAACAGTCAAACATTAATCTTCTACAGTCTCTAGTTGTGTAGACTTGGTGCTAATTCAGATGATGAATATTTTAACTCTTGAGAGTGTGAAATTTTTAAACTCTCAAAGAGTTACATCTGGTTAAACAACTTTCCATCATTTAGCCAGGGGACCACCTGGAACTCTCTCAAGGACCACTGGCAGTCCCCAGACCACTGGTTGAAAATGACAGGGGTTAGATCAAATAAAGAAATAATAATAATTAGACCTATTTATTAATTTCACATATACCCATTTCTGTCTCTGGTCTCCACTGCTGCAGAATGTCAAACAACCTAAATGTTTTTCCTTCTAAATTAATGTTACTGTAATGCCAAAGGTTCAGGTAGTCAGAAGTGAGAGGAGGGCCTTACCTATCTTATCGTGTGTGTGTGTGTGTGTGTGTGTGTGTGTGTGTGTGTGTGTGTGTGTGTGTGTGTGTGTGTGTGTGGGTGTGTGTGTGTGTGTGTGTGTGTGTGTTGGGTGGGTGTGCGAGCGTGTCAACCAATAGGTTTGAGGACACTATCTTGCATTCAGGGTTAACACGGTCATGGAAATATTTTGAATTTAGAACATCTATTTTCCATTCCTGTAACAGCGTTGTGTTATTTCTGGAATTTAACATTGGTCTTGGAAAAATACACTATATAGTTGCATATGGCATGCATTTGATTTAATAACATTTGTTTCTATATTTTGGTTATTAAACCCCCCTCTGACATATCACATTATTGTTTCAAAATGCTGGTCATGGGTGGTATGGCATGGCTGACTTGGTATAGCCTATGGGGTATATTTGTCATGTTATGTTAATATATGTACATGAGTCTCTTAATGTTTATTATAGTTTTTATTTTACCCGACGGCACAGGTGTGCACCCCTTGGCTTTGGGTCTCCACTCAGTTGTGTGCCCTGTAGCAACAGCCCTGGGAGTGGGGCAGGGTCTCAAGTTCAACTCTGATGTCTGTCAGTCTGTCTGTCATTGAGGGGCTGTTCCACGCAAAGGGAGAATTCTGTTCACCCGAGCAGGCACTACCAGACAGACAGACAGACAGACAGACAGACAGACAGACAGACAGACAGGCAGGCAGGCAGGCAGGCAGGCAGGCAGGCAGGCAGGCAGGCAGGCAGGCAGGCAGGCAGGCAGGCAGGCAGGCAGAAAGACAGGCAGGCAGGCAGCTAGATAGACAGGCAGGCAGCTAGACAGACAGGCAGGCAGGCAGGCAGGCAGGCAGGCAGGCAGCTAGACAGGCAGGCAGGCAGGCAGGCAGCTAAATAGACAGGCAAGCAGCTAGACAGAAAGGCAGGCAGGCAGGTAGCTAGACAGACAGGCAGACAGGCAGGCAGGCAGGCAGGTAGCTAGACAGACAGGCAGGCAGGCAGGCACGCAGGCAGGCAGACAGGCAGGGAGGCGAGAAGCAGGTGGACAGGCAGGCAGGCAGGCAGGCAGGCAGGCACTACCAGACAGACAGGCAGCTAGACAGGTAGGCAAGCAGGCAGCCAGAGAGGAAGGCAGGTGGGCAGCTAGACAGGTAGGCTGCTTAGGCAGACAGGCAGGCAGCTTAGGCAGACAGGCAGGCAGCTTAGGCAGACAGGCGGGCAGATTGACGGCAGATAGACAGAGCCTGCTAGAGCTCCTTAACTGGAAGGTTAATTTTGAATTGATTGTGCAAAAACATATTACCGCCTATACATTGTTGAAAAGGATAAATATAAATTAATATACTGCATATAACTTCCACTGGAGCAGCTTTTTCATATTTATCCACCTACAGTCTTACAGTATACATGCAGAAATATGTGCAGTGAGTTGAGTTGATTGCATATAATTAATTGGATATAATTCAATTGTATGCCGAATAGAATATATATTGTCATTTTCTTTAAAAAAAAACATCACTCACGCCACCTGAAATGTTCAGTGGATTTTAATAGCAGGCTTTTTTTTCCTTTGTGAGCTTACAGTTTGTCAGCACTTTAACCTGGCACTTTGAGTACAGTATGGCTGTGTGCATTTTAAAGCCCTTCGATCGCCCTATCGTAAGATATATCACCATAATAGTCTTCAATTCCCCAGGCCATTTCATACCTCAGTGCACCGCCTCCCCCACTAACGTGGGGGAGGGGGAAACTCCATATATGGTCTGCACACCTTATAATAGAGCATTTTTTTTTGGTGATATCTGACAAAAGTGAAAACACTTCCCCTACATTTAAAAGATAATTGAGTAAAAGTACTTAAACGTATTGGTGTCTGAATGTACAGTATAAATCTTCTTACTACTGTATAATTGAGGAAGCAGCCTGGCTCCAAATACTGTACATACCGGTATGTAGTGTAGAACTCCACAAACTGGGCATACCCATATATTGGCCCAGATAGAGGTAAACATATTTAACTCCAACAGGGCTGTAGTGGAGGGGGGGTGCGGGGGGGCGGCGTCCACCCACTTCTCACATCTAAAATATTTTTGGGGCAACAGTAGGCCTATGTTTTTTGTCTTGTCATTTACTTTTATGGATACAATTAGGCATTGTAAACAATCTTTCTCAATATGCTATACTTGTTTTAATAGCGTGTCTGTGTGTGTTGCGCAAGCTGCACACACATGCACGTGTCTTAAAGGGGAATTCCACTCATTTTCAATATTTTACCATGTCATTAGTATACCTTAGAGATGTTGTGTGGACATGATAAAGTCCCCCCCCCCCATTCATCTTGATGACATCATCAAGATGTGTTTTCACCATGTTAATAAGTTTCCTTTTTTCTGAGAGTGTACAAATGGAACCAAATGGACCCGCTAGGGTCCATTTGGTTCACATTTGTACACTCTCAGAAAAAAAAAATGAAAATGGGTGGAATTCCCCTTTAAGAGGCGTCCCCCCACTTCTAAAAACTCCAAATTTGGAGATCCCTGAACCACAACTCAGGGATCAGACAAGCTGGGCCTGTCCATAGCTTCACTGTGGTTGAGGTTAATAAGTATTATGTTTTTTTTGCCACTCAGAAGGCGTTCCGCATAACTTGCAGTTATGATGATGAAGTTAAGGCCTATTCAGAGTTTGATTGATGAAAGGTTTATTAAGCACATTTCCCAATGTAGGCCTTTTTTAGACTATTGTAATGTTGAGTATTGTAATGTTGTGTTAAGTCATCCTCCACTGTCCACATGCATGTACAACACTGCCTGCTGGCAGCAACACTGCAGACAGTAAAAATGTTGTCCTCAAAGAATGCCAGTTCCAAGAATCTATTCCACTTAGGGCAGTCCTTTTCCTATATTTTCCCCATGCGGTGATGCCCATGAGCCCAGCCGGTTTTATCTGTCTCTGTCTGTTTCTATCTCTCTCTGAAACCTTTCAAAGTGCCTATTACAGGCTTGACACACACACTGGTGATACATTTGTTAATGCAAGCCCAGTCTTAAATGCAATAAAACAACAAGGATATATAGTAAATCCAGGGACTGGTTGATTGTTTTGGACATTTAAGCACCTGCTTCTAAACATTCACCGTATAGGCTGGGGATTGTATTCAAGCTGTCACACTTGGTTTTCCCCAAACTCTGTTGCACTATATGTTTTGGGGAAGTTTTATCCATTGCATGTGACACTCGCTGTACCATCTGTGGTAGGGTGTACTCGTATTGTGTTTTTCAAAGTAGCACAATATACAGTAACCGTTAAGGCTCATTCAGAGTTTGGATTTTTCGTTTCAACCACCGGTAATGTGTTTGTTTTCCTCTCTGCTTTCTCTCTCTACTTCCTACCTGCCTCAATTATAATCCTTTCTGCTCCTTTCATGTTTATTTCCTATTCTATTGTCTCTATTAATAAATTCCTTCCTTCCTTCGTTCTCCTCCAGCCTGTCATGCTGTGGTGTGTTTTGTTTTTTCTTTTTTTTTTTTACGTCTCTAGCTGTCAAAAAAAGACATCCTCCTCCCTGCTCCAAAGTTCTGACCAATCAACATGCCTGGTGGCTCCCGGCCAATGTGGTTGGTTTAGGTCTGGTTGGTGGGCGTTCCCGGTGAGCAGCGCTGCACTGGTTGGTCAAATCAGAGAGGAGGAGAGTCTGGAAAGAGCAGCGGCTGTGGTGACATGACGTCATATACAGTATACCAATATAATAAAATATTAATAATGATGCAATGCATTGAGATTATTTAACTACAAAACTAAAAATTAATTGTAATATTGTCTTAATCGAGTCCCACCCTATATTTTGATTCACATAACCGTTTGCCTTGGTGTTCTCTTCACCACGCGACGGGAACGTGCACAATATACTGTATGTGAGCGTGTCTGCACGTGTGCGTGCACATGTACATGTGCGTGTGTGCTCATGTGGGACACCAGTGTGTCGTAACCGTTCCACCAACGCTGTGGAGGGAATATGAGAAAACGTTGTATATAATCAGCTGTTGTTCCATGGTCCATGGAGTACAGCAGGGGTTTTCAACAGGGAGTTCGGGGACCATCAGTGGTCCCTAAGAGGATTCCAGGTGGTCCCCAAGCTAAATAATGGAAAGTTGGTGAAAAGGTTGATTAACCAGATGTAACTCTTTGACAGTGTAAAACTGATGTTTACACTCTCAAGAGTTAAAGGGATATTTCACTTACAAAAACACATTTGGTCATTTTATGGCCTACTCAGCCCAGACAGTTTATAATTTACTCCATTCACTATTTAGATATTTGCGCCTCCAGCTCCTTCCTATACAAACCCATTATAACTTAAAACTCCATTTTAACCATGACAGATTATTCAAAAACAACCCATCTTTTTTCTGGTGACTGATATTGTCCTCCTAATACGTGAGAGGGCCGTGGAATTTCATTTACAGTTTTCATTTATTTTTAAAATATTGTTTTATTCATTTGGGTGGGCATACCAAATATGGAGGCGGCTACATTTTCCAAAACAATATTTTAAAAATAAATTAAAACTGTAAATGAAATTCCACAGCCCTCTCACGTATTAGGAGGACAATATCAGTCACCAGAAAAGAGATGGGTTGTTTTCGAATAATCTGTCATGGTTAAAATGGAGTTTTAAGTTATAATGGGTTTGTATAGGAAGGAGGTGGAGGAGCTAAAATGAACATCAAATATCTAAATACTGAAAGGAGTAACTTATAAACTGTCTGGAGTGTTAACATCAGACTGAGTAGACCATAGAATCAACAAAGTTCTTTTTTTTTTTTTTTTTTTTTGAAAATGGAATATCCCTTTAAAACATTCATCATGTGAATTAAGCCAAGTCTACACAACTAGATAATGTAGAAGATTAATGGTCATTTTGAACTGTATTGTATGTTTGACTGTTTTGTTTTCTCCAAAATCCAGCCTGGAATTGTGGACAGAAGCAAAAATAAATCTTTAGTTTTGGGGTCTGTGGGGCTAATATATCATCATGGTCCGGTGCCCAAATGCTGAATAAATAGTGGGCCCTGGTATGAAAAAGGTTGAAAACCACTGGAGTACAGAGTAGTTCTGCACAGAGCACTGAGCTCAGAATGACTACACATGTTCAGTTAGATCAAATAAATTCATTAACATATATAAAATAAATATTCTAATGTCTCTATTATTGAATTCCTTCCTTCCTTCTCCTCCAGCCTGTCACAGTGTGTGTTTCCTTTTTTTCTACATCTCTAGCTGTCAAAGCATGCAACCATCCTCCTCCCTGCTCCAAACTTCTAGACCAATCAACATTGCCCAGGGGCTCCGGGGCAATGTGATTGGTCTAGCTGTGCTGGGTGGGCGTTCCCAGTGAACAGCGCTGCAGAGGAGTCAACCCTCCCAGCGTCAGTGTAATGTTTACCCTGCATGCTGCGCCTCACTGTTCTCTCTCTGTCAGTATGACTAAACCTAAACCTTACCCTGCATGAAATAGTCAGCTTAGGCTGATACTGTTCACTACATGGACAACCAAATTAAGTAAAACTTAAAAACTACATCTAAAAAGTCTTTCAGAATCGAATCACAATAGAATCTGTCTGTTTCTATCTCTCTCTGAAACCTTTTAAAGTGCCTATTACAGGCTTGACACACACACACTGGTGATACGTACTTTGTTAATGCAAGCCCAGTCTTAAATGCAATAAAACAACAAGGATACAAATCCAGGGACTGGTTGATTGTTTTGGGCATTTGAGCAGTTACTTCTATACATTCACCATATACTGTAGGCTGGGGATTGTATTCAAGCTGTCACATTTGGTTTTCCCCAAACTCTGTTGCACTATATGTTTTGGGGAAGTTTTATGCATTGCATGTGACACTCGCTGTACCATCTGTGGTAGGGTGTACTCGTATTGTGTTTTTCAAAGTAGCACAATATAAAGTAACAGTTAAGGCTCATTCAGAGTTTGGATTTTTCGTTCCAACCACCGCTAATGTGTTTGTTTTCCTCTCTGCTTTCTCTCTCTACTTCCTACCTGCCTCAATTATAATCCTTTCTGCTCCTTTCATGTTTATTTCCTATTCTATTGTCTTTATTAATAAATTCCTTCCCTCCTTCCTTCGTTCTCCTCCAGCCTGTCATGCTGTGGTGTGTGTTTACTTTTTCTTTTTTTTTCTTTTTTTTTTTTTTCTCCACATCTCTAGCTGTCAAAAAAGACATCCTCCTCCCTGCTCCAAAGTTCTGACCAATCAACATGCCTGGCGGCTCCCGGCCAATGTGATTGGTCAGTGGGCGTTCCCGGTGAAATATTAATGATGATGCAATGAATTGAGATTAATTAAAGGGGAACTCCACCCATTTTCAACTTTCTAATATGTCATTAGTATGCTCTAGAGGTGTTGGGTGGACATGATAAAAAAAAGTTCCCCCAATTCTGTGTTCCCAAGAAATGGAGGTCTGAAGAAAGCCACGAACATTGTGAAACATTTTGATGACATCAACAAGAAGATGTATTTTCACCATGTTAATGGATTTCTTTAGACACTTCTTTTTTCTGAGAGCGTACAAATGCAACCAAATGAACCCGTTAGGGATTATTTTTTTAATCGAGTCCCACCCTATATTTTGGTTGACATAACCGTTTGCCTTGGTGTTCTCTTCACCACACGACGGGAACGCGCACACTATATGTGAGTGTGTCTGCACATGTGCGTGTGTGCTTATGTGGGACAGCGGTGTGTCGTAACTGTTCCACCAGCGCTGTGGAGAGAGTATGAGAAAATGTTGTATATAATCAGCTGTTGTTCCATGGTCCATGGAGTACAGCAGGCGTTTTGGTGGTCCGGGGACCACCAGTGGTCCCTGAGAGGATTCCAGGTGGTCCCTAGGCTAAATGATGGAAAGTTGGTGAAGTGAAAAAGTTGGTTAACCAGATGTAACTCTTTGACAGTGTAAAAATGATGTTTACACGCTCAAGAGTTAAAATATTCATCATGCGAATTAAGCCAAGTCTACGCAACTAGAGAATGTAGAAGATTAATGGTCATTTTGATCTGTATGTTTGACTGTTTTGTTTTCTCCAAAATCCATCCTGAAATTGTGGACAAAGGCAAAAGAAACCTTTAGTTTTGGGCCTGCTTGTGGGGGTAAAATGTCATCAAATGGTCCGGGGCTCAAATACCAAATAAATAGTGGGCCCTGGTATGGAAAAGGTTGAAAATCACTTGAGTACAGAGTAGTTCTGCACAGAGCACTGAGCTCAGAATGACTACACATGTTCAGTTAGATCAAATAAATTCATTAACATGTATAAAATAAATATTCTAATGTCTCTAAATATTCTAATGTCTCAGAAGTTCTCATAATTGGCTCCAGCGACCAGAAAGAATCAATACTAAGCAGACTTGGCAATCTGATTGTAGAAAGTAATAGCACAGTAAAGAACTTGGGGGTCTTCATTGACTCCGAATTGAATTTTAATTCACACATTAATCATGTCACCAAGACTGCCTTTTTTCACCTTAGAAACATTGCACGAATCAGGGCCCATCTGTCATGGATGATGCTAAAACCCTGATCCACGCCTTTGTATTTTCCCGGCTTGACTACTGCAATGCACTCTTCTCTGGCCTCCCCAAGAAAACAACTGACAGATTACACTAGTCCAAAACGCGGCAGCCAGAGTTTTAACTAAAACTAAGATGAGAGAACATATTACTCCTGTCCTAGCCTCACTACATTGGCTACCGTTGTGTTTAGAATTGATCTTAAAATTCTTTTACTTGTCTATAAAGCGCTTAATGGTCTTGCCCCTTCCTACCTACATGACTGCCTGCCTAAGTATGTCCCAGGCCGACCCCTCAGGTCTTCCACTGCAGGCCTGCTTGCGGTGCCTAAAATGGCAACTAAAAAACATGGTGAAGCAGCCTTTTGCTTCTATGGACCGACGGCGTGGAACAAACTCCCATTATACATTCGACAGGCAGCCTCTGTAGACATTTTTAAAGCACAACTCAAGACGTACTTCTATGCACTTGCTTTTAACTGATTCTCTGTGATTCTATATTTTATGATTTTTATATTTTATGCCTTATTTTAGGTCCTCACTGTACTGCTTCTTTGATGTATTTTAATGATCTCTTTAATTTATACCCACTTTTTTTTGTCTTCTTCTCTATTGCAATGTAAAGCACTTTGAGCTGCATTTTATGTCATGAAAGGTGCTATACAAATAAAGATTATTATTATTATTATTATTATTATTATTATTATTATTATTATTATTCTATTATTGAATTCCTTCCTTCCTTCTCCTCCAGCCTGTCCCATTGTGTGTATGTGTTTTTCTATGTCTCTAGCTGTCAAAGCATGCAACCATCCTCCTCCCTGCTCCAAACTTCTAGACCAATCAACATTGCCCAGGGGCTCCGGCCAATGTGATTGGATTGGTTTAGCTGTGCTGGGTGGGCGTTCCCAGTGAACAGCGCTGCAGAGGAGTCAACCCTCCCAGCGTCAGTGTAATGTTACCCTGCATGCTGCTCCTCACTGTTCACTCTGTCAGTATGACTAAACCTAACCTTACCCTGCATGCTGCTCCTCACTGTTCACTCTGTCAGTATGACTAAACCTAACCTTACCCTGCATGCTGCTCCTCACTGTTCACTCTGTCAGTATGACTAAACCCAGGGGTGTAGTGGAGGGGGGACGCGGGGGGACGGCGTCCCCCCACTTCTCTAAAATATTTTTTGGGCAAAAGGAAAAAAAAAAACATTAGCATGGTGAAATGCATCTTAATGACATCATCAAGATGTGTTTCACCATGTTAATGAGTTTCCTTTTTTCTGAGAGTGTACAAATGGAACCAAATGGACCCGCTAGGGTCCATTTGGTTCACATTTGTACACTCTCAGAAAAAAATATAAAATGGGTGGAATTTCCCTTTAAGAGGCGTCCCCCCCCACTTCTAAAAGTACCACTACAACACTGCCTAAACCTAACCCTTACCCTGCATGAAATAGCTAGCCTAGGCTGATACTGTTCACCACATGGACTACCAAATTAAGTAAAACCTAAATACTACATCTAAAAAGCCTTTCAGAATCGAATCGCAATAGATTTGTTAAGACTCTTAAAAAAATGGATTCTAAAACTTAATACAACATTTCCACAACCAATATAAAACATAAATAAGGTATAGTTCTCTCAGACATAGATAGATAGTATAGAAACCCCAAAACACAGAAACATTCTGAGTCAAGTTTACACAGCGTATGTGAAATGACTTGAATCTTTTTGCACTAGTACTTTGTACTTTAATAAGATACTTGCACTATTGTAAAACGCTGCTACTTATATAGCTGCACTTTAGAACTTGTTTTCAGGCACCTGTCTTTTAGATGCATTTGTACTCTTTATGTTATGGCTGTCTTTCATGTTTTGCTTTGTTTTAACTTGTCTCTTGTTCGATGTTGGGGACTGTGGACTGACACTAGCAACTCTGCATTTTATTTTGTAATGTTCATGAATATGCACTGTCCCGTCTAAATAAACACATTTTTTAAATAAGTTGTAGGATAAAAACACTGAAGTCCTAAACCCATTCAGGCTGAGAATCCTTTTTTGGATTCTGTACAGTATGTACAGTATTCAAACATTCAATTGTTTTGGTGTTGCTGTATAAAAATTTGAACTTTGTCCAGAAAATGTGGGTTTTCCATATCTGTGTTTACCACAGATGGTCTAAAAGTATGTGAGAAACTTACTTTTCATTCAGTAAAATTTTGTACTGACTGTACAGCATTTTAGAACACTCCTGAAGGCTTGTTGTTAATATTTCACTTTCAAAAAAAAAAACTTGGGTAATTTTATCGTCTTCTTGATTCAGTAATTAGATATTTGGTATCCATTTTAGCTGCCCCAGCACCTTCCTATACAAACCCTTTATAACGTACAACTGTATTTTAATAGATTTTGATAGATCCGTCACAAGAAAATAAAAAATAAAAACACCCACTCTTTATTTGCTGACTGATGTTGTCCTCCCAATATGTGCTTTTTCATTTATTTAATTTTTTAAATATTGATTTATTCTTTCTTGTTCACTGGTGTGAAGCAGGTGTGAAGCAGAGGCTGCTACATTTTACAAAACAATATTAAAAATCATAAATGAAAACAGTAGATTAAATTATTAGGATGACAATATCAGTCACCAGGGGGACAAAAAGTGTTTTTGATGAATCTAGCATGGTTAAAATGGAGGACCACTTCACCACTTTTCAACGCATATTCATATAGCAGGTCCTCACGAATGACCTTTATGCATGCTGCGTGTCTGTTGCAACTTCAACAACTGATGTTATTATTGATGCTTTACTTGACTAATAAAAGTCCTGTAACTGAAAATGGTATGGGTGCGGCTTGGTATGGTATGAAGCCGCCCCATACCATTTTCTCTTTCCCCCCCAACATGTTCTCTTGAGAGTGTAAAAATGAAACCAAATGGACCCCCAAGGGTCCATTTGGTTTCATTTTTACACTCTCAAGAGTTACATCTGGTTAAGCAACTTAGCTGGGGACCACCTGGAACCCTCTTAGGGACCACTGGTGGTCCCCGGACCACCTGTTGAAAACCCCTGGTTTGCTTTTTTTTTTTTTTTTTTTTTTTTGAGTCACAGACCACAATTTGATGACCTTTTTTTGCCCCACAGAGCCAAAAACTAAAGATTTTTTTTTTTTTTTTTTTTTTTTTTTTTTTGTCAACAATTCCAGGCTGGATTTGGGAAACCAAACAGTTAAACATACAGATCAAAATGACCATTAATCTTCTACATTCTCTAGTTGTGTAGACTTGGGGCTAATTCACATGATGAATATTTTAACTCTATCTTGAGAGCGTAAACATGAAACCAAATTGGACCCACAAGGGTCCATTTGGTTTCATGTTTACGCTTTCAAGAGTCACAACCGGTCAACCAAATGTTCATCATTTAGCCTGGGTTCTACCTGGAACCCTGTCAAGGACCACTGGTGGTCCCCAAACCAACGGTGGTCCGAGACCACTGGTAAAAAACCCTGACTTAGACCGTCAAGAGAGGTGAGGCGTCAATGAGATGTTTTTTCTTGTGAGGGTGTTTGGAAGGTAATAGGGTTGTCTGTGGACAGGGGTGTAGTGGAGGGGCGCGCGGGGGGACGGAGTCCCCCCACTTCTCACATCTAGAATATTTTTGGGGCAAAAGTAGGCCTATGTTTTTTTGTCTTGTCATTTATTATGGATACAATTAGACATTGTAAACAATCTTTCTCAATATGCTGTACTTGTTTTAATAGCGTGTCTGTGTGTGTTGTGCAGCTGCACAAAAATGCAAGTGTGCAGGCAGTTGTCTTGAAGGGGAATTCCACTCATTTTCAATATTTTACTGTCATTAATATACCTTAGAGATGCTGTGTGTACATGGTAAAAAAAAGTTCCCCCATTCTGTGTTTCCTAGAAATGGAGGTCTGAAAAAAATGACTTTCCTTTTTTCTGAGAGTGGACAAAAAAGCATGCAAATGGTTCACATTTGTCCACTCTCAGAAAAAAAAATGAAAATGGGTGGAATTCCCCTTTAAGAGGCATCCCCCCACTTCTAAAATTACCACTACAACACTGAATAGGGTGGTCTGTGGATGACATATACTGCTGTTGGCAGAAGCAACTTTCCTTGTAACTTAATGAAGACATTACCTCTGAATACAGAGTTGCTGGTGCATGGGCGAATAATTACAAAGACAGTGTGATTGCAACCGCAGGTCGCAATTAGTCTGGCATTATGGACCACCAGACTAATATCACTGCTTGGATATTAGTCTAGTACTCCTGTGTTCTGGAGGTTGTAGTTCTTTTTTTATTTTTTTATTTTTTTTCCCCCACGATTTTGTAGCCCATTTTTTCACCCAGTGCCAATTCCTAATGTGATCCTGGGCTCTACACACCCTCCACCAACCTGGGGAGGCAGCGGACTGGCCTCATGCTTCCTTCAATGCATGAGGAGTCCAAGCTGCCTTCTTTTCACCTGACAGGGGGGAGTTTCCCTGGTTGGACGTAGCGTGTGGAAGGAACAGGAACACGTTAATCCAACCAGTTCCAGTCTCCTCCATCAGGCGCCCGGCTGGCCAGGGGAGGCAGTTTAGAGCCCAGGATTACTGGACACGGGGAGAACATGCAAACTCCACACAGAAAGGCCCTTCACACCAACCCCGCCTCGGGTATGGGCACTGATGACGCGGAGGAGCAGACACGCCGCCAGCACCCACAGCAGCGCCCCTTGCGGCAATCGAACCCAGGACCTTCTAGCTGTGAGGCGACAGCACTAACCACTGTGCCACCGTGCCCCTGGAGGTTGTAGTTCTGAGGGTCCGCTCCAAACAGCGCCATCTAGAGACAGACTTCTGACACTCCCGTTCACTCCCATGTTAAAGAGTTAAAATACATTTTTCACACTTTTTTAGACCACATCTGTGGTCATTATATAGCCATACCCGACAATACATGCCAAAAAAGGAGCATTTTTACTTTTGTGTGTTTTTAAATAAAAACACACACACACACACACACACACACACACACACACACACACACACACACACACACACACACACACACACACACACACACACACACACACCCGACAATACATGCCAAAAAAGGAGCATTTTTACTTTTGTGTATTTTTAAATAAAAACCTGAGCTTGTAGATCTGTAAAGGATTCCAGTCCCTGTCTGCACGTCTCTGGTTCATACTGCTGTCTACAGCGTCTCCTGGAAACAAGGAACAAATGGTACAAATTCATCCAAATCCAAGCTGTACGTGTTTTATTGACTTCTCCAGGGCCCATAGATACCAGCCAATCCCTCCTTCAAAGTGAACAAGAATCTATACGTTGCATTTGCTCTGAATAATATACTGTAGCTTTTAGGCTGAAGTACAGCTGGCTTTTATGGTCGAATTACACCAGATGCGTGTGAAAGTACTCCGCCGGTGTAGGGTGTGAGCGCCTGGAACTTCATGTTACATTTATAGGGGAAAATATAAAATAGCACAAAGTACAGTATATAAATAGTGGTTCTACGCTATACACACGGAACTGTACAGTTTAAGGAACTGTATAGACCACACATAGGCATTATGCGGCCCTTTGGCTGACGCTGACCGGCCCGGGGACCACCAGTGGTCCTTGAGAGAGTTCCAGTTAAATATGGAGAGTTGGTTGACCAGATGTAACTCTTTGAGAGTGTAAACATGAAACCAAATGGACCCTTGCGGGTCCATTTGGTTTCATGTTTACACTCTCAAGAGTTAAAATATTCATCATCTGAATCAGCCTAGAGTCTACACAATCAGAGAATGTAAAAGAATGGTCATTTTTGATCTATGTTATCCTGTTTTGTTTGTGAAATCCAGCCTGGAATTGTGGACAAAAAGCAAAAGAAATCTTTAGTTTTGGGGTCTGTGCGGCTAAAATGTCATCAAATGGTGGTCCGTGGTTCAAATACTGGATAAATAGAGGGCCCTGGTGTCGAAATGATTGGTCTTACTCTTACTTTTATCTTGAAATCAAATTAATATTACGCAGACTTTAGTTCAGCCTTTAGTCTTGGTCCTACACAATATTTTATGTGTCTCATTTGGCCCCTTGGGAAAAATAATTGCCCACCCCTGTTCTACGCTATATGCACAGAACCATTATTGGTTTTAGGCACTTTAGAAGCCATGCCCAAAGTTCACAATGCTTTGTCCATTCCCAGGATGCTTTTCTGAGTCAGAGTTACACACACACACACACACACACACACACACACACACACACACACACACACACACACACACACACACACACACACACACACACACACACAACACACACACACACACACACACACACACACACACACAATTAAAAAAAATAATCAAATTAATTTTAAGCACTAAAATTAATTAATCGAAATGAATCGCATATCATTAGTTGAGCCAAAAACGTTTTTTTTTTTTTCTTTTTCGCAAAATTTCCCATCATCCACTGGGCCAAGCAATAAGCTCCTGATTGGCTACTGATCGGTATGCCTGCATGGAATTCAGTCCAGTGCAAAGGTTCTGATGTGCAAAAAAATTATGCACGATTAAAATGCGATTAAAATGAGATTTTTGTTTTTTAAATTGTGTTACTGTTTCTGTAATTCATTTCTCAATTTCATATGTACTGTATACCCACGCATGCACACATGCATGCGCACGCACAGGCACAAACACAACACACACACACAACACACACACACACACACACACACACACCACACACACACACACACACACACACACACACACACACAACACACACACACACACACACACACACACACACACACACACCCACACACACACACACACCCTTTTTCTAATTATCGATTGGGTGGACAGGACACATGCTTGCGGTGAACATCCAGAGCCGCGGTGGTTGAGGAGATGAGCTAAACGGCAATTTCCGTAAAGGTCACCATGCAGCTACAGCACAGTAATGAGGAGCATTATCCTTGTACTCACCATGCAGCCACAGAGCAGGAAGACCAGAAGACAAGCCAACGGAGACAGCCAGGCAGCATCTGGGTTTCCCCTGAGGAAGAGAGCATTTTACAGGTGATTTACTCTGATGACCTGACCTCAGAGCAGGGCGGATGTAACATTTCCCAATTGGGGGGGCGCGAAGCGCCACGGGCGATGAAGCCACCCCATACCATTTTCTCCTGCCCCTCCGTGTGTGTATATATATACAGTACATATGCCCCCCCATACCATTTTCAGTTACAGGACTTTTATTAGGCAAGTATAAGCATCAATAATAACATCAGTTGTTGTTGAAGTTGCAACAGACACGCAGCATGCATAAAGCCAAAGGTCTGACTCAGAGAGTTTTCTGTTTTCAATGATGAAATGCTGTTGGTTTAGTGGTGACACAGCTGTAGTTAGTTAGTAGCAGTAGTAGTGTTTTAAATCATTTTGAATATAGGCACTTTAATTTGAAATATCTTGGGTTGTTTTGCATGCCATCGTGTTTGGTGGGGCAGACTGGGCATTTAGGGGGGCATTGCCCCCCCCCCCCCCATGTCCATGCTTAGATCCACCCCTACCTCAGAGAGAGAGAGAGAGAGAGAGAGAGAGAGAGAGAGAGAGAGAGAGAGAGAGGAAATGGTTAACAACAGGGTAATTGCCGCAAAAGGGCTATAGCAGTGGTTTTCAACCATTTTCATACCTGCGCGATTTAATCTGCATTTTAGCCACGTAGGACACACCATTTGAAGTTGTGTCTAGTCTCCCGGACCCAAAACTAAAGGATTTTCAACGATTTCCATAATTTAGGAGAGATAAACTGCAGGCCAAACATTGCAAATAACAATTCTTCTACATTTTCAATTTGTGTAGCAAAATTAAGTAATCCAGATGTTTAAAATATAATTTAAACATGGCACTGAAGACGCCCATTTCACCCAGAATGCCTTGCGGTGGAGTCTATAGCACTTCATGCAGACTTATAGCTTGGTGATAGTATTCAGTGTGGGGCAGACAGCCTGGCACAGACACATTTAAACCAGGGGTTTTCAACCTTTTTGATGCCAGGGACCACTATTTATTCATCCTTTGAGCCGCGGACCGCCATTTGATGACATTTTAGCCCCAAAGACCTAAAACTAACGAATTCTTGTGGTTTTGTCCACAATTCCAGGCTGGATTTTGCAAACAAAACAGTGTAGACGTCTTAATTAAATTAAGTTAATTCGGATGGATATTTTAACTCTTGAGAGTGTGAAAATGAAACCAAATGGACCCACAAGGGTCCATTTGGTTAACCAACTTAGCTGGGGACCACCTGGAACCCTCTCAAGGACCACTCTCTCTCTCTCTGTCCAGTGCTGAACACTGATGTCAAGAAAATGGTTTTGCCGAAGCAAGCACAGACTTTGTTTTTCTTCTTAGGCCTAGCCTATATCTACCTCTGAGAACCTTTACTCTGGCGGTCTCCTCCTGCCTGCTCCGCCAGGGCTGCGCGGCACCGTTCGCATTGTTTCTTTTTTTAAAGGTAGGAGAAGTGATTTCACTTTTGTCAGATATCACCCATTTTTATTTTTTTTTTTCTGTTAAAATGCTCTATTATAAGGTGTGGAAACCACATATGGAGTTTCCCCTCCCCCACGTTAGCAGAGGAGCTAATAAAAGTTCCCCAGGTCACCACAATTCTCCTCCAATCAGGAGAGAGCAGCAGGTTCACATAGTGTAGCTACTTTTGGGGGACCCTAGTGCACCAGGCTGGTACTACACCATGAATTTCAAATCACTTCCCCTACCTTTAATTAATTTTATTTTTGACTGAGGAATGTTTTCAGTAGCCTATTGCCTACCTCTAAGTATTGCCTACTCTAAATTTACTTAATTTGCACTACACTATTGTACACGGGATATTATGTTGCAATGCTTTGAAAAGCAGTTTAGTTACTTGTTGTTTGATGTATAGCCTCGACACCAGGCTTTCATTTTCGTTCGCCTTGCGCGAAAAACGGGGTCCCTTGTCCCTCATTGGCCATGTTTGGAGGTGGTCACGCTAACTGTGACCGCCGCGCGCGCACACACACACACACACACACACACACACACACACACACACACACACACACACACACACACACACACACACACACACACACACACACACACACACACACACAGAGATCGTAAAATGAAACCAAATGGACCCGTAAGGGTCCATTAAGAGAGACTAAACTCAACATCAAACGCTGGTCCTCTGTGGCTAATATGCAGAATAAATAGTGGGCCCTGGTATGAAAATGGTTGAAAACCAACTGCTCTAGCGCATTCTAGTGCAGTTAGGAAGTGCCACTAGTGCATTTTGGCAACACTTCCAAGCACATCTGTGTGTTGAGGCAGAGAAATGTTTGTCCAGTATCTGCACGGTAGCGTTTTGCAGACTGCGAGGGGAGGCTTTGTGGAGGTAAACTAGCAGCCTGTTAGCATGCATGTGGACACGCCTGGCGCCTGGAGTAAGGCAAGCTGTGTGTGACTTTTCCTTGTTGGCTCTCGTCCGTACACTGGCAAACAACAGTTGGCTACAGTCGGCGTGTTGGTTGTTCTGCAGCCTATAGCAAGCTGTGGATCCAGTGTTGCCAACTTGGCGCATTTGTCGCTATATTTAGCGCTTTTTCAGACCCACCTAGCGCCAAAATTAGTGAAAATCTAGTGCTTTTTTACTGGTGAGTTGGGGTGAAATTGATTGACAGGCGCCAGAGATAAAACCCTCATTTTTCACCATTTCTCCTCCTATGACCGTGGTTTTCAACCAGTGGTCCGCAGGCTAAATGATGGACAGTTGGTTAACCAGATGTAACTCTTTGAGAGCGTAAAAATGAAACCAAATGGACCCTTGCGGGTCCATTTGGTTTCATTTTTACACTCTCAAGAGTTAAAATATTCATCATGTGAATTAGCCCAACTTAGTCTACACAACTAGAGAATGTAGAAGATTAAAGGTAGGGGAAGTGATTTGAAATTCATGGTGTAGTACCAGCCTGGTGCACTAGGGGCCCCCAACAGTAGCTACACTATGTGAACCTGCTGCTCGCTCCTGATTGGAGGAGAATTGTGGTGACCTGGGGAACTTTTATTAGCTCCTCTGCTAACGTGGGGGAGGGGGAAACTCCATATGTGGTTTCCACACCTTATAATAGAGCATTTTAACAGAAAAAAAATTTTTTTTTGGGTGATATCTGACAAAAGTGAAATCACTTCCCCTACCTTTAATGGTCATTTAATGGTCATATTCCCTTCCAGGCAAGCATCTAGCGCATTCTAATGCATTTTGGAAGTGCCTCTTTTGGATTTTGGCAGTTGGCAACACTGTGTGGATCACTCCCCAGTTAACTCTTGAGAGCGTAAAATGATTTCAATCTCAGGAGTTACAGATCTATAAGGGTCCATTTGGTTAGCAGCTGTGCATCATTTAGCTAGGGACAACCTGGAATCCTCTCACTCCGCCTTTAAACGGAGTGCTTTGTTGTTTGGCCTTTTTTTTCCCATGAGGCAAATTCCCGCATTGTGTTTTGGTGTGTGAAAGCATACTTTTATTTATTTATATTTTGTTGTCCAATTTACACTAAAACTCCCATGCATGGGTCAAGTCATTCAACCAAGACACACTAAGCCACACGGTGCTGCTTTAAAGTCCCTAAGAATTAAAGCAGATGGTTTGGGGATGTGGAACTGGGGGTTCTTCATGGAAATCCTTTATGAGGGGTAAAAAAAAACACACATAAAAGCTGCGACAATCACAGTCTAGTGGGAAGGTGAAACATTTTGTTGGGCATCATTAATGCCAGGGAGAAAAAAAAACAGACCAAACAGAGGGAGTCTCCTCCTGCCCCTCAAAACTGGGAGCTGGCAATCGAAGCGTAAACATTGCACCTGTCAGCTCATTACCCAGGCTTCAGCCTGGCAGTCGGAGCTGTTGGCTGGACAGACGGACGGACGACGGGGAGGGACGGACGACGTCGTTGCTCGCAGCTCGGCGGGGTATATACCTTGCCCTTCTCTGCTGGCTGTGTCCCCCGGTCAAATACGCAAGACCCGGCACAACAGTGGAGCTGTCACGGAGTTACCAGTTCCATTACCCGCTAAAACCCCCTCTAACAGGGGCTTTAACCTGTTGAGTGAGGCCGCTATTGATTTAGCCCTTTTCTGGCGGGATTCACCTTTTGCTGTCCATCTTCATCCGCTTATCCGAGGTCGGGTTGCGGGGGCAACAGCTCCATCAGAGAGCTCCAGACTTCCCTCATGCCCCGACCAACATATAGCGAACTGCTCTTGGGGGATCCAAGGCTGGAGAGTCAATCCCTAACATTGGGTCCTTGGTCTGCCCGGGTTCCTCCCATTGGGACGTGCCTGAGGACCTCCCGAGGGAGACGCCGAGGGGCATCTAGCCAGATGAACACTAACCACTTCCAGCTGGCTCCTTTCCAGGCGAAGGAACAGCGGCTCTCTCTGACTCTCTCCCGAGTGACTGAACTTTCACCTATCTTTAAGGGGAATGGCAGCCACGCTGGAGAAATCTCATTTCAGCCGTTGTATTCACAACTTATTCTTTCAGTCTGACCATAGGTGAGGGTAGGTAGGGATGAAGATAGGCTTTAGCTTTTAGCTATATTCAAAAATGCAGATCTACAGTCTAGCTTGCTACTCAGTGGCGTATGAGCTTTGTAGGTCTGCTATTTTTTTGAGGAGATCAATGAAAAGTGGCACAAACCTTGAATATGTTCACCATCACAAACGTTTTTTAAAGGTATCTATATAACTTTTTTTAAAACTCAAAATCTTACATTTGACATCCATTTTGATGGCATATTTGTCGCATAAGCCATCCCTGAATTTCAACCTTCAAAGCCTGTTCTAAATATGTTCTGGAAAAATTTCCTCACACACTTCTGATGCTGTTGCAAGAATAATCAGAATGCCAAAACACGCACGGGATGTTGGAAATGTAGGATCTTTTACTGCAGTACCGGCCGTGACCACAGTCAAAGTGAAAAAGTCACTTCAATTAGGGGTGTCACGAGAGCACTTTTGTTTCAATCCCGATGAATAATATTCCGATACCACAATTTCTTTGTTTGCAATTACAGATAATACCACATACGAAACTGACCGCTTACACCAAAAATGGTGCGTACAATGATTTGGGTCCAATGACATGAAATAACATGAGGTTTTTTGGAAAACTGTCATTTGTAGAAACATTTGTAGAATCACTTCTCAGTTCAAGGTGAGTTAGGGAATGGTGGAGAATTCAAACCACAGTGGACTAATAATTGAAAAGCACGCTTCACATTCTACGACAATCCACCGAAAAAAAAAATGAAAACAATCCAACGTATTATATGTGTTTGTCATGCAAAGCATTACCAAATAGTCCCAGTGACGGTGCAAATTGTTCACTGGTGACTGACTGTCTGGCAGCAGCCAAATAATGAGCTCTAAGAAACCCAAAATCCCTTTCAACAGAGAAAAAAAAAACTGTAAGCTGATTCCACCATCTCACAGACCGGGATTCAGGGGTGGATTTAAAATATGTTTGGGGCAAAAGTAGGCCTGTACCGTATATTTTTTGTCTTGTCATGAAGTTAATGGATACAATTAGGAAACAATCTTTCTCAATATGCTATAATTGTTTTAATAATACCGTATTTTCCGCACTATAAGGCGCACCGGATTATAAGGCGCACCGGATTATAAGGCGCAGAGAATAGAAGCTACTACAGTTAACATAGAATAGAAGCTACTGCAGTCAAACAATCCATATATAAGGCGCACTGGATTATAAGGCGCAGTGTGGATTTTTGAGAAAATTAAAAGGCTTTTAGGTGCGCTTTATAGTCCGGAAAATACGGTAATGTGTCTTTGTGTGTTGCGCAGGCGCACGCAAATGCGCATGCAAATGCGAGTGTGCATGCACGTGTCTTAAAGGGGAATTCCACTCATTTTCAATATTTTACTACGTCTTTAATATACCTTAGTGATGTTGTGTGGACATGATGAAAAAGTCCCCCCCCATTCTGTGTTTTCTGGAAATGGAGGTCTGAAAAAGAAAACAAAAAAAAACATCATTAGCATGGTGAAATACAGTACATCTTGATGACATCATCAAGATGTGTTTCACAATGAGTTTCCTTTTTTTCTGAGAGTGTACAAATGGACCCTAGTGGGTCCATTTGGTTCATATTTGTACACTCTCAGAAAAAAAAATGAAAATGGGTGGAAATCCCCTTTAAGAGGCGTCCCCCCCACTTCTAAAAGTCCCACTACAACACTGCCTGTGCAAAACTCACTTATTTTTTGATGACACATAATGTATTATTTTTATGGTTGTTGACCCAATCATGCAAACGGAAATCTGGGGACGCTGGGGTTATTTCCAAAGGATGGGATTCAGAGGCGGTAAAGACGGCTGCTATATCATGCGCCTGAAAACGGAAAACCTTTAGTCAAAATAGAATAATCTTGAATAATACGATTAGATTAAAACAGATAATACTTTTAGTATCTTTACAAACAAATAACCCATATTGCCAAAATCAGGATGCTTACAGGGAATTCCACCCATTTTCAATTTTTTCCTGGGAGGATACAAATGTGAACCAAATGGACCCTAGCGGGTCCATTTGGTTCCATTTGTACCCTCTCAGGAAAATGGGTCTGAAAGAAAAATCATTAACATGGTGAAATACATCTTGATGATGTCATCAGATGTATTTCAGACCTCCATTTTTAGGAAATACAGAATTGGGGGAACTTTTTTATCATGTCCACACAACATCACTAAGGTATATTAATGACGTATTAAGATGTTGAAAATGGGTGGAGTTCCCCTTTAATAATTTAGACTGAAGTAAATTCCCCATTAATTTACACCATGGACAGCTGTGAAAAATCCCGACAATAATGAGCACAATGTTTTGGGGCGATCAAATCAAAATAGAAAGAAGGGAGAGAAAAAAATAAGCATGGTCCAGCTTTTGTTTTGTTTTTCTTCTCTGTAATTATTTGACTGGTCACTGAACCAAAACATTGTGTTTATTATTATGATTTGTCCTAGCCTGGATGTGCCAGCCCTGATTCGTTGTGTTCTGCACATCTGAAATGTCACTTCGCAAATCAGTCTGGTCTATCCCATAGACATGCCTCTCTAACAGGATGTTAGAGAGGCAGCTAGAGACAAAATAGCAGATTCCTTAACTCTTTGACCGCGGGCGCATCTTCTTTGTTTTCTCCCCATTGCTACGGCTCAAACCAGTGAAATCGGTAAAAAAAAACTTATTTTGAAGCCCCAGATCGCCTAAACAGGAGGGGGGTGCCGTCATGCTTATTTCTGGTGTCTTGACTAACCTGTCCTCTGACGATCTGAGCAAAAAGTTCCGGGTCAAAAATCAGGAAGTGACGTCCAGCCCTAGTTGATTTACCCGTGCGCAAACGACATTCAGCGCTGGAATCCGAGGAGAGGCTTTTGAATGCATTGCATTGAATGGGTGCAAATGGGACAAACAAAACAAGTTGTCGCGGCAATTCTGTTCCAAATGAAAGTCAGCAACGGGATCATTATCAGACGATGCGCTCGGACTAATAGTTGGATTAAAGAATGAAATCTACATTTCGTCGTGATACGAGCCGTCGTCGTGACCGGCGTGCGTAATCTAACGGGAAATCAACGAGGACCGCGAGATCGGCAGGTAAACGATTAACATGCCCATATGAAGGAATCTGCTATTTTGTCTCTAGCTGCCTCTCTAACATCCTGCAGATCCCTGTCCAAAACTGATCTTTATACATACCCTATTGGCTTGAATATAAGCCTGTGTTTATTAGTTTTTGTATATGGACATATACTAAAAAAGGAGTCGTCTTATATTTGGGGACTATATTATTGGCATTGAATGTTCTTTTTATACAAATTACTTGAAAAATGGGGGTCTTCTTGGTGGGTCAACCCTTGCGGGTCCATTTGGTTTAATTTCACACTCAGAGAATAGAATTAAAATATTCATCACCTTAATTAGCACAAGTCTACACAACTAGAGAATGTAAAAGATTTTCACTAGTCAAAAAATCCCCAAAAATCCAAAAAATCCGGATTTTAGAAAATTCAGATTTGAAACAAAAATCAGATTTGGAACAAATCCTATTGGATTTCCATAGGAATCCAATAGGATTCCAATAGAATCCCATAGGATTTTCCCAAAATCCTATAGGAATCCTATAAAATCCTATTGGATTCTTATGGGAATCCCATTGGAAACCCAATAGGATTTGTTCCAAAATCTGACTTTTCTATTGGAATCCTAAAGGATTTTTTGACTAGGGTTGTCTTTTTGATCAATGTTTTGCCTCTTTTGTTTTCAAACCCCTGCCTGGTATTGTGGACAAAAGCAAAAGAAATCTTGAGTTTTGGGTGTCTGAGTGGCAAAAATGTCCTCAAACAGTGGTCCGTGGCTCAAATGCTGAATAAATAGTGGGCCCTGGCATCAACAAGGTTGAAAAGTACTGCTTTAGAACTAATGAAATGATTCACCTCGGGTGCAGAGTAATTCTAAACTGAGCCTGCTTCCTCAGTGCCAACGTGACAGGCTGCCTCCATTCATGAATACCAACAACACATTTTAGAGGCTCATCATAGACCATTAAAACAGCCTTAAACTTCTTGGTTAGTTGTACAGAATGAAGCTGACAGTTACTCGATTCCCGCTTAACATTTCACTATAGCTGGGGGAATTTGCGTGCATGTGCGTGCGCGCGCGTGTGTGTGTGTGTGTGTGTGTGTGTGTGTGTGTGTGTGTGCGTGTGTGTGTGTGTGTGTGTGTGTGTGTGTGTGTGTGTGTGTGTGTGTGTCGAAACAATTACAATTAGATTCACAAATTACATGGAAATCAGATTAAAGAAAGAGGAAGCCTTGTGTTTTTTTTTTGTTTTTTTTTTGCCTGGATGTAAAGAGGTGCAATGAACGGAGCGGATTGACCTGGGGCTAGATTTTATATTGTTTTTTTTTTTGTTTTTTTTTTTGTTTTTTTGCAAAAGGGTTGAAGTGTCTCATGAATACTGTAAATTCATCATGGTTTTGTATTTAGACCATGAGTTTTCAACAGGTGGCCTGGGGACCACCAGTGGTACCCGAGAGGATTCCAGGTGGTCCCCAAGACTAAATGATGGAAAGTTGGTTAAGCAGATGTAATTCTTTGAGAGTTTTACACTCTCAAATCATGTGAATTAGTCCAAGTCTACTACACAACTAGAGAATGTAGAAGATTAATGGTCATTTCGATCTGTATGTTTGACTGTTTTCTTTCCCAAAACCAGCCTGGAATTGTGGACAAAAGCAAAATAAATCTTTAGTTTTGGGATCTGTGGGGTTAAAATGTCCTGCAAATGGTGGTCCTTGGCTCAAATTCTCAATAAATAGTGGGCCCTGGTATGAAAAAGGTGGAAAACCACTGAATTAGAACAACTGTATGTTTCTAATAATTGTTAGGCGAGAAAGAACTATGGTGGTCGTGTGTGTGTGTGTGTGTGTGTGTGTGTGTGTTGTGTGTTGTGTGTGTGTGTGTGTGTGTGTGTGTGTGTGTGTGTGTGTGTGTGTGTGTGTGTGCGTGTATGCGTGCAGGCGAGTGCGTCCTCAGTGTCCCTTCCACTGAAACGACGTGAAGAAGAACTGTCTCTTTTAACAGTAAAACTTTCTTAAGTCTTATATAACTCTCCTTTATCTTTTTATACCCCACATAAACGCTATATAAATTCCATTTTCATCCGTGTGGGCCGTGGTATATGGCAGATACGTGTTGTTCCTGCTCCAGGCATGTCTTTATATCACTGAAGAACCATTTGCCATCCTTCCTTCGTTCGTTCGCTCGCCGCTCTCCCGGGGGAATCTTTTAGTGTGCCCGTGATTTATGATGCTGCGATGTCTCCGCACGCCTCAGAGGAAAACTGACAAATTTCCACAATAATTGAGGTAAATGATGGTTTCTACTGTTTATAATTGATCTTTTTTTCCACCCCCTTTCATCGGCGGTCCTCTGGGCACAGTGGGAACATGTGACCGTCACGTGTGACTGTAGATGTGCGTGTGCGTGTGTGTGTGTGTGTGTGTGTGTGTGTGTGTGTGTGTGTGCGTGTGCGTGTGCGTGTGTGTGTGTGTGTGTGTGTGTGTGTGTGTGTGTGTGTCTTTATGCAACAGAAGATCACTAGTGCCTTTCAACTCACTGAAGGTATAACAGGGCCTTTGAGGACGGTATTATGTCAACTAAACGTGCAATTTACATACAGTATATGAATACGGCACACATTAATAGTTGCATGATTTATCGATCGGAAGACTAGCCCATTATCCTATGCATGCGTGTAATTGGCGTAACTCGAACTGTCCGCCCCATAGATATGTATAAGGAAGCTTTATGTGTCGCCACACTGCTGGCAATGACTATCTAATAAGGACAAGAAACCAAGACACCTATGGGGGGAGTCCACATTGGTTCATGGGAGGAAACAGAGAAAATAGTAAGGGGGCGACTTCATCGCCCGTGGCGCGAAGCGATGAGTTTTCTGTTTTCAATGATGAAATGCTGTTGGTTTAGTGGTGACACAACTGTAGTTAGTTCTTGGGTTGTTTTGCATGCCATCATGTTTGGTGGGGCAGTCTGGGCATTTAGGTGGCCATTTAGGGGGGCATTGCCCCCCCCCCCCCGCCCCCCCCCCCCCCCCCCCCCCCCCTAGCCCATGCGTAGATCCGCCCCTGAGATTCCAACCCATGCAGACACTATACTGTACACTTGGCTTCATAGCAGTGTGTGTGTGTGTGTGTGTGTGTGTGTGTGTGTGTGTGTGTGTGTGTGTGTGTGTGTGTGTGTGTGTGTGTGTGTGTGTGTGCAAAAACCCCCGCACAGACTGCATTCCTTGCCGCTGAACCGCGTTTGACCTTGTTCATCCGTCAGTTAAACCCGGTGAGAACAGCTGCCGTTGAACTGTTTTGAACGTAATTGACAGAGAAATGCCTGCTCTGGCTTTAATCCATTGTGTACGGAACACATTTGGGTGTTTCCAAGCGTTAACTAGCCTTAACTATTGGAAAAATAGCAGATCTACAAGCTCGTATCGCGCCACGGGGGGTCCTCTGCAGCCTGCCAAACACTGACAATTCTAGGGTCCCTGGCATGAATTATTTTGAGCATCACTGACACAGAAAATCGTTTTTTTTTTTTTTTTTTTTTTTTTTTTTACTAGAACCTAGTGCTAGAAACTACAATCTAGGGCCAGAGGAACTAGATTCTAGTGTCAGAAAGTACACTAATGCCATTACAAAATGAGTTAAAGCGTCCAGGGTATGAGCGATCAGAGGGCTGGGGGGTGATCTGTAGGAGCAGGGCTTGTTCCATGCCCTCTCACGGCGCCCAACGCCAAGATTAGTATATAGAATCTCGCCCTGCATGTATGCACTGCACATGTATATTCATATTGCATTAATGTTTCATATTAGAACCTTGATGGCTTATACGCAGCGCCCCCTAGCGACCTGGCGCCCTAGGCGGGGGGAACAGCTCTGCCTGCCCCTTGGGCCTGGCCCTGTCTTGGAGAATTAAATCCCTTACAATGGTGTGTGTGTGTGTGTGTGTGTGTGTGTGTGTGTGTGTGTGTGGTGTGTGTGTGTGTGTGTGTGTGTGTGTGTGTGTGTGTGTGTGTGTGTGTGTGTATGACTCACAGATGGTGAGCCTTTTATCATGTTGACACAAATGATTCACCAGGAAAGGCGTTGGGGTATGTGTAGCTAGCTAGCGCGGTGGCGGCGGCGGAGACGCAGTGACATGGATCTCTTGGCGTGCTCTGACATGTGGAGAGAGAGAGGCAGTGTTGCCAACTTGACACATTTGTCACTATATTTAGCTTTTTTCCAGACCCCTCTAGCGCCAAAATTAGTGAAAAACTCCTGGCGGAAAATCTAGTGCTTTTTTGCTGGTGAGTTAGGGTGAAATTGGTTGACAGGCGCCAGAGATAAAAAACCCTCGTTTTTCACCATTTTTCCTCCTATGATAGAGTCCTCCTTCCTTCCTAGAAAGGACCATTGGTAACCAATTGGACCCTTATAGATCTGTAACTCTTGAGATTGTAAAATGAAACCAAATGGACCCGTAAGGGTCCATTTAGTTTCATTTTACGCTCTCAAGAGTTACATTATATTTAAACATCTACGTAATCTTCAAGAATCTACACATTTTGAAAATGTAGAAGAATTGCTATTTTGACCAACGTTTTTGCCAGTTAGTTGGTGGTTTGTGGCTAAAATACAGAATAACTAGTGGGCCCCTGGTATGAAAATGGTTGAAAACCACAGCTCTAGCGCATTGTAGTGCATTTCAGATTGTGGCAGTTGGCAACACTGGAGAGGAGAGGCGTATGGAGAGAGGTGTATAGCGGCGAATAACCTGACAGCGATGCGGCGAATAACCTGACAGCGCTGCGTATCAGCTGATACCCTGCCGCACAGGAACGTGCACACCGAGTGCTAGAGAGGCTCACGACATGTGTAGATCAGCTTTCATCAGGGGCGAAAACCCAGCACTCCAGACAGAGCAAAATCAATTTGTGACGGCGGCATACAGTACGTCACGACGGGTGAACAAAGGGTCACGGCCGTTGGGGCCCATCGGTCGCGACCCTGACCGTTCCCTACTAAACGTAACCCTAACACTTGACCCTAAACGTAACCTCAGTAAAACCTATGCCTAAAACCTAACCAAAACCTCTGAACGTTATACCAACGGTCGCGACTACCAACCAATGGTTTTACTTTAGGTTGCTATTAGAGAATTTTAAATTAAATTATGAATTGGTTTTAATTTGCTGGTGTTTAAGGGATTTTAAATAGCTGTTTTTGACGGGGTGGGGGGATCCTACACTGAAGGCCTATTCATAGTTTGATTTCCGCGAGCACCACGACCACTGTTGCCTACAATATGACGTCATACCACCGCAGCCGTCGCACTTTCTAGAAATAAAAGATTTTACTAACCACTGCAGCGGTGCTCACTGGGAACGCCCACCAAACATAGCTAAACCAATCACATTGGCCGGGAGCCGCCGGGCATTGTTGATTGGTCCAGAAGTTTGGAGCACTGGCTGCTTGTTTTTGACGGCTGGAGATGTAAGAAAACGAAAACACACAACACACACAGCGCGACAGTCTGATCTAGAGCCCGACCGATATATCGGCCGGGCGATATCGATACCAATATATCGACATCAGTATTGGTGAAATTCCAAACTCTGAATGAACCTCAGGCCTCCCTATAGGCTATCAGAGAGAGAAAGACTAGAGCCCAGAGAGGCATTTCCTTGTTGATCAGATCGCAGGCCCCTCGCGCTGATCGGCGAAGAAATGTGTGCCGCGGTTTTGGCGGATGATGGATGTGTGGAAACGTCACCGCACATCATGAGGATGGTTGGAGAGCGCCGGGCTAATGACCTGCGCCATATGGGACAGTTTTTTTAACGGCATTGATCATTTCCTAATCACTAGAGTGCCTCCAGGGGTTGACACGCTTGATGGATTTGAAGCCATTTTCCTAGAAACGCTGCGGCGCTGATCATCATCACCACCAGCAGCCACCAAGTACATAAAATACTGAGTAACGAGGGCGGGAGACAGGGGCGGATGTAGCATTTCCCAATTGGGGGGGTCAGGAGAAAATGGCATGGGGGCGACTTCAGTCTCTTTGCGCCACGGGCGATGAAGTCGCGCCCGTACCATTTTCAGCTACAGGACTTTTATTAGTCAATTAGGCATCAATAATAACATCAGTTGTTGTTGAAGTTGCGCAACATGCATAAAGCTAAACTGACTGACTCAGAGAGTTTTCTGTTTTCAATGATGAAATGCTGTTGGTTTAGTGGCGACACAGATGTAGTTAGTTAGTAGCAGCAGTAGTAGTGTTTCAAAACATTTTAAATATAAGCACTTTAATTTGAAATATGTTTTAAATATCTTGGGTTGTTTGCATGCCGTCATGTTTGGTGAGGCAGTCTTGGCATTTAGGGAGGGATTGCCCCCCCCCCCCCATGCCCATGCCTAGATCCGCCCCTGGCAGGAGAGAGACTGAGAGCCTCGGCTTTCGGCTGTAGTTTATTTTGAGAGAAAGATAGAGTAGAACAGCCACTGTCATCTTTGCTTCAAAGAGAGTCAGAGATGTTCTTTGTCATTTTTTCTTAGGGAGCCGAGCGTGTAGTGCCTGGCCCACAAGCTACTGCTTTGTGTTGCGTGGTGTCGGCATTAAACCGACTGAGTTTTCAATTGACATAAACAATTAGGCGTAGTCAATGGGATTGACCCCGATTCACACCAACTAATCACATTCTGTCACTATGGAGATAACATGACAAAACTACAGTCTCTGAGGACTTAAAGGACAACGTTATTTATTTATTTTTAACCAATGATCATGTTTTACTTGTAGGTTGTTATGAGAGAAAGTAAAAGATGGGTGTTCATTGTTTTACACTCCTTGCTTTCTTTGGTTTTAGGGGTTTTATCTGTGGGAGGGGGCATTCGAACATTGTCCTCAATACATATTTGGGTCAACCACGGTCAAGTGTGCGCAAATATGAAGGGTGTGATGTACGCATGCACAGATTCACGCCCGCACATACGTTTCTGCCTGGCTTACAAAGTAATCTCGTTTGCATAATAATTTAATACATTTCAGTGCCCACGATACCTCAGCCAATGTTTGCCAATGTTTTAAATTGTGTTGGCTTTCTATTCAACTTCACTCTGCATCTATATGTACATTGTACAGTATATGTATTGTGCATGTTATACATAGGGCACATATTGCATAAGGGCACTTTGCATATTACATGGCCCCTGTGAGTCGGGGCAACCATTGGCAGAGAGGGAGCATGAGTGCAATAACCGGCAGTGGCTGCTGCCGGGGAGTAGCCAGTACAGCAGGTAATGTTTTATCCGGCAATCCATAACCTTACCCTGACCCTAACCAAAATCTTGCATAAGCTTTTCTTAAAGTGGAATTCCACCCATTTTCAACATTTTATTCTGTCATTGATGTACTGTACCTTCAAGGTGTTGGGTGGACATGATAAAAAGTTCCCCCATTCTGTGTTCCCAAGAAATGGAGGTCTGAAGAAAACATCTTGATGACATCATCAAGATGTATTTTCACCATGTTAATGGATTTCTTTAGACGCTTCTTTTTTTCTGAGAGCGTACATATGGATTTGTACGCTCACAGAAAAAAAAAATGAAAATGGGTGGAATTCCCCTTTAATAGCAAGATAAATACAAAGACGAAACTGCATTATGAAAGCTCAGTTTCCTGTTCTATGATCCTCACCAAGCACTGCTTTCAGAGTAAAACGAGAAAGTACATCATACAATTGAGTTGAGGAAGTAAAACAATTAGTTCCATGCATGGTGTGTGCAATATAGCAGACGGCAAGTACTAACAGTAATTAAATACCATCCTGCGAGCCAAAGATATTTCATTCACGGGCCTGATTAGGCCCGCGGGCCTTGAGTTTGACGCCTGTGCCCTACTGGAACTGATACTGGAACTTAAGTGAAAAGAGAACAGTGTTGATGTGCAAAGAAAGAAAAAAGAAGAAAGACATTGTGGAAATCTCATTTTCCATGACGAAAAAATGTTAGAGGATTAAGAATAGAGAGAGAAACACAGAACAGCAGTAATAATGAAGAGTGTGATGATGTCTGTGACTGTATGGGTCTCTGTTTCACTGGACACCATGATACTGCAGCCTTCCCTCCCCGCGCAGCACAGTGCAGCAGCGCAGCAGCGCAGCACCGTGACTCATTGCAACCAGACTTGGATTAAAGGCTACTTCCATAATCCTGCAAGGACTCCTCTAATATAATGTCAAATTGATCCGTGGGTCCAAGGAGGCCGTCCCATCTGGGACACTCTGCCTTGTCCCAAGGGCACGTCGGTTAGACTGCAGTACTACTTACTGCAGGGGTTTTCAACAGGTGGTCCGGGGACCACCAGTGGTCCTTGAGAGGATTCCAATTGGCCCCAGGCTAAATGATGGAAAGTTGGTTAAAGGTAGGGGAAGTGATTTGAAATTCATGGTGTAGTACCAACCTGGTGCACTAGGGGCCCCCAAAAGTAGCTACACTATGTGAACCTGCTGCTCTCTCCTGATTGGAGGAGAATTGTGGTGACCTGGGGAACTTTTATTAGCTCCTCTGCTAACGTGGGGGAGGGGGAAACTCCATATGTGGTTTCCACACCTTATAATAGAGCATTTTAACAGAAAAAAATATTTTTTGGGTGATATCTGACAAAAGTGAAATCACTTCCCCTACCTTTAACCAGATGTAACTCTTGAGAGTGAAAAAATGAAACCAAATGGACCCTTGCGGGTCCATTTGGTTTCATTTTCACACTCTCAAGAGTTAAAATATCCATCATCTGAAGCACTATTTAATTTGGAATTATGAACAAAACCAAAACAATTCTTTATTATTAAGTCTTTGGGGCTAAAATGTCATCAAATGGTGGTCCCTGGCTCAAATGCTGAATAAATGGTGGTCCCTGGTGTCAAAAAGGTTGAAAACCACTGACTTACTGTACTGGACATCTGTGCCTGGAGTAACTGCTGACCAGTGTTGGGATTTTGACAGCTAATTTTAGTTTTAGTCATGGTCTTTTGAGTATGTTCACGTCTAGTTTTAGTTGAGCAAATCTCCAGTTGATTGAGTCAACTAAAATGCATTTGTATATATGCATGTATGTATGTAAAACATAGGCTATGTCACTAAGTACAGTTTCAGCTCAGTTATATAAAAACAGACATTTCACTGTCATCTACCCCCCATAAATTAGACAAAAAGAGCTGTTTTGAAAGCCTGCTGAATGAGTGCATGGTGAGAGCACAGCACATCTTGGAGGAGGGTCAGAGACGTTGCCAGTCACTCAGCAAAAAGATGTAAATACACTTCCCTAATCACGCTGTATAATATGTGCATCACAGCTGTTAAGTCACAGTAGCATGCCTGGCACACTCCATCTCACTAATTTGATGGTAAAAATGAATTCATGAATGCACAAATAAATAAACATAAGAGTAGCTGCTTCACAGAAAGCCACATGTAGGCTGCAGGAAAGAAAAAACAGAAAACTAAAAGGAATCTAAAAAAAATAACCGTTTGGCAGGTAGGATAAATCTATTAATTTGCTGTAATTCACACCAGGATTTCATCCACTATAGGGTCAACAAACTGACAAATTGGGCTTTGGGAGAAAAGCCTTTCGTCCAATCAGGGATGTGAGGGGGGCCTTCCTCCAATCAGGATCGAGTGGGGTGGGTCTTGGCCTTTGCACTGTTGGCCTGTTTCACTCATCCTAGAGCACTATAATGGAGACAGGGGTTGACACTAAGGTCTCCGAGGCACTTGCCCATCGGGCAAGTGCAAATAAGGTTCTACTTGCCCTCAGGTCATGGTCACTTGCCCCCCAAAAATATATTGTAAATTTTGCATTTAAGTTTACTTCCTAGTTGGGTGCTTTAAACCAAGGGTTTTCAACAGGTGGTCCGGGGACCACCAGTGGTCCCTGAGAGGGTTCCAGGTGGTCCGCAGCTAAGTTGGTTAACCAGATGTAACTCTTGAGAACGTAAAAATGAAACCAAATGGACCCTTGCGGGTCCATTTGGTTTCATTTTTACACTCTCAAGAGTTAAAATTCATCATCTTAATTAGCCCATAGTGGTCACAGACCCAGTGGTCCCTGACCCCAGCAAAATGATAGTTTGGAACCAAATGGACCTGGGAGAGAGATAGGTAGAGATAGCTAGAAAGCAGGGAAAGACACAGAGGCAGAGTGCAATGACTGCCTTCAAGACAAATTTATCTTGTGTTGTGTTATAGTGCACTAAGTTGCACACTTGCCCGATCGGGCAACCAGGTAGCAGTCTTCACTTGCCCGACCATTTTTTTTTTTACTTGCCCCGGGCAAGCGGGCAAGTGTTAGTGTCAAGCCCTGGGAGAGTACCGACACTCCTGTTGACTCCCAATGCTACAGCTGAACAGACACCTATTGGTTGAACAGCAACACGTGACACCTAGTAAGGAGGGATTCTGGTTCCAAACAAACCACTCAAGCCATCCAACTCCATTGACAGCAGGTCGCACGTTCGCAGTTAAATTGGCAAAATGAATGCATTTTAGGACATTTTAACGCATTAACAGACCTCTCGTCACTCCAGTGAATAATGATTTGCTATATAACTCACTTTAGTTAATGTGTATTATAAGAAAATAAGCTGTGCTGTGATGCAGTGGTTAACTATGGAGGCCCATGGTACCTTGGAACCAGCAGAGCTCCAGCCAGCGCAAAACGTGAGATCAAAGCGCGCCACTACTCTACCCTATTTATAGAACTCTAGTTTTACTCATCCTCCAATTGTAGAGTGTGTGCATGTGCACATCTGGTTACGGGGGGGAACCGGAAGGTTTATCAAATCATACTGAATGCTAAAAATATTGGCATACTCTTTCCACCACTGCAGACTCTCCACAGGACCACATAACACCATGCAACAGTTTTCTTGTCCTTGTCATTGAAATGTGTCCGTGTTGACATGGAATTCATTGGCCACGCCACTGGGGATTATTCTGCGTCGCCCTGCGGTGACGGCCAGCAGCAGACAGACAGGCGCTAGCTGCTGGGCAGAACACCAGATTCTAACAACCGTGGAAACATTCAGGCTCTGGAGGATGTCTAGAGCTGCGCTGCAGCAGCAGCAGCAGCAGCAGCAGCAGCAGCAGCAGCAGCAGCAGCAGCAGCAGCAGTAACAGCAGCAGCAGTAACAGCAGCAGCAGCAGCAGCAGCAGCAGCAGCAGCAGCAGTAACAGCAGCAGTAACAGCAGCAGCAGTAACAGCAGCAGCAGTAACAGCAGCAGCAGCAGCAGCAGCAGCAGCAGCAGTAACAGCAGCAGCAGCAGTAACAGCAGCAGCTGCAGCAGCAGCAGTGCTGCCAACTTCCAAAATCCAAAATGCACTAGTGGCACTTCCAAAACGCACTAGAATGCGCTAGATGCTTTCCTTTCAAATTAAAGTGCTCATATTTAAAATGATTTGAACCACTACTACGGCTACTAACTAAACTAATAGGGGTGTGCTGAAATATCGATATTGCAATATATCGCGATAATTCCTCCCACAATAAATAATCGATCAATATGCCGTCGGCAGATATCGATAAATCTGTGAGAAAAAAAAAAACGCGATGCGGAGTGTCCGTAATGGGGATACATTTGGGGGGATTGCACTGAACAGAGCACTGAACGCCACACACAAACACACGCAACACACATAGCATCTTGGGTTGTTTTGCATGCCATCATGTTTGGTGGCGCAGGCTGGGCATTTAGGGGGACATTGCCCCCCTAAATGCCCATGCCTAGATCCGCCCCTGCCAACGTACAGTAACACTAGTACTGTAGGCCAACCGCACTCTGGGGACAGGGAGAGTGTCCCAGATTCACTGGCCTGGTTCACTTTGTCCACAAATACTATCACCAAAAAATGTTCATCAACATTTTTTTCTTCCCACTAAAAAAAAGTAAATGTAAACTAAATGAAAATGATGCAGAGACAGCGAAATCATTTCGGTCGCGAAAGTTTCACAGCGGTGAAACGGTCGTGACCGTTTTCAAACCACATTGGGCCAACTAGCTGAGACCAATCCACAAGATCTTGTAGTTTGGCTACATTTACAGCATGCAACCAAGTATACAATGACTTGTATGTCATTCATACTGGTTATTATAGAGCAGAGCAGTCCCACCCCTTTCATGACGTTGCCCATGGCCCAAGTAATTTTCCTCCTTCACATTCCTCTGTAAACTTTTTTTTTAATCATTTATATAAAGACGTTTACAGTGCGGACAAGCCAACTTGGGTCGTGCGACTCATGACGACAGACATAATATTGTGGACTGATAAAATAAGATGCTGTACAAGGGATACAGAATACAACACTTTTTGTTTCATTTTTCTTTCTAACAAATTATTTGATTTACCAAAATATTGTGTTAGGGCCCTAACTGGGCCCTAAGTGACCAAGCCCAAGGTCAGCCTTAAAATGTCGGGTCGGGCCTGGTTGGGTTTGGGTAGAAATTGAGCACTCTACACCGAGTAAAAGAGAAAATGCCAATCAGCAGCATCTTAATAATAGATACATGCACAGACTGACAGAATATAACTATTGCAATACTATTTACAATAAAATCAATATACGGTATATATATTTTTTTTTTTCATGGAGCCGTAGGCCCGACCCTAAAATGTCGGGCTGGTCGGTTTTGGTTGGATCAATGGATGGATAGAGTTTGAGAACTATATCCACCCATCCATCCATCTTTTTCCGCTTATCCGAGGTCGGTTGCGCGGCAACAGCTCCACCAGAGAGCTCCAGAATTGTCCCTGTCCCAAGAAAAATAGCGACCTCCTCCTGGGGGATCCTGAGGCGATCCAAGGCCAGAGAGTCAATGTAATCCTTCCATCTAATTTGTCTTTATTTAAATCATTTAGGAAAAGTCTATGAGGGAAATTAATGGGCTTTCGTTTCTGGGCCGCGGGGGGCGCCATGAAAGGGATAGGACTGCTCAGCTCTATAGCCATCACAGCTTGTTTTTCATTTAGTTTCCACTTTGTTTCCATCAGTGAAAAACGGTTGTGGACAGAATTATTTAAGGTAAATGTGCCCTGCTTGCGGGGGAGTAATCGGGCATTATGAATACTTCATAAATATTCTAAATGTATAGCCTGCTCTTTTTGCATCACAGCCATTTGTCATTTGGCGTGGCTTGAAGACATTGTAAAAAATACATAAAATAAACATTTACATTTGCAATACGTTTACATTTCATGCACATACATGGAGTTTGTCCGTTTTTAGACCTTGAGAATTGTGGAGAATACGGAACAGATGATATGGAATCATTTAACCCTTTCTGTACGGTGCTGTTATTGCAGTGCATCAGCTATTGAAAAATATCAGACCTACAAGCTCATAGCGCGCCACGAGTGGCGCGCTACGAGCTTGTAGATCTGATATTTTTGAAAATCATGAAAATGTGGCACAAATGATTGAATACATTATTTCAGAAGCAAACATTTTTTACTCAAATCTTTGCTTCGGGGGATCCCTAGAACAACATGTTTTCAGATGGGGGTCTGCAGCAAATATAGATAATTCTGGTGGTCGTTGGCATGAAATATGTTGAGCATCACTGACACATCATCTGAAACTAGAATCTAGCATCAGGAACTAAAATATAGCATCAGAAACAATAATCTAGGTCAGAAACTAGAATTTAGCATCGGAAACTAGAATCTAGTGTCAGAAACTATAGAATCTAGTGTCAGAATCTAGAATCTAGTGTCGGAAACTAGAATCTAGTGTCAGAAACTGTAATCTAGTCAGGATTAACTGGATTAATCTACATTACGATCTACACTGCCACTGAGATGCATTTCAGTCAATGAGCACGCTCCATCTCCATTTATTATTCATTTTTCCGATAGAATTAGCAACGGAACGGCAAAGTCATTATTTTCCATCCCACATCTGAAGGATAATGACATGAGACATCTGTGTGTAGACCTTTAGGAAGACGGAGACACGCTAAGCTGACTTAAAACATCTCTGCATCATCTGCTCTTCCATGCATTCATTACAGCTAACTAGAAATGTCGCACGTCTGTCTCTCTGTGCATGTCTGTGCGTGTGTGTGCGTGTGCGTGTGTGTGTGTGTGTGTGTGTGCGCAGAAAATATCTATTATTCTTACTATAGTAAAATAATTCAATATATATATTATTTTTTCATGGGGCCCGAGGCCCTACCCGGCCCGATTGATTAGTATAGATTTTCGGCCCTACTCGGCCCTACCCGGCCCTAAATGTCGGGGCGGGCCTGTTCGGGTTCGGTCCTGGTCGGGTTCGGGCAGAGTTGGAGAACTCTAGTTACTTTAGTACTTTGTTGTTGTTGTTGTTTTTTTAACCAAGGTTAATGTTTTAGGTTAGAGAAAGTAAAAGATGGCTGCTAATTGTTTTACATTCCTTGCTTTAGTTTTAGTGATTTTAGCTATGGGAGGGGGCATGGATGTGAAGGAGGCAGCACACCACACTGTACTTCTTCCCTGCTGGAAAAAACAGCATGCACGACCAGCATAAACCACATAACAGCAAAACCATCATATGTTTTGTAGCTGGTATGCTGGTTCACCTGCTAGACCAGCATCTCAGCAAAGCCATCATACATTGTGTTTTGTAGCTGGTATGCTGGTCCATGTGAGGGGGGCCTTCCTCCAATCAGGATCGAGTGGGGTGGGTCTTGGCCTTTGCACTGTTGGCTTGTTTCACTCATCATAGAGCACTATAATGGAGACAGGGGTTGAAACTAAGGTCTCCGAGGCACTTGCCCATCGGGCAAGTGCAAATAAGGTTCTACTTGCCCTCAGGTCATGGTCACTTGCCCCCCAAAAATATATTGTAAATTTTGCATTTAAGTTTACTTCCTAGTTGGGTGCTTTAAACCAAGGGTTTTCAACAGGTGGTCCGGGGACCACCAGTGGTCCCTGAGAGGGTTCCAGGTGGTCCGCAGCTAAGTTGGTTAACCAGATGTAACTCTTGAGAACGTAAAAATGAAACCAAATGGACCCTTGCGGGTCCATTTGGTTTCATTTTTACACTCTCAAGAGTTAAAATTCATCATCTTAATTAGCCCATAGTGGTCACAGACCCAGTGGTCCCTGACCCCAGCAAAATGATAGTTTGGAACCAAATGGACCTGGGAGAGAGATAGGTAGAGATAGCTAGAAAGCAGGGAAAGACACAGAGGCAGAGTGCAATGACTGCCTTCAAGACAAATTTATCTTGTGTTGTGTTATAGTGCACTAAGTTGCACACTTGCCCGATCGGGCAACCAGGTAGCAGTCTTCACTTGCCCGACCATTTTTTTTTTTACTTGCCCTGGGCAAGCGGGCAAGTGTTAGTGTCAAGCCCTGGGAGAGTACCGACACTCCTGTTGACTCCCAATGCTACAGCTGAACAGACACCTATTGGTTGAACAGCAACACGTGACACCTAGTAAGGAGGGATTCTGGTTCCAAACAAACCACTCAAGCCATCCAACTCCATTGACAGCAGGTCGCACGTTCGCAGTTAAATTGGCAAAATGAATGCATTTTAGGACATTTTAACGCATTAACAGACCACTCGTCACTCCAGTGAATAATGATTTGCTATATAACTCACTTTAGTTAATGTGTATTATAAGAAAATAAGCTGTGCTGTGATGCAGTGGTTAACTATGGAGGCCCATGGTACCTTGGAACCAGCAGAGCTCCAGCCAGCGCAAAACGTGAGATCAAAGCGCGCCACTACTCTCCCTATTTATAGAACTCTAGTTTTACTCATCCTCCAATTGTAGAGTGTGTGCATGTGCACATCTGGTTACCGGGGGGGAACCGGAAGGTTTATCAAATCATACTGAATGCTAAAAATATTGGCATACTCTTTCCACCACTGCAGACTCTCCACAGGACCACATAACACCATGCAACAGTTTCTTGTCCTTGTCATTGAAATGTGTCCGTGTTGACATGGAATTCATTGGCCACGCCACTGGGGGATTATTCTGCGTCGCCCTGCAGTGGCGGCCAGCAGCAGACAGACAGGCGCTAGCTGCTGGGCAGAACACCAGATTCTAACAACCGTGGAAACATTCAGGCTCTGGAGGATGCCTAGAGCCGCGCTGCAGCAGCAGCAGCAGCAGCAGCAGCAGCAGCAGCAGCAGCAGCAGCAGCAGCAGCAGCAGCAGCAGCAGCAGCAGCAGCAGCAGCAGCAGCAGTAACAGCAGCAGCAGTAACAGCAGCAGCAGCAGCAGCAGCAGCAGCAGCAGCAGTAACAGCAGCAGTAACAGCAGCAGCAGCAACAGCAGCAGCAGTAACAGCAGCAGCAGCAGCAGCAGCAGCAGCAGCAGTAACAGCAGCAGCAGCAGTAACAGCAGCAGCTGCAGCAGCAGCAGTGCTGCCAATCCAAAATGCACTAGTGGCACTTCCAAAACGCACTAGAATGCGCTAGATGCTTGCCTTTCAAATTAAAGTGCTCATATTTAAAATGATTTGAACCACTGCTACGGCTACTAACTAAACTAATAGGGGTGTGCTGAAATATCGATATTGTAATATATCGCGATAATTCCTCCCACAATAAATAATCGATCAATATGCCGTCGGCAGATATCGATAAATCTGTGAGAAAAAAAAAACGCGATGCGGAGTGTCCGTAATGGGGATACATTTGGGGGGATTGCACTGAACAGAGCACTGAACGCCACACACAAACACACGCAACACACATAGCATCTTGGGTTGTTTTGCATGCCATCATGTTTGGTGGCGCAGGCTGGGCATTTAGGGGGACATTGCCCCCCTAAATGCCCATGCCTAGATCCGCTCCTGCCAACGTACAGTAACACTAGTACTGTAGGCCAACCGCACTCCGGGGACAGGGAGAGTGTCCCAGATTCACTGGCCTGGTTCACTTTGTCCACAAATACTATCACCAAAAAATGTTCATCAACATTTTTTTCTTCCCACTAAAAAAAAAGTAAATGTAAACTAAATGAAAATGATGCAGAGACAGCGAAATCATTACGATCGCGAAAGTTTCATAGCGGTGAAACGGTCGTGACCGTTTTCAAACCACATTGGGCCAACTAGCTGAGACCAATCTACAAGATCTTGTAGTTTGGCTATATTTACAGCATGCAACCAAGTATAAAATGACTTGTATGTCATTCATACTGGTTATTATAGAGCAGAGCAGTCCCACCCCTTTCATGATGTTGCCCATGGCCCAGAAGTAATTTCCTCCTTCACATTCCTCTGTAAACGTTTTTTTTTTTTTTTTTTTTAATCATTTATATAAAGACGTTTACACTGCGGACAAAGCCAACTTGGGTCGTGCGACTCATGACGACAGACATAATATTGTGGACTGGTAAAATAAGATGCTGTACAAGGGATACAGAATACAACACTTTTTGTTTCATTTTTCTTTCTTACAAATTATTTGATTTACCAAAATATTGTGTTAGGGCCCTAACTGGGCCCTAAGTGACCAAGCCCAAGGTCAGCCTTAAAATGTCGGGTCGGGCCTGGTTGGGTTTGGGTAGAAATTGAGCACTCTACACCGAGTAAAAGAGAAAATGCCAATCAGCAGCATCTTAATAATAGATACATGCACAGACTGACAGAATATAACTATTGCAATACTATTTACAATAAAATCAATATACGGTATATATATTTTTTTTTTCATGGAGCCGTAGGCCCGACCCTAAAATGTCGGGCTGGTCGGGTTTTGGTTGGATCAATGGATGGATAGAGTTTGAGAACTATATCCACCCATCCATCCATCCATCTTTTTCCGCTTATCCGAGGTCGGGTTGCGGGGGCAACAGCTCCACCAGAGAGCTCCAGACTTCCCTCTCCCAAGCAACATTGGCAACCTCCTCCTGGGGGATCCCGAGGCGATCCAAGGCCAGAGAGTCAATGTAATCCTTCCATGTAATTTGCCTTTATTTAAATCGTTTAGGAAAAGTCTATGAGGGAAATTAATGGGGCCTTCGTTTCTGGGCCGCGGGGGGCGCCATGAAAGGGATAGGACTGCTCAGCTCTATAGCCATCACAGCTTGTTTTTCATTTAGTTTCCACTTTGTTTCCATCAGTGAAAAACGGTTGTGGACAGAATTATTTAAGGTAAATGTGCCCTGCTTGCGGGGGAGTAATCGGGCATTATGAATACTTCATAAATATTCTAAATGTATAGCCTGCCTCTTTTTGCATCACAGCCATTTGTCATTTGGCGTGGCTTGAAGACATTGTAAAAAATAAATAAAATAAACATTTACATTTGCAATACGTTTACATTTCATGCACATACATGGAGTTTGTCCGTTTTTAGACCTTGAGAATTGTGGAGAATACGGAACAGATGATATGGAATCATTTAACCCTTTCTGTACGGTGCTGTTATTGCAGTGCATCAGCTATTGAAAAATATCAGACCTACAAGCTCATAGCGCACCACCGAGTGGCACGGTATGAGCTTGTAGATCTGATATTTTTTTGAAAATCATGAAAATGTTGCACAAATGTTTGAATACATTATTTCAGAAGCAAACATTTTTTTCTCAAATCTTTGCTTCTGGGGGATCCCTAGAACAACATGTTTTCAGATGGGGGTCTGCAGCCAAATATAGATAATTCTGGTGGTCGTTGGCATGAAATATGTTGAGCATCACTGACACATCATCTGAAACTAGAATCTAGCATCAGGAACTAAAATATAGCATCAGAAACAATAATCTAGGTCAGAAACTAGAATTTAGCATCGGAAACTAGAATCTAGTGTCAGAATCTAGAATCTAGTGTCGGAAACTAGAATCTAGTGTCGGAAACTAGAATCTAGTGTCAGAAACTGTAATCTAGTCAGGATTAACTGGATTAATCTACATTACGATCTACACTGCCACTGAGATGCATTTCAGTCAATGAGCACGCTCCATCTCCATTTATTATTCATTTTTCCGATAGAATTAGCAACGGAACGGCAAAGTCATTATTTTCCATCCACATCTGAAGGATAATGACATGAGACATCTGTGTGTAGACCTTTAGGAAGACGGAGACACGCTAAACTGACTTAAAACATCTCTGCATCATCTGCTCTTCCATGCATTCATTACAGCTAACTAGAAATGTCCCACGTCTGTCTCTCTGTCTCTCCGTGCATGTCTGTGCGTGTGTGTGCGCGTGCGTGTGCGTGTGTGTGTGTGTGTGTGTGTGTGTGTGTGTGTGTGCGTGCACACACGTGAACGATTGTAACTCGAGAACTGTTCATCCTCTTCAGACACAGACAGACAGATACAGACATATCCATACATAGTATGACACAAAAGGCACACAGACGACAACAGCTGTTATAAAGTCACAACTTGCATTGTTCTCAAGTTGGCCGTAGTTACTTTTAAAGATCTCAACGGGCCTGAAAATTATGGCCCGGCCCTAACCGGCCCTAACAGTTCAGGCCCTAGGTCCGCCCGACCCGACTAAATGGAATAGATTTTAGGCCCTACCCGGCCCTAAACTGTCGGGTTTGGGCAAAATTTAAGAATTCACCACAGATTAAAAATGAAATGGCATTCAGCACCATCTTCATAATAGGTAAATACAGAAAATAACTATTATTCTTACTATAGTTAAATAATTCAATATATATTATTTTTTCATGGGGCCCGAGGCCCTACCCGGCCCGATTGATTAGGATAGATTTCCGGCCCTAAATATCAGGTCGGGCCTGTTCGGGTTCGGTCCTGGTCGGGTTCGGGCAGAGTTGGAGAACTCTAGTTACTTTAGTACTTTGTTGTTGTTGTTGTTTTTTTTAACCAAGGTTAATGTTTTAGGTTAGAGAAAGTAAAAGATGGCTGCTAATCGTTTTACATTCCTTGCTTTAGTTTTAGTGATTTTAGCTATGGGAGGGGGCATGGATGTGAAGGAGACAGCACACCACACTGTACTTCTTCCCTGCTGGAAAAAAACAGCATGCACGACCATGCAGCATAAACCAGCATAACAGCAAAACCATCATATGTTGTGTTTTGTAGCTGGTATGCTGGTTCACCAGCTAGACCAGCATCTCAGCAAAGCTATCATACGTTGTGTTTTGTAGCTGGTATGCTGGTCCACCAGCTAGACCAGCATCTCAGCAAAGCCATCATACATTGTGTTTTGTAGCTGGTATGCTGGTCCACCAGCTAGACCAGCATCTCAGCAAAGCTATCATACGTTGTGTTTTGTAGAGCTTCAGTGTCTTGCTCAGGGACACATCGACACGAACTCTGGGGGAGCCCAGGTTCGAACTGGTGACGATCCATTCCAGCCACTTACCCTCTGAGCCACTGCCACTCAGGGGTGCAGCAGAGGTAGTGAAATAAGCTTCTTTTATCCATACTACTCTAAAGAAAATACTGGTTTCCACATTCACAGCAAAAGAAAGCACAAAAAAGCACTTTAAAATGAAAATATATTTTATACGGGGAAACTTGAGACACGGGGGACATGAAACGATCGGTGAAACAAAGGAGGAAATTATAAAAACGACCAAATAATATAACTCACACTATTGTGCTGTTGCAAAAGTCTTAAATTATGCAGCTATGGCGCCGTGTGGCTAATGCTTGGAGGAAATTCTTTTGAAGGCACACGATTGCACCCGCTAGTCAACACAATATGTCACTACTTGTAGACTCATTTCCGCCATATATGCTCCGCTCACCCTAACCCGCATTGGGCGGGTACGCCCTTTGGTGTTCTAAGAGGTATTAGCATAATTAGCATTACTTAGCATTATTAGCATTACTTAGCATTATTAGCATTACTTATCGCTAGCATTACTTAGCATGATTAGCCTTACTTACTTAGCACAAGCAATACTTAGCATTAGCAGCATTACTTACTTAGCATTATTAGCATCATTTAGCATTATTAGCATTACTTAGGAATATTAACAATACTTAGCATTAGCATAACTTAGCATTATTAGCCTTACTTAGCATTAGCAATACTTGGCATTAGCATTTATTAGCATTGCTTAGCATTATGAGCATTACTTAGCATTACATAGCATCACTGACATTACTTTAGTCTTAGAAAAATATCAGAACCACAAGCTCATAGCGTGCCACGGAGTGGCACGCTATGAGCTTGTGGGTCTGATATTTTTGAAAATGGTGAAAATGTGGCACAAATGTTTCAATATTTTTTCAGTTCAGAATAGACTAAACATCGCAGCGGAAAAGTGGACGGTATCTCTCTCTTTCTATTCCAAAGAGGGCATTGAAGTACATCAAATGGGGAAGAAGAGCCCATCCTGGAGAGGATGGAAGGAATCCAACAGAGCTTTGGTGCGAGACTCAGCCGCGCTGGGCATAATGACGGTGGGAAAAGCTCCAGCACCGTGTTATAATATTAGTATTGCAGCAGCCGCTATAAAAACCCACTGTAGAAACATGTTCCAATGAGCAACCGCCGATTGCCTATCCCGACGCATATGTTCAAAACGGTTCACTGAGGACGGTCACCGTCTTGAAAAAAGATTTGTCGACTGAATAATACTCTCTCATTTTGAACTGCCATGGGGAGGACATCGAGATATTATACAAAATTTCGGCTTTTTTTTTTTCTCCAGCGGTCATAGTACGAAGCAGGTCGTTTAGGACCCAAGTGCAGATACAGGCCGAGGCAGAGTTTATTTACGGAAAAGAGGAAAATGCCAGCGCTCATTAAATGTCCCTTTTCTGTATTCTTTATTCACCTGGTGGTGAGCAGCAACAAACACGTTTCGACTAAGGGTGTCAGCCAGGGGCGGATTGGCACATATTTTCCCACCGGGACAATTTTGCCTTTGCCTTTTTGGGGGGGGGGGGGGGGGGGGGGGGTTAACCAGATGTAACTCTTTGAGGGTGTAAAAATATTCATCATGTGAATTAGCCCAACTTAGTCTACACAACTAGAGAATGTAGAAGATTAATGGTCATTTTGATCTGTATGTTCCAGGCGAGCATCTAGCGCATTCTAGTGCATTTTGGAAGTGCCACTAGTGCATTTTGGATCTTAGCAGTTGGCAACACTGCCTCCAGCAGCGCGAGGCAGTGCCCTGGCGCACAGGAGTGAACGGGAATATGGCAACTCTCCTACTTGAAGGCTCTGGTGTAGGACACCTTTTCTTTTATGAAGGATAGAAACACTAGTTTGCCTGGCCTGGGCCTGGCGCCCTGCATGGCCTGCCCTGGACATGCCTGATGAAGGTCCGGAGGGACCGAAACGTCGCTTCTTAAAATAAATGTTTTCTTGTACCGAGCAGTAACAGTGTGCGGGCGTACTATTTTACCTTTTGCCATTATTTCCTGGCCTACGCACCTGTGAAGACGCCCTCATCTAGGTGTGCGGAAGCAAGTTTATACAGCTGCGCTGGACTATAAAAAAAAAAAAAAAAAACTGTCCAGGCCACTAGCATTAACTAGTTAACTCAGCCATAAGTTAACTCAATTAATTTACGGTATTTAGTGTGCGATTATCTTGCAGTAAAAACAAAATCCAAGTGGGTCCATTTGGTTCAATTTCGCCAAATGAAGGTGAATAATTGTTAAACATCTGCATTACTTCAGTTAATTTAAAATACTTCTGCACAAGCAGAGAACAAAATTTGCATGTTCACTCTGTCGTGGTGTCGTGGTTTTTACACTTAAACACATCACGCAAAAGCTATCTTTGGTAAATAATATTGTGGTTTATCTGTGTGTCAGGATAGCATTGTCATAGCATCATCAGGATTGCATTCAAGCAGGGATGGTGTCATTAAATATTTTAATTAGCTGACAGTTTCGACCATTAGGCAATTTTTTTAATTGTGTAGGCTCTTGAAAGTTAAGTCTTGAGGTCATAAAATTAAACCAAATGGACCCGTAAGGGTCCATTTGGTTTCACTTTACGCACTCAGGAGTTACAGATGTCTACCAACTGTCCATCATTTGCCTGGGGACCATGTGGAACCCTCTCAAGGACCACTGGTGGTCACCGGACCACTGGTTGAAAACTGCTGCGATCCAGTATCAGGGAACCCCTAGTTTTGTTTATTTATTTGGCACAGTTATCAAAAGTAGACTATACATATAAATATGCAAACGATGTTCAGGGAAAAGAAGAAGAAGGCTGCTGGCTTATTTGGATTCCTTTCCTATATGAAAGAGGTCACAGTTCAAACAGAATAGTAGTACAATAAGACTACAGACTGTCAAAGGAAGCAGCGTGGGCAATAAAGAAATAAAAACACTGCACGAAAAGGGAAACAAACAAAACAAAACCATGTAAACTACAGCCAGGAAGAAATAAAACATTCCTAAATTGGTAAACTAAAGCTATGACCAAAAATGATTGGCTACTGCATTTTTTTCGCTGGCAGAAACAAATTGGACACTAACTGAAAACAATGAGTAGAATAACGACTATTGAGTATTTTGTGAGCAAACTACATCTGCAATCAGATCTAGTTGTGCATTTTAGTAGTAGTAGGCAATGGCCTACTTGTGCGTAAGCAGAGCGAGCGACCAGAGGTCCTTATGGAGATCTCTTCAGGGCTTGACACTAACACTTGCCGGGGCAAGTAAAAAAAATGGTGGGGCAAGTGAAGACTGCTACCTGGTTGCCCGATCGGGCAAGTGTGCAACTTAGTGCACTATAACACAACACAAGATGAATTTGTCTTGAAGGCAGTCATTGCACTCTGCCTCTGTGTCTTTCACTGCTTTCTAGCTATCCACAATTCCAGGCTGGATTTGGGAAACAAAACAGGTAAATTAACATACAGATCAAAATGACCATTAATCTTCTACAGTGTAGACCTGGGCTAATTAAGATGATGAATTTTAACTCTTGAGAGTGTAAAAATGAAACCAAATGGACCCGCAAGGGTCCATTTGGTTTCATTTTTACACTCTCAAGAGTTACATCTGGTTAACCAACTTAACTGGGGACCACCTGGAACCTGGGGGCAAGTGACCATGACCTGAGGGCAAGTAGAACCTGACTTGCACTTGCCCGATGGGCAAGTGCCTCGGAGACCTTAGTGTCAACCCCTGCTCTTAAAGGTAGGGGAAGTGATTTCACTTTTGTCAGATATCACCCAAAAAAAATTTTTTCTGTTAAAATGCTCTAAGGTGTGGAAACCATATATGGAGTTTCCCCCTCCCCCATATTAGCAGAGGAGCTAATAAAAGTTCCCCAGGTGGTGGCAAATTCTCCTCGAGCAGCAGGCTCACATAGTGTAGCTACTGTTGGATGCCCCTAGTGCACCAGGCTGGTACTACACCATGAATTTCAAATCACTTACCCTACCTTTAAATAAAGACACACTTCTCTTAATTACCTCACCATCACCTCATCACCTAAACTGGCCAATCAGAGTACATTGAAGGACAACGGCCGATACTTGATCGCGAACCGTTCGCTTAAGTTATAAAAACTGGACTAAAATGTTAGGAAGGGACCGTGGGCAAGACATCCAGTGTAGGTGACTTCACGGTCGGTTTGCATGCTGAACATAGCAGATCTACAAGCTCACGATGTGCTGCAGCACAGCATAGCACAGCAATTGTGAGCTTGTAGAGTTGCTATCTCCAGCATGTGTGAAATCAGTCATTATACAATGGCATCATTGTATAATGACGAAAACTAAATTCCAATTTTGCTTACAAAAAACAAACACTTGTTATCGATGAAGAGATCAGGGCCTAGATTTTTGTCACCTTAACTTTTATTCCTTAACTTGTTTGCCCTTTTAAACCAATAAAAAAATAAAGGACAACCTACAACCTCACAACTTGTCAGTAGATTGGCATGTTGAACTATTCCAAAAAGTTTAACAAAATAGTAAAAGAGTGGTAAGGGGTTTAGGATAAGGCGTTTAGAGTGTGACGAAAGTGGAGCCCTTGGTGCACATTAGTACTGGGTTTAAATCAACTCATTACCTGCTGAAAGTTGTATAATGGGACACACTATTTCCCTCAATAAAAACACTACAAAATAGCTTACATCCCAATTAACTTAAATTAAATAAGAGGTACACAGGATCCAGTATGACAGGGAAAAAAATAAAGAATCTGCCACGTTCACAATGAGCCTACATAACTACAACAATAACAAAAGAAACAACACAGTCCAGCTCACATATAATCCTCTATTCAACCCTCTGTCATCACAGAAACACAACTATGTGACTATTCTTCAAAGAACAAAGCTCCAAAATACTCCAAAATCCAAAAGCACACATAACACAACTGTTTAGGTTGGTGTGAACCATGGGCGGATCTAGTCATGGGCACGGGGGGGGGCAATGCCCCCCTAAATACCCAGTCTGCCCCAACAAACACGATGGCATGCAAAACAACCCAAGATATTTCAAATTAAAGTGCTTATATTTAAAATGATTTGAAACACTAGTACAGCTACTAACTAACTACAGATGTGTCACCACTAAACCAACAGCATTTCAAAACAGAAAACTCTCAGAGTCAGACCTTTAGCTTTATGCATGCTGCGCCTCTGTTGCAACTTCAACAACAATTGATGTTATTATCGATGCTTTGCTTGCCTAATAAAAGTCCTGTAACCAAAAATGGTATGGGTGCGGCTTCATGCAATGAAGCCGCACCCATACCATTTTCTCCTGCCCACCCAATTGGGAAATTGGGTTACATCTGCCCCTGGTGTGAATGGACATTATAAAATCAGCCAGACTCATGATATTAAGCAGGGGTTTCAACCTTTTTCATACCAGGGCCCATTATTTATTCTGCATTTTAGCCACAGAGATCCACGATTTAATGTTGAGTTTAGTCTCTTGGGCCCAAAACTGAGGATTTTCAAGGAGAGATAACTGGGCAAAACGTTGGTCAAAATAACAACTGTTCAACTGTTCTACATTTTCTAAATGTGTAGATTCTTGAAAATTAAGTAATTCAGATGTTTAAATATAACTCTTGATAGCATAACATTTTACGATCTTAGGAGTTGCAGATCTATGAGGGTCCATTAGGTTACCCACTGTCCATCATTTAGCTGGGGACCACCAGCTAAATGGACCACCACTGGTGGTCCCAGGACCACTGGTTGAAAACCCCTGATATATATATAGGACATGCTAGGCAGTTATCTTTTTGTTTAAACAATGTCTCGCAATTAACTATTAACCCTTAGTGTCCTGAACGCGTTTTGGTGTTTTATCTGTTGAAAAATAGCAGATCAACAAGCTCATGTCGCGCCACCGAGTGGCGCGACATGAGCTTGTTGTTCTGCTATTTTTGAAAAATTGTGAAAATGTGCTGCAAATCTCTGAATGCATTATTTTGGAAGCAAACATTTTATCTCAATTTTTCGCTTCTGGGGAACCCCGAGAACAACATGTTTTCAGATGGGGGTCTGCAGCCAAATATGGATAATTCTGGTGGTCCTTGGCTAGAAATATATTAGCATCACTGACACAGGAGCACAGATTTTTCAGAAAAACTAGAATCTAGTGTCAGAAACTATAGAATCTAGTGCCAAAACTCAATTCTAGCGTCAGAAAGTAGATTCTAGTGTCAAAAAGGAGATCCTAGCATCAGAAACTATCATTTAGTGTCAATAACTAGAATCTAGTGTCGGAAACTACTGTAGAATCTAGCGTCAAAGCTAGAATGTTGCTGCAGCTATAATCTGGTGTCAGGAACTACTGTATAATCTGGTGTCAGGAACTACTGTATAATCTGGTGTCAGAAACTCGAATCGAGGGTCAGGACACAATGGGTTAATTGCCCGTATAGATTAATAATAATCACTCACATAATTGAAATGAATAGCCCTTACAATACGTATTGTCAATAACCGTCGCATGCAGTTCCGTGTCGACCCGTATAGCCATTATCACCACACAGAGGATACAGGATACGTTCATATCGTTAACGTATAGTAATTACTACAGTCATTAGTGGGAGCCGCTATCTAAAGCGAAATGGAATTGGCGGAATGGTTCCATACGACGGCTGGCGGGTTCCGCCATCCAGTATCATTTGTAAAGTCATTATTGTCTACGGTTACCGTGGAGACGATGACTGACAGCACAGTAATAGCTCCAGGAACGGGATGGGTCGCTGGTTGTGCCCACAACCACGGGCGGATCTAGGCATGGGCATGGGGGGGGCAATGCCCCCTAAATGCCCTGACTGCCTCACCAAACACGATGGCATGCAAAACAACCCAAGGTATTTCAAATTAAAGTGCTTATATTTAAAATGATTTGAACACTACTACTGCTACTAACTAACTACAGCTGTGTCACCACTAAACCAACAGCATTTCATCATCAAAAACAGAACACTCTGTGAGTCAGACCTTTAGCTTTATGCATGCTGCGTGTCTGTTGCAACAACAACTGAGGTTATTATTGATGCTTAATTGCCCAATCAAAGTCCTGTAACCAAAAATGGTATGGGTGCGGCTTCATCGCCCGTGGTGCGAAGTGACACAGGCGATGAAGCCGCCCCCATACCATTTTCTCCTGACCCCCCCCTCCAATTGGGAAATGTTACATCCGCCCCTGCCCACAACCAACCCGATATCTCCCTAACAACCCTTTGGTGTCCACCATCAGCCCTGTATGGATGACCTTGGCCAGGCAGATAAGGCCACGTCCAGGGGCGATGCAGCTCCATGCTTTGCTCCGGGGACCACCAGTGGTCCTTGAGAGGATTCCAGGTGGTCCCCTGCTATTTAATGACAGACAGTAAACAAAGGCACTCTTATATGTCTGTAACTCTTGAGAGCGTAAAATGAAACCAAATGGACCCGGGAGGGTCCATATCTTGAAGCCAACGTGGGTCTCAAGTCAACAAGTCATAACAACCACACACAATATTATCATACAATATCAAATTAGCAAGAAGGAAAAGAATTGTCAGGATTCAACATTTTTTGGTTCGTTTTTCAGAAAGACCCTTTCTGTTTGGATGGGCTGTAAGGGAAGCTAATGCACTTTGTTAGCATATTGCCATTGACTTACATGGTAAGATGGCTGCCATATGAATATGGTCCTTTGCTCCTGATGTGCTGGTTGATGCCTTGCATGGTTTCCACACCCATTCGTTGTATCCTGTAAAAAATATAAATTTCAATAAATGGCACTGGACACAGTGTTTCCTCTCTGTCAGCGGCTATGACAATCAATTTACTGTCACTGTAGTTCAGAAATAATTATATAAACACATTCCACTTAACGTGTCAGTTTTCACTTAGCTCTGGTCCAGAGCTCCACTGCTTCTATGAGTCTGCCATGCATTGGAGCTCTGTAACATACAATGCAATCTGCCATTACTCCTCCCGACCAGCCTCTCTTCTGGAGTGGATATGTATAGAAAGTTTGACCTACTCACCAAAACAAACACGGCTTGTGTGATTAGAAAGTCTACTTTCCTTAATGGAAACATTCTGAGCCCCCTCCACACGGTAAAATGAACTTTTTTTTTTTTACCAGAATGCCATTGCTTTTCACCATAAAAAAACAAACAATATTGCCAAGAGAAAATCTTCATGAACATTTTTTTCCCCCGGTGAAAAACAAGGCAGACTCATAGAAGCAGTGGAGATTTGGACCATAGCTAGTTTTCAGAACATTTATTTTGGCATGGAATTATGGATTTACATTTTTTTTTTTTTTTTTTTAATAAATGACCATGACTTGAAACAAGATATGTAAACCAAATAAACACAACACTCTCAATATGCAAACCTGCTGAAAACACAAAACATTTTCTCTTAGCTCTTACACACCATGCACTGTAGCTGCATGTTGCACTGAATCAAAACAACCTATTTTAGTACTACTTGTAAAACACAATATTTCTCAAACTATAACCACAACATCATGACAACATATTCAGTTATTCATGAGCAGAACACCCATTTTATACCTGTAAAAGAGAGACACTGGACACAGTGTTTGCTCTCTGTCAGCAGCTACGAGATTGAAACAACAGGTCCTTCTCTACAGGCATGACCAATCGATTACCACCAAGTGTGAAGTAATAGATTACAGATACACTGATCTGGTTTTTAACCCTTTTATATGACATCTTTGACTTAATTTAACGCCACAAAACGGTTTCTAGTTAATCCTTTTAAGTCGTCCATTTTTATTTATTTGCTTTGATTTGTCATGAACTATAACATATTTGTTTGTTAAACAAATTGTCCATCTGGATCATTGCTGATAATTATTCACCCATTCACTGTGCGAATGGTTAAATATAATGCACTAAAGCGCCTTGGATAAAAGGTGCCGTAGTATAGCCTAAATGCACCGTTTAGAGCAGTGGTTTTCAACCAGTGGTCCGGGGACAACCAATGGTCCTTGAGAGGATTTCAGATGGTCCCCAGCTAATTGAGGAACAGTTGGTAAGCCTTATAGATCTGTAACTCTTGAGAGAACCCTTACACACTTAGATCTGTAACTGTCAAGAGATCTGTAACTCTTGAGACCAAATGGACCTCCCGGGTCTATTTGGTCTCATTTTACGTTCTCAAGAGATAAATTACATTTAAACATCTGAAACACTTCATTTAAAAGAATCTACACAATTAGAAAATTCTTCTTTTGAAGAACGTTTTACCTAAATTGTGGACCTACCACTTTTTTGAGTTACACGTTCAAATACTGGATTGTGATTGGCTTAAAAGAGTGGCAAATAGGACAATCCTTAGTTTTAGGTCCGACTCCCGATAGACTAAACTCAACATCAAATGGTGGTCCTCCCTGGCTAAAATGCAGAATAAATAGTGGGCCCTGGTATGAAAATGGTGAAAACCACTGCTTTCGAGTGCTCCACTAACCTTGAAGCGGCTAAACGCGAACCTGCATGTGACAAATCGCGCGTCAGAGTCGCATGACGAATAGCCGATCTACAAGCTCACAAAAAAAATGTGTTTATACATCTACCATGTTCAGCAGCACGCGGTCCTTTGCCGCGAGACACCGCCACGCGACAAAAACATAAATTAAGCAAAAAAAAATAAATGATCTCCGTGCCAGTGTGCTGTACGCTTTGTTTTATCACACATGAAGGAAGGCCTGCTCTAACTGTCGTAAAAAATGTATGAATTAGCCCATTCAGCAACAAAAAGGATTTATTTGTCATCCTCGTAATATAACAACTCTGTGTGACTGCCAAACCCCCTGTGGAATGGATGTCTCATCTGTATTCACACTCTTAACCTTCTCTTGTCGTTACATTGTGCGGCCATAAGCCATGAGGCTGGTTGTAGGATTTATTAATGAAACATAGAAGCACTCCTTCATTTCTCTCAGGTTCTTCCCCATCCCTTCCCTTCCCATCCGGCCGTTATATTTAATGACAGAGGCACAATTTTGTCCCTGCAGGAGGAAACCCGATGACCGTGTCATGTGACTCGCGGGTGCGAGCCCCTGCAGGCAGGCAGGGCAGGGCGGGGCGGGGCAGGGCAGGCAGCCCCCATATAAATGCCCTTCCCAGCAAACACCATAAAAACCCTCGCTGAGTGCAATTAGATTGGGTCCGTATATCAAAGCACAGCGGCCGGATCAATAAAAGTGACACGCACATAGCCATAGCCAGGGAGGGGGGAGGGAGGAGGGGGCAACGCCTCTATATTGTGATTCATTAATCCTTTCTGCACTCTAACGTGTTCTGGTGTTCTAAGTATATACTTTAACTATTGAAAAATATCAGATCTAGATATTTGAAAAATTGAGAAAGAGTGGCGCAAATCGTTGACTTATATTATTTCAGAAGCAAACTTTTTTTTTACTCAAATCTTTGCTTCCGGGGGATCCCTAGATGGGGGTTCTCAGGCAAATAATAGATCATTCTGGTGGTCCTTGGCATGAAATATGTTGAGCATCACTGACACAGGAACACAGATTTGTCAGAAAAACTAGAACCTAGCGTCAGAAACAATAATCTAGCGTCAGAAAGTAGAATCTAGTGTCAGAAACAAGAATCTAGTGTCAGAAACAAGAATCTAGCATCAGAAACTAGAATCTAGTGTCAGAAACTAGAATCTAGTGTCAGAAACATGTATCTAGCCTCAGTAACTAGAATCTAGTGTCAGAAACAAGAATCTAGTGTCAGAAACAAGTATCTAGCGTCAGAAACTAGAATGTAGGGTCAGAAACTAGAATGTAGGGTCAGAAACAAAAATCTAGTGTCAGAAACTAGAATCTAGCGTCAGAAACTAGAATCTAGCGTCAGAAACTAGAATCTAGCGTCAGAAACTAGAATCTAGCGTCAGAAACTAGAATGTAGTGTCAGAAACAAAAATCTAGAGTCAGAAACAACAATCTATTGTCAGAAACTAGAATCTAACATCTGGAACTAGTGTCTAGCGTCACAAACTAGAATCTAGTGCCGGAAACTAGAACGTATCGTCAGAGACTATAATCTAGCACCAGAAACTAGACTAGAGTTGAAAACTAGTAACAAAACCTGTTACTTTCAGGAAAACAGTATTGGCACTGATAAATGAATACACAACCCATGGCTCTATTTTAATATTTTTTTTTCCCAAGAGTGAGATCTTTAAATAGAACAGAAGACAAGAATCAGAAGGTGTCACCACACACACACGAGAATGGCAAATCAAATCTCATGTCAGAAAGTAGAATCTCGTGTCAGGACACAACGAGTTAAGCCATTAATGAGGCATTTTACACCGCGTCAGGCCGGGCGATGATTGACGAGGCGTTATTTATTCGGGAGGGCCGGGCGTACATGATTTCCCAGTTGGTGACTCCCCCCCGCCCCGTGGTGGAGATATCTCCATCACGGGCCTGAAGCATGCAGAGCAACGGGAGGGAGACACATTAAGTACAGCCTGGATGAGCTCTCCGCTGATTTGTAGCCTCGCGCTAAGACATTAGCTGCCATTATAAAATGGCCGCGTGGGGATAGAGATAGGCAGACAGACAGGCAGGCAGCGCGGTGGCGGGTGGCTCCAGAGAAGAGGAGGGGACTACTGTACAGTACAGTACAGTACAGTACTGACTACAGAACGGTATACAGCAGGAGAAGACAACCCTAGGCATGGGTGTAGCCCAAGATATTGGACTCTCATAGAGAGGTGTTTGCAATTCTGACATGATCACTCTATGAGAGTCCAAGATCAGCTATCGTATTTCCTCGAAATATTTCGCCGTTTCTGCTTCTAGTAGCTCTTAGCGTGCACAAATGCAACATGTAAAAGGCTGAACCGAGGCTTCCACTCGTCCGATGACTCTACGCTAAAGAATTCAATGGCGTAGAGTCGTAGTTTTCAAGAAATAAAATGTTTTAATTCCACTTGGTCTGTTGATGTTTTATTCCACTCGGTCCGTTCCGAAGGCTGCCATCTTGGAGGGAGGGGAAGGGGGGTGGGGGTGCGCCATAACCAATGGCAGCTCAGCGACCCCCACTCCCCTCCCCCTACCCCCCACTCCCCTCCTCCGCCCCACACACTCCCACTGCCCTCCCCGTCCCTCACCCCGGAGGGGGGTGGGGGAGGGGAGTGGGAGGGCCGCTGAGCTGCCATTGGTTATGGCGCCCCCCCCCCCCCCCCCCCCCCCTCCAAGATGGCGGCCGTCCGAACGGACCGAGTGGACTAAAACATCAACAACCAAGTGGAATAAAACATTTTATTTCTTGAAAACTACGACTCTACGCCATTCAATTATTTGCGTCGAGTCATCGGACGAGTGGAAGCCTCGGTTCAGCCTTTTACATGTTTGATTTGTGCACGCTAAGAGCTACTAGAAGCAGAAACGACGAAATATTTCGAGGAAATACGATAGCCGATCTTGGACTCTCGTAGAGTGATCATGTCAAATCGCAAACACCTCTCTACGAGAGTTCAATGTCTTGGGCTAGCATGGGTGCAAACATTGGCACAGTGAAGAAGGGTGATCACTGGCGCTTGATTTTTCCCCCCACTCCAGTTCTGGGCAAACCGGGGAAAACCCCGTCCCCAATGATCGGAAACCAATGAAAACACTGCAAACCAGCAGGGGGTTGGGAAGGAGCGCTTGTTTTACCCTGCCGGCTAATACTAGTAGGGCAGGGCGAAGCATAGTTTTACTGAGGTTATGTTTAGGGTTAGTAACCGCATAAAGCACCACCAAACGCCTAACCCTAGCCTAACCCTAAACATAAACCTCAGTTGTTTCCCTTTAAATATCCCTAAATTAGGCTCTCTCAAATCCATGCAAATCCTGCACACACCATTCTACATTAATTCAAACTGAACTTTGACTGGGGACATGGGTGTAATTTTCTTAATGATGATAACATTCTGGTGTTCTGTTGTGAAAGAAAACAGTCCAGAAGAAAAAAAAATATGCATTTATTTATTGCATTCTCAGGATTCAACCTAACGTGACCCACATTAGTGTAGTCACCTGGAAAATGAAAACATGGCACTTTGTGTCCAAAAGGTTGCTGACCCCTGCTTTACAGTACAGTACAGCAGTGGTTTTTCAACCACTCTGTTATCACGGAACACTATTTGATCAGCATTTGAGCCACGGACCACCATTTGATAACATCTTCACTCCACAGACCCAAAGGAAAGATTTCCTTTGCTTTTGTCCACAATACCAGGCTGGATTCTGTATACAACACAGGCAAACATGGATCAAAATGACCATTAATCTACTACATTCTCTAATTGTGTATACTTTGGCTAATTCAGATGATGAATATTTTAACTCTTGAGAGCGTAAAATGAAAGAGAGTTACATCTGGTTAACCAGCTTTCCATCATTTAGCCTGGGGACCACATGGAACCCTCTCAAGGACCACTGGTGGTCCCCGGACCACTGGTTGAAAGCCACTGCAGTACAGTACAGCACGGTCTGGTCCATCTGTGTGAAATTGTCCAGATCCTGTTCAGAGCTATCAGATATAATGCCCTACCATCACCCCTGAAGTGTCTTTGATTACACAGGCAGGAAAGAGCTAAAGCCTCTTAATACCTCCTTTGTATCCCACTGCCAAACAAGTCTTAAAATATAATTTACCGTGAGCCCTTTATGTCTGATTATTAAGGTTCAGAAATGGGATTTGTACTGTGTGCGTGATAGCCACGGCCTGTGTTCGCTTCCAAGCCCCCCCTCCACCCCGGTAATGCTGTTGTCTTCAAGGGCAGGGTGAAATTGAAAGGGAAAATAAGAGCAAAGAGGGCAGCAAAAAGAAATTAAATCCTTAGTTCTACACCAAACTCAATCTGGGCATTTCATTTTGACATTTCAGCCCAGGAACGCAATGAACCAATTTCTGGACCAATCGTAGCGCTGCATCCCTTCAGGTAATGGGACGGTTGCTCTGGTAACACGCATAACGCAACGCATGCTTCTGTAATTAGACGCAGGTATGGTTAGATGGAGGCATGTAGATTGTAGAGAATAATACATGTGAATGAAATCAAGCTTCATATTTATTGAGTGCCGACACATCAACCTGCAGCTCATGTTTGTTTAAAGAAAATAATTCAAGTTCAAATTAAAAGTTGTATGGGCTTCTGATATATGTAAATACACAAAAAATGAGACAGAGAAATCAATTTGCAACTGCGACCGCGGTCACGACGCGTATAAACTAGAAGCTGTGGAGCTCTGGACCAGAGCTATAGCGTATGCCCCATAGTCACCACCACGGACATTGTCTAAAAGTTTCATCTTTCATCTACCTATAGGTGTCTTGAGTAAAATTAACACTGTGTAGGAGGAACTATGTCTGCCTGGCATTCTTCTCCGCCTCCACGCACTGAGACATGCCAGTATACCGTCATTCGATTCGCCGACGCACCTGATTGAGCAGAGCCAAGTCCATGCAGTGAGTGAGTGAGTGAGTGAGTGAGTGAGTGAGTGAGTGAGTGAGTGAGTGAGTGATTGCTCCATCCACACTCACTGTATCAAGAACACACCAGATAGGCTAATGTGGAGGGGATTAGAAATAGGAGACTGTAGCTAGGAACGTAAAATTGATTATGCATTTGAGGAGACAGGGCAGGCAGGCATAGGGTCCCCCCCCCCCCCCCCCAGGGCCGGGCTAAATGCCAAGAAATCTCAAAAGCTGTGTGTGTGTGTGTGTGCGTGCGTGTGTGCGTGCGTGCGTGCGTGCGTGCGTGCGTGCGTGCGTGCGTGAAGGCATCGTCATATCGGAGCCACTCGTTTTCTTCGGCCATGATTGAGGGAAATGACAGGAAGCCGCAATTATGTTATTCAAGTACTGCCTGCTGGTTTGTGGGTTTAAGTTCCTCATTTGGACAAATTGCCTGTACAGTACAGTAGCTCTCCCGCGTGTTCGGATCAATGCGGCGCCCACGGACCACAAAGAATCCCCAGGGAATAATGGGGCTTTTGATTTTTTTTCTTTTCTTCACACCAACCTTGAGGAGCTGTGTCTTGTGGAGCGGATGCAATATAGCTATATATGAATAATGCAAATCCATGTGACGTGCTTTAGCAGAACACGTGAGCACAGAATGAGGGGCTGTTTGCATCCGCATTGACCACTCAGGGCTAATTAGTTTGACCAAACTTGTAAACTTCCTTCTCGTCTATTAGAAGGACTCTTGATCTATAAAATGAGCTGCTTTTTATGGACCATACTTAAGAGTCCCTAAGGACTCTATAATATGTTACGTCCGATGGTCACTAAAATTGCATTTAGGGTAGGAAACCGGATGCATTTATTAATTTATGTATTTCCCCAGATGGTCTAGAAATTGTAAAAATACACAGCGCCAGGATTGAATGTTTCTGTTTCAAAACATAAAAGAGAGCAGAACATTAAAGGAAATACAGGCAACTTTAGTGTGTACAAACACTGTGTTTGTAAACAGATTTGTTTAAAAACAGAATCTAACTCCACCTCAACTCTATTGGCTCATTATGAATATGCTGGAGACTGCTGTGCTGTGATTGGCTGAAATGTTCCCCCACACAAACACAAATTATAACAGTCTTTCCTGAGCCAGACGAATGTTGCTTTCATGTTCTGAACCGTCTTCAGGACAAAGCAAGTGTCTGTCTGCAGGGAAACAGCTGCAGCATCAAACTAGAAGCAACATGGACCGGAAAAAGGCAAGACATAAAGCTATATTGATTTTTGGCTAAAAAGGTTGCGTCTATGACCTTTACCTTTATAAAACATGAATGTGGTCATGAGCAATTTAATGGCAAAAGGTGGGTCATGCCACTTTCAGGAACAAGGTGTTGTCCAATCTCTTCAGATTAATCACGATTGCCGAGCACCATGCAGTGTTTCATCTTGGTATCATAAACCTACTACCAAGGCATCAATCATCAATCTCTTTTGCTTCATGGCGTCCAAACTCAGGTTGGAGAATTGCCATATAGGGCGTTTTTTTTTGTGTGTGCCATCACCCTATCACTCCACACTACCCATAGTTACATCGTTCTTGCTTGTATTATCATTAGCCTACCTTTTGTAACTAGAGGCACACATAGGCGGATCTAGAAATGATGGGCCCCTGGGCCGCATCAAAACAACATTTTATATAGTCATTATTACCGTATTTGTTAGCATGTGCATTCCATACAAGTGACATCATCAACTTGCGAGAGGAGCAGTCCCTATTGAGTGAAACATTCTCTATTTATGAAAGAAATCAAATATTAAAGGCGTTTCACATAAAGTTTTAAGGAATATTTGCCTTATTAGCCAGGAGTCATCCACCCTCCGACCAACCGACCGCAAACTGAAAACAGTACTTGCACTCACTCTGCTGCCGCAATTAACGACACATTTACAATTCAGCATCTTGATAATACGAAATTGGAAGAAAACAGGTGACTGAATGCTTTCAATAATCCATGAGCATGTATAGTAGACTATAGTGCATATGATCCAGCCCAGCGCAAGGAAATATACTTTTTAAACGTAATTTTATTCTCCAGGGAGAATTGTGGCGCTCTGTCGACCAGAGAGCTTTTAAAAGACACTTACCGAAATGCTCATTGTTAAGCATGAACACCAGGCTGTCTTAAGTGCAGACTGCAGAGCGAAATCGGGAAGTAAAGTGGATCTTGATAATGTCAAAATATGCGCACGGAGCCTATAAAGTCATGCTGCTAGGTGATGTGTGACCCATGAGCAATCATCCTCACAACACAACAGCAGGTAAACAGACTAGTGACACTTGGAAATTGAAGGAAAAAAGTTTCTCAAATTAACTTGCGGTTGCACACCACTGCGTTTTTTCCTTTCTTTGTTTTTAATGCATAGCTAGAGAGAAAGTATTCAGAATGATTTGGATTAACACATTTTGACCTGATAACTGACTCTACAAATGTGATACAGCACAAGTGGTCAGTGGTCCGGGGGCCACCAGTGGTCCTTGAGAGGGTTCCAGGTGGTCCCCAGGCTAAATGGTGAAAGTCGGTTAAGCAGATGTAACTCTTGAGAATGTAAACATGAAAAGCAGCCAACGATTGTGAGCTCTTCATAAAGATCACAGTGACTGCATCATTGGTGACTTCGAAAAACACCATTAAGCCATAAAGAGGCATAGTGATCTTTAGGTGATCTTAATATGAGAAATAAACGTGGGTGTCTCAAGAGACGCTTCTGAACTTAAACTGAGAAGCGTTTTTTTCCACTGGCATAAACATACCCGGCACCCAGGGTGCACACTAGTTAGCTTCTAGATCTGTATTGTTAGATATCGCTCAAAACACCAAAAAGAGTATTCAGAATGATGTGGATTAAAAACAAAAAAGCATCATCCAATGTGTTCCGGATGGAACGCACAGTACAGCGCTATAAATCACTAAAAGCTGCGTCTCGCTCGGCGCTGACAGATGAACAGGAAGTCTGGAGGGGAGATGTGTGTGTGCACGGTTTGGTTCTCCTAGTGAACGTGGTGAACTGCTGTTATCACCATCAACACAACAACAAGCCAGCGCTGCTGCTGGAGCCACGGCCAAATCACGTAGCAGAGGCAGGCAGCGCCGGATCTAGAGGGGGGGCAGGGGTGGGCATGCAGTGCAGAGCCCACCCAAATGTGCATCCTAGTGCCCACCCAATAAAAAGTAATATCAGTGGTTTTCATCCAGTGGTCCTTGAGATCGTTCCAGGTGGTCCCCAGGCTAAATGGTGGAAAGTTGGTTAACCAGATGTAACTCTTTGAGAGTGTAAAAATGAAACCAAATGGACCGGTTTCATGTTTACACTCTCAAGAGTTAAAATATTAATCATGTGAATTAGCCCAAGTCTACACAACTAGAGAATGTAGAACATTAATGGTCATTTTGTCCTGTATGTTTGACTGTTTTGTTTCCCAAATCCAGTCTGGAATTGTGGACAAAAGCACAAGAAATCTTTAGTTTTGGGGTCTGCATGTGGGGCTAAAATGTCATCAAATGGTGGTCCGTGGTTCAAATGACAAAATAAATAGTGGGCAATGGTGTCAAAAAGGTTGAAAACCACTGCTTCATATGGAAAAAACTTTGTGGAGTTGCCCACCCAGCCATTCTCCCAGCCCACCCTAGTAGTGCTGTCTAAATCCGTCCCTGCGTGGTGATCCTCTATAATCCTGGGCGTCGATAGGGAGGATCAGGGTTTTGACGGCTGCTGATTGATCAGGGGGAGGCGGGCGTTGCCATTTGCCAAAATGGATGACGGCCGGGGGAAAAAGCGCTGCGCTCAGGGGTATCAATTCACCTTTGAGCTTGGCTGTTGACCTTCAAGGCTGAGAGGTTGCCGGGGCCAGACAGACAGACAGACAGACAGACAGACAGACAGACAGACAGACAGACAGCCAGACAGGCAGACAGACAGACAGACAGACAGACAGACAGACAGACAGACAGACAGACGGACAGCCAGCCAGCCAACAACACAGACAGACAGCCAAAAAAAACACAGCCAGCCAGACGGCTGTAGCTCCAGGAGGATTTGCCACAGTGTTTTACCTGCACGTACCACCGTGCAAGCAAATAATGTGCACCTGGCTGTCTTGATATAGTCAAAATGCAGAAAAGATCTCAGGAGGGGGCAAAATAATACGGTACAGATTGGTGATTTGAGGTTTTTGTCCACAATTTAGCAGAGATAACTGCATGGCAAAATGTCGGTCAAAGTAACAATTCTTCTGCATTTTCTAATTGTGTAGAAAAATCTAACATTTAAATAGAATTTAACTCTTGAGAGTGTAACATCAAACCAAATGGACCTGTAAGGGTCCATTTTGGTAAAAACACTCTCAAGAGTCACAAATCTTTAAGGGTCCATTTGGTTATTTAGCTGTGTGTTTGGCACACACATTTTAGTAGCCTAAAAAAGCTTTGTTCAAATCATTGATTCATCCACTGTAATCGCGGTGGATAATGTGTTGTGAGCTTGTAGATCGGGGGCTGTTTTGGCTGTTGCACCGCCACCATGCGCGTGACGCGTGGAGTATAAACATATGGCTTTTGTGGTTAATTAAGGGTCTGGTTTCAGCCATCTGTCCATGTGAAAACTAAGGGAAACGATCCCAGAGAATGAGCAGCAAGACATTGGCTGCACACAGACATCATTTGGCAGCTCCAACTCTCTGCAAGGCCTGCAGGCGTTCTATCAATCACCTTTTATTAGTTGGACCAATATTAACCCTTTAAAGGTGCACTGACATGCCCCATGCAGCCACGCCCCCTTCTTTTACATTATAGAACACGTTTTAGGAAACGCACCTCCCTAAACGTTTTGAAATGCTGATTCTGAAACCCACCGCAGTTACACTACCGTTGCCTCGCGCTAGCATTGTGTAGCTAACTGCACACCCGCTCCCCGAGCTTCTGCCCCTACGAAGACAGTGAGTGTCATCAGTGGTGTTTCTAAGCAATTTGGAGCCCCAGGCAAGATTTTCTGTATTTTCTGGAGCCACCCTTATGGGTCCATTTCCTATCGGCTGTTCTGGGCAGTTTGTCTGTGTGGAGGAGGAGGTGCCATGTGTACCCTTAAAAGGATCCCTGACTAATAAGACAAACATTGCTTAAAACATTATATTCTCCCTATATAACTAAAATAAACAAATAACACCATTGGCATCTTATTTCTTTCACAAATAGAGAATATTTCACTCAACAGGAACTGCTCCTGTCGCAGGATGATGATGTCACATATCCATGTGTGGTCTAGCTCCATGGAATATATGGATGAACATGCACATGTGACATCATCATCCTGCAACAGGAGCACCTCCTATTGAGTGAAAGATTCTCTATTTATGAAAGAAATAAAGTATCAAAGGTGTTTTTATCTGCATGTTTTAGTTATAGAAGGCAAGTATAGTGTTTTAAGGCATATTTTTCTTATTAGTCAGAGATCCTTTTAAGTGAACATGAACTGTCAGCCATGTTATATTTGTTTTACTATAAAATTATTGTAAATAGTGGATTCAAATAAAGAACTAAAATGTGTACAGAGAGAAGTGAAGACCACTATTTTTCTTTATGGAGCTAAAGTCCACAAGTTGGTGAAATTACTGCCACCAACAGGACTTACTTTTCTGACTTTTCTAATTTTACCACTTGATGCTGCAAAACAGCATATTAGTCAATACAGACATGTTTTTTTCCCCCTAAATCATGAATACAGCTGCATGGCACTACAGAGCAATTCATCTCAATTAGCCTTGCAATTAAAAGGTTAAGACTGGCTGGTTTATTTCAATTTATTTAAATATGTTTGGCCTCGCGATCATCACGCTGTGTGTGCGTGTGTGCACACGTGTGCGCATTCGATGTGTGTCAATAGCTTCCAATTTACCTGCCAACGAATCATTTCATTTCATAAAGCAACGCCTGGCGTTGATTAGAAATAAACATTGTCGCTCAACATGTTAAACCATCGCTCTGAGGGATTTATTCTCCCTCTCTCTCTCGAGTTCCTTCTCTAATTAACCACACAGGTGCTGGTGTGTGTGTGCGTGCGTGTGTGTGTGTGTGTGTGTGTGTGTGTGTGTGTGTGTGTGTGTGTGTGTGCGCGTGCGTGCGTGTGTGAGAGAGACAGAAACGCTGGCCATTTCAGTCTGCAGTTAAACTCACCAGGGGCGGATGTAATATTTCCCAAATTGGGGGACGGGGGGGGGGGGTTCATCGTTGCGGCTTCATGATGAAGTCGCACCCATACCATTTTCAGTTATAGGACTTCTATTAGGCAAGCATCAATAATAACATCAGTTGTTGTTGAAGTTGCAACAGACACGGATAAAGCTAAAGGTCTGACCCAGAGAGTTTTCTGTTTTAAATGATGAAATGCTGTTGGTTTAGTGGTGACACAGCTGTAGTTAGTTAGCAGCAGTAGTAGTGTTTCAAATCATTTTAAATATAAGCACTTTAATTTGAAATATCGTGGGTTGTTTTGCATGCCATCATGTTCGGTGGGGCAGACTGGGCATTTAGGGGGGCACCCCCCCCCCCCCCATGCCATTCCTAGATCCGCCCCTGACATTCACACGTTGCACATGACTCACGGCCACACTGCAGGGCAAACACGCTGAGTAATGATCCCTCCAGGGATGTGGGGAAGACCGGCAGCCGTCTGGTTGTTCTCACGCCACTTCCAGGATGCACTGAATCTCCCTGGATGGGTTACATTTTGTTTTTCACTCAGCTCCGTCGATTACCCAATATTTATTATAAATGTATTTACTTACTTGTATCAGGGGCGGATCTAGGCATGGGCATGGGGGGTAATGCCCCCCTAAATGCCCAGTCTGCCCCACCAAACACGATGGCATGCAAAACAACCCAAATATTTCAAAGTATAGTGCTTATATTTAAAATGATTTGAAACACTACTACTGCTGCTGCTAACTAACTAGAGTTGTGTCACCACTAAACCAACAGCATTTCATCATTGAAAACAGAAAACTCTCTGAGTCAGACCTTTAGCTTTATGCATGCTGCGTGTCTGTTGCAACTTCAACAACAACTGATGTTATTATTGATGCTTTACTTGCCTAATAAAAGTCCTGTAACCGAAAATGGCATGAAGCCGCCACCATACCATTTTCTCCTGCCCCCCCAATTGGGAAATGTTTCATCCGCCCTGGAAATTGTCATGGCGTAGGCCCTACGCATACGCACACACACATGCACGCACACAAATGTGCATGCTTTGTTGTTGAACGCAGCGGAATATCGGTTACGTCTTTCATCACAAATAGCCGTTTGGCAGCATTCTATTTCGTCAGTAGGAGTCATCCCTCATTAATCTAACATCAAGCCCACTAACACAACTTCATCTCCTCCAATGTGTCAAAAAGTACGCAGTATTACACTTCAAAAAAAAAAAAAAAGAAACGAAATCCTCAAGCGGATTTGAATGATGTGTTTATTATTTATTGAGGATCTGATGACAGTTTGTTTTTGCTCCTCTAGTTTGCCCATATAATTGGTCCGGTAAAGTGTTTTGTGTTTTTTGTTTGTTTGTTTGTTTATTGTTTTTAACTCATTTTGCCCTAACTAGATTCTAGTTTCTGACGCTAGATTCTAGTTTCTGACCCTAGATTCTAGTTTCTGACGCTAGATTCTAGTTTCTGACCCTAGATTCTAGTTTCTGACGCTAGATTCTAGTTTCTGACCCTAGATTCTAGTTTCTGACCCTAGATTCTAGTTTCTGACGCTAGATTCTAGTTTCTGACCCTAGATTCTAGTTTCTGACACTAGATTCTAGTTTCTGACGCTAGATTCTAGTTTCTGACGCTAGATTCTAGTTTCTCACGCTAGATTCTAGTTTCTCACACTAGATACTATATAGTTTCTGATGCTAGATTCTAGTTTCTGACGCTAGATTCTAGTTTCTGACGCTAGATTCTAGTTTCTGATGCTAGATTCTAATTTCTGATGCTAGATTCTTGTTTCTGATGTTAGATTCTAGTTTCTGATGCTAGATTCTAGTTTCTGACGTTAGATTCTAGGTTCTGACTCGAGATTTTAGGTTGACACTAGAGTCTATTTTTTTCTGAAAGATCTATGTTTCTGTGATGCTCAACATATTTTCACACCAGGGACTCCCAGAATTATCTGTGTTTGACTACAGACCCACATCTGAAAACATGTTGTTCTAGGGAACCCCAGAAGCAAAAGATGATAGTACAACTACAAAAACTGATATTTTTCAATAGTTAAAGTGCTTAAAATACCAAAAGGCGTTCCGGTAAAGAAATCACTTATTGCAGTCAAAATAATCTTCTGGTCTGTATCCGTGCTTGGAATGTAATGGAGAGAGTCTGTTGAATATAATGTGAAATGGAGAGCGCCTGTCAGACATGATAGCTTGCAAAACAACCCAAGATATTTCAAATTAAAGTGCTTATATTTAAAATGATTTGAAACACTACTACTGCTACTAACTAACTACAGCTGTGTCACCACTAAACCAACAGCATTTCATCATTGAAAACAGAAAACTCTCTGAGGCAGACCTTTAGCTTTATGCATGCTGCGTGTCTGTTGCAACTTCAACAACAACTGATGTTATTTTTGATGCTTTACTTGACTAATAAAACTCCTGTAACCGAAATGGTATGGGTGCGACTTCATGAAGCCGCCCCCATACCATTTTCTCTTGCCCCTCCAAAATGTTCACTTGCCCCCCCCAAATGGGACATGTTACCTCCGCCCCTGGTGCCTGTTGGAATGTAATGTGTAATGTGTAATGGAGAGTGCCTGTTGAATGTAATGTGTAATGGAGAGTGCCTGTTGGAATGTAATGTGTAATAGAGAGTGCCTGTTCAATCTGCTCAGTAACTGCATCCCACACTGTCCTCAGTGGTATCAGGGATCTCTTCCTTTAGAGTGGGGCTAAATAGGAGAGTGCCATTGATTCTTAGGCAATTAAGCACAAAGGCGGCGGATTCTGGTAATTGAGCCATTAATTACAGTAAGTCCCAACCAGGAGGAGTGGTGGCTCCAACAGAAAAGAGACATAGCCTATTAAGCCAAAAAAGCAGCCTGTACATAACATTGGAGAGAAGAATATAGCATTGTACTATCCGTTGATTATTCATGCTGCAGCGAAATGAGCTGGCATGATGTGCCGCCGCAAAATGATATTTCATTCGCGGCGACGGGCAAGCTGCAATTTCAGCGAACCATCTCAATAATTAAACAGTGATGCCTCAGGGTGGATGGGGTTTGCCCACCGCTCGCAATAATGGACTCACTACCTTATTTCCAGGGGGTCCCCAGGACCCCCAAATAGACATAAGAGTGTGGACTGCAGCCTCTGCAAAACACCTGTGAAACAACTGACCTTTGAAAGTAATAGAGTCAAGTTCATTTACAAACACTGTTTGTAAATGGATTTGTTTAAAAACGGAATTTAACTCCACCTGACCTCCACTCTATTGGCTCATTATGAAACTGCTGGAGACTGCTGTGCTGTGATTGGCTAAAACACTGCCTAACGCCATACAAACTCATACAACCCCCTTTGGTTTCATGATTTGTTGACAACAACAAAGTTTTGGGACCGTCTGCAAGACGAAGCAGTTGTCTGTCTGCAGGGAAAAGCTGCAGCATCAAAGTAGAAGCAATGTGGAGGGGAAAAGGGCAAAAAAAAAAGCTATACCGCGAAATCTATTCGGATTTTTGGCTAAAAAGTTTCCTCTATTCCCTTTAAATGAACCTCAAAGACCTTTTCAAAAAATATAGTTAAATCTTCAAACTTACAAATCATGTTTTTTTAAACCTCTAAACCTTTTCGAAATGAACATATATATTAAGATGTAAACTACATGCCCACCACGAACACACACACAAACACATACACACCCCATCCTTGCTGTGGGTCTGCTTGATGAGAAAGTTTTGTTTTTTGCTGCAGTAACCTCTATGCCAGGGCTGGGCAATTACTTTTCCCAAGGGGCCAAATGAGATGCATAAAATATTGTGGAGGATCAAGACTAAAGGCTAAACTAAAGCCTGCGTACTATTGATTTAATTTCAAAATAAAGGTAAGAGGAAGACCAACCATTTTGACACCAGGTCCCTCTATATATTCAGTATTTGAGCCACAGAGGGCAACCTTTTGATGACATTTTAGTCCCAGACCCCAAACTAAATCTTTCTGTTGCTGTTGTCCACAATACCAGGCCGATTTCACAAACAAACCAGTCAAACATACAGATCAAAATGACCATTAATCTTCTACATTCTCTAGTTGTGTAGACTTGGGCTAATTCACATGATGAATATTTTAACTCTTGAGAGTGTAAACATGAAACCAAATGGACCCGCAAGGGTCCATTTGGTTTCATTTTTACGCTCTCAAAGAGTTACATCTGGTTAACAAACTTTCCATATTTAACTGGAACTCTCTCAAGGACCGCTGGTGGTCCCTGGACCACTTGTTTTAAAACCACAATACCCCTTCATGGGCCGGTGAGAGTCAGCCAAAGGGCCGCATTTGCCCCCGGGCCACATAATGCCCAGGTATGCTCTACGCTCTGAATGATCAAATCAAATCAAATCAAATCACATCACAACACATCGCAACACATCGCAACGCATCGCAACGCATCGCACAACGCACAACGCACAACGCACAACGCACAACGCACAACGCACAACGCACAACACAAACACAACACAACACAACACAACACAACACAACACAACACAACACAACAAAACAAAACAAAACAAAACAAAACAAAACAAAACAAAACAAAACAAAACAAAACAAAACAGGTGAGTACTCACAATGTTCAACTCACTGGGTCTGTAGTTTGTACTCCACAACTCCACGGAGCGACGTAGTGCACGAGTTACGTCGCTCCCTCTGGTATCCAATCACCGACAGACGGGGGGGCATCCGGTTTGTAGTGGACTATCTTGTTGCTTGCAGACGGCATGAGGAGCGGGGAAAAGAAAATGATTAAAAATAGTTAGCGGCATCACAGCTCTTTGGGACTTTGTACACTTGCGTGGAACTATCTCAATATCTTGTGGAGCGGATTACTTTGGAGCGTGGGTGTAAGGGGGACGCGCGTGTTTGAGTCAAAGTGGTAAGTTTGTTTGCTTCAACATTAAGCGAAATACGAATGATGAGGGACCCCGTAAGAGTCAAAGACTTCAGGTCGTATTTACGGCCCAATCCCGTTAATGGGTCGTATTCAGTCCTGAAAGGGGCTAAAGTTGGGCAGAGTAACTGGAGCTGCTGAAGGGGCAGAAAGGAACCAACCTTCTTTCTCCAGTTCTAGCAGGTCTGGTTGGTCTTGAAGATCTCACTAACTAGCTTTGCTTGCTAACAGTAGAATCTCTCTGTTTAGACTGAGTGTTGCTATAGGGCTAACTGGAGAGTCTTTGCAACTTTATGAACAATAACACTTAGCTGTGATGATACCTGCAATTTCCCAGTGTCTGTCCACACAGTCACAATCACTCACTTATTTTATATATTCTTTTACAGCATTCAAATCTCACAGGAGTTGTTCTGTTGTGTTATTCCCCCCCACAATCTCTCTCTTTTTCATTACTGTCACTCACTCTGTCCCGCCTCCGTCTCTTTCCACAGCCAATCAGAAAGCATGACTATTCAACCACCAATCACATTTCACTAAAAATATTCACTATAGGTTGTACTCTTAGAGTAATTAAATATAGAGAGAACACCCGAACTCCCCTCTCATCCACTTGCATTGAGTTGCTCACTCAGCGCATGAGGCGATTTCTCACATTTTTCCCCTATTTCCGGGGAAAAAACAGAGTGCATTCTGGGAAAATGGGGCCGAGAACATGAACGCGGGTGACCTCATGCACGATCGGCGCGCATGCGTGTGCGTGCATCAGAGCGGAGAGCTATGGAGGGGGCGAGCCTATTCCGCGTTCATGTTACTGGCCCATGCTCTCAAACTGCATTCTCAACTTTGGCCACTATGTCCATTTGGCCTCAAGATTTCCTCAGGGTGTTCTCTCTATATTTAATTACTCTAAGGTTGTACTGCCATAGTTCAGCACCTGTAGAAAGATTTAAAGTGGCAGTGCAATGTTGCATATTCTTAAATCCACTTTGCGCAATACAATCATGAAAATTAAATATACATTCAGATCTTTAACCCAACCATTAATGTATTGTCTATTGTTGTTCTGTTTTCTGTAGTGTGTGTTTTGCTCTGTCACAACCACTAACCCTGTGTTGTTTGTTTACATTAATGTGTGTTGTTTTGTATTTTTTGTTGTTGTTTATCTTTTGTTTTTGTTTGTTGTTTTTGTTTTATTTTGTTGGCAGAATGGCGGAATACTGTTACAGTATATATTTCCAAACTCCCACCATAGGGGCCACATCGCATACTGTTGTATAATAAATAACTGATCTACAATCTCACTGTGATGCGTTTTGAGGTTGTAGATCGACTATTTTTGCTATATATCTGAAATGAAATTATGAATGATTATTATTAAAGAATCAAAGTTATTCTTGGAATGTTGACATCATGTTAATAATTTGCTAACCACATTTTGTCTCGTTGTCCACTGCGCTCAACTTGCACACACACACACTTCTCTCCCTCAAATGGACAGTTTTGGATGTGGCCACGCTGCTAAGACTCTCCACACGCCCCTGCAGCAGCAGCAGCAGCAGCTGGTCAGTAGCGTTTTAGTATGCTACTGAGAAAGGCAGAGTGCTGCAGCTCTGACAGTGGCAGCAGCTGCAGCCCTTTCTGTTCCACAAGAGCTTTCTGTGTGTGTGTCTGAGCATGTGATCCAACTGGAGGAGGAGTGGGGGGGGGGGGGGGGGGGGTACAATCCTTGGGTCATGGTGGGGGTGGATGCGCCCCCCTACCCCCCTTACCCCCCACCACCCCTGCTCATCCTTCAGGATTAGTTTTTTCTTTTCTTTTTTTTAAGCCTTTCTGTACGTGTTTTGGTGTTCCTTTAGCAATTGAAAAATATCAGATCTACAAGCTCATAGCGCGCCACCGAGTGGCACGCTATGAGCTTGTAGGTCTGATATTTTTGAAAAAAATCGTGAAAATGTGCCGCAAATCTTTTGAATAGGCTATATTATTTTGGGAAGCAAACATTTTTTTAAACTAAAATCTTTGCTTCTGGGGGATCCTGAGAACAACACGTTTTCAGATGGGGGTCCGCAGCCAAATATAGATAAATCTAGGGGTCCTTGGCATGAAAAATGTTGAGCATCACTCACACAGGAACATATTTTTTTCGGGAAAAAATATAATCTTGTGCCAAAAAACTAGATTCTAGACGTTCTAAACTAGACTCGTGTAGTCTAGAAACGAGAATCCATCAGAAACTAGAAGCTAATGACAGAAACTAGAATCTAGTGCCAGAAACTAAACTCTAGTGCCAGAAACAAGAATCTAGCGTCAGAAACTAGAATCTAGTGTCAGAAACTAGAATCTAACGTCAGAAACTAGAATCTAGGGTCAGAAACTAGAATCTAGCGTCAGAAACTAGAATCTAGTGCCAGAAACTAGAATCTAGTCTGGACAAAATGCGTTAAACCATGACCCAGTGGGCTGTGGGATGATGGGAACACTGTTCCAATCTCCGCCACATCCTCTGAACGCTGTAGCAATCCTCTAGCAAATTGTTGTCCATCACGGCTTAAAAGGACCTCACTCCAACAGCACAAATAAAAGTTCCAGAATGGCCACAGAGAGAACATGCCCTAAAGTCCAAACACCGTAATCTTGGCCTGCGAATAACACCCATGGTTTCCCAATCATTCCCAAAGGCAGCTGCAACTTCTGTCCAATGCAGGCGAGATGGAGGAGAATTCTCACAACTGAACCACACTGTGCAGAGGATTCCCTTTCTGGTCATAACAGAGGAACTGGCGGGCATTTATTTGGACTACAGAGCGTTGGCATTTTTGTAGAAAGAATGGAGGGGAAAAAATCATTAACAGCTTGTGGATTTACAGGACAGTTCAAGCACAACTCAAGACTATAAACTCAACTCAATACTGATAACTGTGAATGGACAAACCAGTGAAGCTTACAGTACACTTGTTTACGATGGCAGCCACCTTGTTCATTTCATTAAACCATTTAATGGTAATAGGGGCAACTTTAGTGTGTACTAACACTGTGTTTGTAAAAAGATTTGTTTACAAACAGAATCTAACTCCACCTCACCTCCACTCTATTGGCTCATTATGAATCTGCTGGAGACTGCTGCTGTGCCGTGATTGGCTAAAACGTTAAAACAACCCCCATAACCCTCAGACGAGCTTCCTTCGGGGCCTCCAGTCCTTCCGGTTCGCTATACCAGGGGTTTTCAACCTTTTTCATCTCAGGGACCACCATTTATTCACGATGTGAGCCACGGACCACCATTTGAGGACATTTTAGCCCCACAGACCCCAAATCTAAAGATTTATTTTGCTTTTGTCCAACAATTCCAGGGTGGATTTTGGAAAGAAAACAAGCAAACCATACATTCCAAAATGGCTAATTCAGATGATGAATAGTTTAACTCTTGAGAGTGTAAAAATGAAACCAAATGGACCCGCAAGGGTCCATTTGGTTTCATTTTTACGTTCTTAAGAGTTACATCTGGTTAACCAACTTAGCTGAGGACCACCTGGAACCCTCTCAAGGACCACTGGTGGTCCCCGGACCACCTGTTGAAAACCCTTGCTCTATACACCCGAAGATCCAAAGAGCTTTCAGTTCCCGCATCCTTCTTCAGGACGTCCATATAGCGCAGAGCGTCCTCGCGATCGATGCCTTCGTGTTGTTTCCCACAGGACCAGCCTGCAGGCTGGGAGCTCACGATGTCTGTGGCAGTGGCCGCCGGCCGGCCAACCTCATCAATTATTGATATCGTGACAAATTTAGGGTCGTATGCACCAAGTAGGATTAAACCCTAATCTGGTTAAATCAAGGATCATCTATAATTTCAGTTGCACCAAACTTTAAACCTAGATTTCACTAATCCGGTTTAGACTTTGGCTGTGGATTCTCAGTTGGATTGGTCCTACAGTTTATCCTATCCTCAGTAGTTGTGCTAAACAGGTTTATGACTGCCTCTAAAACCAGTCAGCCCTTCCCAGCGTTTTGTTATTCACTGTGATGTAAAAAATTAAAAAGGTAACTCCCCCCCTAGAGATTGTCTCTTTAATGTGTAATTATTGCTACTCAATTGGATTCATTAGCAGATGCCACTTCGATGGCAAGCTCCCGTTCTCCCTGGGGCTGTGTGTGTGTGTGTGTGTGTGTGTGTGTGTGTGTGTGTGTGTGTGTGTGTGTGTGTGTGTGTGTGTGTGTGTGTGCGTGCGTGTGCGTGCCGGGGGCAGATCTAGGCATGGGTATGGGCCCCCCTAAATGGCAATGCCCCCCTAAATGCCGAGTCTGCCCCACCAAACACCGTGGCATGCAAAACAACCCAAGAAATTTCATTTAAAATGATTTGAAACACTATACTGCTACTAACTAACTACAGCTGTGTCACCACTAAACCAACAGCATTTCATCATTGAAACAGAAAAATCTCTGAGTCAGACCTTTAGCTTTATGCATGCTGCGTGTCTGTTGCAACATCAACAACAGCTGATGTTATTATTGATGCTTTTTTTCTGCCCCCCAATTGGGAAGTGTTACATCCACCTTGGTGTGTGTGCGTGTGCGTGTGTGTGTGTGCGTGTGTGTGGCTTGGCCACCCGCCTGCCTGCCTGACAGATAGAGGGAACACAGGAAAGCCTGATTTCATATTTCTCGGAGACATAAAGGTTATGATCCAACCCGTGTCTTCCCTGCCCTGTCATTCAGTGGTTTGACCTTTCCACAGACTCTGTCTGCCTGTAGATAGCCTATACTGCTGTTTGTACGACCAGTGGGGAAAATCCATCTACACGTGTAGCTCTTCTTCTTGGTGCTGAAGAATGGTGTTTAATGTTAACTTGTATGATCAAAATGTATAAGTGTTATCTACTGTATAAGACCTGATGATCCTGTTTTAGGGTGGAAACAAGAAATGACACGTAATTTAAAGGAGTGCTTTGCCGGTACGGAATGACTTTAAATGCTGTACAACGGCCTCCAAATATGTGAAAAAAATATATATATATTTAAAAAAGCCACATAGTGGCGCTAGAGAAAGTATATCCTGTGCTTGCCTTGCTGCTCTCCTCTGCCTCCTGCTCAGTGCTCTGGGAAACTTATCATACCCACGTCACTTTTAGGGCAGTGACATAGGTATTATACGGGCTGGAACCCCCTCCTCTGGTGTTCCACTACAGTATGCACTGAGTTAGGGCAGTGACGTAGGTATGATATGGTCTGGAACCCCCTCCTCTGGTGTTCCACTACAGTATGCACTGAGTTAGGGCAGTGACGTAGGTACGGTCTGGAACCCCTCCTCTAGTGTTCCACTACAGTACAGTATGCACTGAGTTTAGGGCAGTGACGTAGGTATGATACGTTCTGGAACCCTCCTCTAGTGTTCCACTACAGTACAGTATGCACTGAGTTAGGGCAGTGACGTAGGTATGATATGGTCTGGAACCCCCTCCTCTGGTGTTCCACTACAGTATGCACTGAGTTAGGGCAGTGACGTAGGTATGATACGGTCTGGAACCCCCTCCTCTGGTGTTCCACTACAGTATGCACTGAGTTAGGGCAGTGACGTAGGTATGATACGGTCTGGAACCCCCTCCTCTGGTGTTCCACTACAGTATGCGCTGAGTTAGGGCAGTGACGTAGGTATGATACGGTCTGGAACCCCCTCCTCTGGTGTTCCACTACAGTATGATATGGTCTGGAACCCCCTCCTCTGGTGTTCCACTACAGTATGCACTGAGTTAGGGCAGTGACATAGGTATGATACGGTCTGGAACCCCTCCTCTGGTGTTCCACTACAGTATGCACTGAGACACGGACACAGAAGCACGGATGCACCATAGTATAACCATACAGAGGTATACTTTTGGCAAAGTATCCCTTTAATTAGCTGCTGTATTATTTCTGCAGAATTGTTCTCAGACCTCTGAGGCTGTGAGCACACGATAGCGGAAAAAAAAAAATCTGCAGTCTTGGACGCCATATTTGGAGTTTTTGAATGGCTGTGGTTGGGAAATAAAAAAGGCTGTTGCGGCAAACGTCTCTTTCCATCCAGCACCTGAAACACGTCACTCAAGGGCTCAAGACGCTGCGCAGTATGGTGTGTGATCTGATTGGCTATCTGGTCTCTCTGCAACACCACAACTTCTGATTGGCTACTGTATCTGGTCTCTCTGCAACACCACAACTTCTGATTGGCTACTGTATCTGGTCTCTCTGCAACACCACAACTTCTGATTGGATATCTGGTCTCTCGGCAACCCTTCCATCTCCAAAGTCCCCGTGTCTGTTTATTAAAAAACATGTCACCCCCTCTTTAGTCTTTAACAATGAAAAGTCCACAGTGAAGTGAACCAGGGATGTCTGAGAGAGTCAAGTGCAGTGGAAAGAAATAAAAAATGAAGAAATCTCAAGGGCCATTATCAGTAAGTCATTCATTGTCAGTCAGGCAGCAAACCGTTTTTTTTTTTTTTTTTTTGCTAGCTTTCTCTTTCTCTGAGTATTAACCATTTCTGTGCTGTGGTGTTCTAATCATTATGTTATACATTAGCTATTGGAAAAATAGCAGCTCTACAAGCTCATAGCGCGCCACCGAGTGGCGCGCTATGAGCCTGTAGGTCTGCTATTTTTTTTTTTCAAATCGCAAAAAGGATGCGCATATCTTTGAATATGTTATTTCAGAAGCAAACATTTTGACTCGAATCTTTGACATTTTGAGTCAATTTTGACTCGAATCCTCTAGCGTCAAAAAACTAGAAGGTAGTGTCGGAAACTAGAATCTAGTGACAGAAAGTAGAATCTACCGCCAAAAACTCAAATCTAGCATCGTAAACTAGAATCTAGCAACTGCAACTAGAATTTAGCGCCAGAAATGCCATGTCAAAACTAGAATCTAGTGCCAGAAACTAGAATCTAGTGTCAGAAACTAGATTCTAGTGCCAGAAACTAGAATCTAGTGTCAGAAACTAGAATCTAGAGGACAAAATGGGTTAAGAGCCAGATTAACTTATTATGACGAGGATTCTCTGACTTTTATTTGATTCCTCCTTCTGCCTCTCAAGGACCTGCAGCTCCTCTTCAACCCCAGCGACCGCAGCAGCATCGCAGGGAGGCGACACGCCGTGAATACACTGCAGTTATTACAACACAGCCTAGACACCAGGGGCGGATCTAGGCATGGGCATGGAGGGGGGCAATGCCCCCCTAAAGGCCAGTCTGCACCCTCAAACACGCAAAACAACCAAATATATTTCAAATTAAAGTACTTATATTTATTTTAAAATGTTTTGAAACACTACTACTGCTACTAACTAGCTACAGCTGTGTCACCACTAAACCAACAGCATTTCATCATTGAAAACAGGAAACTCTCTGAGTCAGACCTTTAGCTTTATGCATGCTGCGTGTCTATAGAGCTGCGCAGTGACGTCACCGCCCCTGTTCCGGAAGTCTTTTCCCAATTCATTTTTCTCATAGACTTTTCGAAAATAATTTATATCAAGACGATTACGCCGCGGACAAAGGCAACTCGAGTCGTGACGAATCATGATGACACACACAAACTTTTGGGACAATAAAATAATTTCTAAGATGAAAAACGAAACAAAAAGTCTTGTATCATGCCGTTTTCTACTTCTTCCCAATTTATATTATATGACGATATTGTGTTTTGTTGTCATGATTTGTCACGACCTCAGCTGGCTTTGGCCGCGGCGTAATCGTCTTGATATAAATTATTTTCGAAAAGTCTATGAGAAAAATGAATGGGGAAAAGACTTCCGGAACAGGGTGGTGACGTCACTGCGCAGCTCTATTGCAACTTCAAACAACAACTGATGCTATTATTGATGCTTTACTTGCCTAATATAAGACCTGTAAAACCGAAAATGGTATGGGTGCGACTTCATCGCCCGTGGCGTGAAGCGACACAGGCGATGAAGCCGCTCCCATACCATTTTCTCCTGCCCCCTCCCCAATTGGGAAAGGTTACATCCGCCCCTGCTAGACACACGAAACAATGAGGAGGGGAAAAAAAAACAAAACAAATTAATTTCTTTTCTTTCTTTGCTCAAGAGGTGACAATATTAAAAAAAAATAAGGCAGAGACAAAGTGAACTCTCTGAACTATAGTATGTGAGATAAGGCTGTACTTTATCTAGGCTAGTCTCATTACGGATTTACAGACGACACATGCCAGAAGCCACCAAGGATTAAGGGCTCTGTTTATGAGATGAACAGAGAGGAATATATGAATGTATTACTACGGGGTGGAAATTCATTTATCAGTCGTCGTGACGATTCGTATTGAGATATTGTACCGCATGCGTGTTTAACCCTTTGTGTACTGAGCGCGTTTTGGTGTTTTAGCTGTTGAAAAATAGCAGATCTACAAGCTCATATCGCGCCACCGAGTGGCGCGATATGAGCTTGTAGTTCTGCTATTTTTGAAAAATTGTGAAAATGTGGTGCAAATCTTTGAATACTTTACAAATCTGCTTCTGGGGGATCCTAGAGCAACATGTGTTTCGAAGAGGTTCTGCATCTAAATAATAGATATTTCTGGGGCTCCTTCCTATGAAATATGTTAAGCATCACTGACACAGAAAGAGATTTTTCCAGTAAAACTAGAATCTCACGCCAGGGTAGGGACTAGAATTTACTGTCACAAACTAGAATTTAGTGTCATGGACTAGAATCTAGTGTCGGGAACTAGTATCTAGTGTCAGAAACCGGAATCTAACTTCAGAAACTACAATCTACTGAGAGGAACTAGAATCTACCATGGGGGACCAGAATCTAGCATGAGGGAACTAGAATCTAGCATCAGAAACTAGAATCTGATGAGGACACAATGGGTTAAACTCCAGAATATCTTTAACGTAAGTTTTAATGCATTCATCAATATACTTTTTTTCTGCATGAAAACAAAATTAATATCTTCATGCATACTTGTATATAATTCTTCATATAATTGATTATGCATGAAGGAGCGGTGCATAAACCAGCAGAGACATATCCAAACAAGTGCGACGGCGCTATAGGAGTTGCAGACGTGTAATGAGTACGACTGCAGATTGGATAAACACGCAGCGTGAAGCTCATGCTAAACTATGGGGAGCTTTACAGGGATTTGACACAATCGCAGGCCCGGGTGTAACATTTCCCAATTCGGTGGGGACAGGCGGAAATGGCATGAGGGCGGATGAAGCTGCCTCATGCCATTTTCGATGAAGCCACCCCCACGCCAACTACCATTTTCAGTAACTTTCTTTAGTTCTGTGATCCACAACATTTATATCTTATACAGGACTTTTATTAGGCAAGTATAAGCATCAATAATAACATCAGTTGTTGTTGAAGTTGCAACAGACACGCAGCATGCATAAAGCTAAAGGTCTGACTCAGAGCTTTCTGTTTTCAATGATGAAATGCTGTTGGTTTAGTGGTTGCCACAGCTTTGTAGTAGTAGCAGTAGTGGTAGTTTCAAATCATTTTAAAACATATAGCACTTTACATTTGAAATATCTTTGGGTTTGTTTGCATGCCATCATGTTTAGTGGGGCAGTCAGGGCATTTAGGGGGGCATTGCCCGGACTGCCTTGCTCATTGCTCTGGCCCTGCATAATCATATTTTTTTTTTTCTTTTGCAGGGGAGTGGGCCTTGGTGTATGAGCTGTTGGCCTGTTGCACTTCCCATTCATTTTAAAAATAATAAAATGAATGTAAATCCCCATAGACTGAGCCCCGGTGGTGAGCGGTCACATTACTGCAGAGATAGCGCTGCATATTATAATACACCCTGCTGGCTGGAAGGCGCTTGCCATATAATGGCTAAAATGTAATTAGGTTTTTTTTCTGGTTTAAAAGCACATATCTCTTCTAGCCTTTGCATAACCTCAGTAGGATCCCCTGCTGAGCGCATAGAACTGCTGGTTGTCCAGAGGCACACACACGCACGCACGCGAGCACACACACACACACACACACACACAACACACACACACACACACACACACACCACACACACAACACACACACACACACACACACACACACACACACACACCACACACACACACACACACACAACACACACACACACACACACACACACACACACACACACACACACACACAGCTGTGAGGGGAGCTGGAATTAAACCTAATGCCCACCTGCTGAACTGCAGCAGGAAGCCTTAGTCATTAATACACCCAGTGGAGGAAGTAACTAAGTAGGTTTACTTAACTACTGTAGCTTAAGTAAACCTAAGTAAGACAATGCGTATGTCTCACTTGTGCACAGGTGCTCCATATTTGGTTAGGCAAGTCCAAATATTAACTATGGGACGCACGCACAGACGCTCAGACATTGCTGCTTGGCTTAAATTGCAATGTCGCTCACTGTGTTCTCAACTAGTTACTTTGCCAATTAAATTTGAAATAGAAAACACAGGAAATGACGACAAGTCCTATACCACATACACTTTAAAATACATATTATAAAAATACATGACAACAATAGATGAAAAAGCACTGACCCCTCATATTAGTCACCAGATTAAATAATGTTTTTGCTTAATCTACCCGTATCAATTCACTTTTTTAACCCATTCAGTCCGGGAATCCATTTTTGGATTCTGTACAGTACAGTATTCAATGTTGATTGAATACTGTACTGATTCAATTTTGTTTGATGCTGATATAGAAATATTTGAAGTTTTTTTTCTTCCAAAAAACTGAACGGGTTGGTGAAAAATCCCTTTAACATATTACAAAAATGATTTCCTTTCAAGTGCTATAGCCACTGTTGCCTGATTTCTTCCCGATTCAAGGCTGTATGGTGCTGGAGGATGCCAAGGTCGCTACAACACATTCTACAGTATGTCCACTTATTGCTTTGAACCACTTTAGTGTCTTTATTCTTTCTCTGCTGGGTTCGCCATACACCCCAGCTATAGGACGTTATTTGCTTGGTACTTAATCCCTCCATTGATCCGTTTACTATAAGCAACGCCTCCGTCACTACCAGCTATGGGATCTTTACAACTCCTCTCTATTTCCCGTACCTTTGGTTCAAAGCAGTATTTCCAAAGCTCCATAATTCTGAATCTACGAGCGCTGTGCCTGCCTGGTGATCGTCATTCGTCACCCATCCGAAGTTCGGATTCACTGCAAACACTTTCAACTCACAACTTTGCCTCTGAGGATGATCTCTTTTTATCTACGCCTTGATCCCATGCTTGATCTGTGTGAGCACCTTTTTTTTTTTTTTAATACTATCACCTTTTGTTATCTCTGTTCAGCACTTTCATTTTTTCTACAGATACAGTTTCTTTGGCATGAAATAGTTTTTGTTCAGAAAACTGTCTGAACAGTTGGTAGTGCTGTCGCCTCAAAAGGTATGGGTTTGATTCCCACCCACGGCATCTGGGACGCTGTGGGTGCTGGTGGCGTGTCTCCTCCTCTGTGTTATCGGTCCAGGAAAGATCCAATAGCAACCAACGACCAGTTCACAACCAGGTCTAACCATGCTTAGGCCAACTAGTTGCAACCAGGTAGCGATCAGGTTGAAGAAGAGTCTATCTATGTCTGGGGTAACTAATCTTACTTATCTTTCATAGTGGTTTCAACCCTGTGGAAATGTTGTAATACGTTTTAAAATCCACACACTTCCATCCCCCCAATTCCATGTCCCATAAAATGTTGTACTATTAGCGGCATCTCCTTGGCATTTTTTATGTTTATCTATGCTATGATAAGGTTTTGGTAAGGGTATGGGTTAGGATAAGGGTATTCCTGGGCTCTGCCCTCTCTCCCCCTGGCCAGCCAGGGCGACTGGTTGGAATAACCTGTTCCTTCCACGTGCTACGTCCAACCAGTGTAACTTCCCCCTGGTCAGGTGAAAAGAAGGCACCTTGGACTCCTCATGCATTGAAAGAAGCATGAGGCTGCCTCCCCAGGTTGGTGGAGGGTATGTAGAGCCCAGGATCATATTGGGTCATTGGCTCTGGGTGGAAAAAATGGATTACAAAATTGTGGGGATGAAAAGAAGAAAGAAAGAAAAAAAGAATAAGGATAGCAACACTTCAAAGAGGGCCACTGATCCCCCTCTAGCCCCTCAGACGATTTTTTTCCTCCTCACCACTTGTTTATACCGTGGCTTCGTCTTGACAAGCAGAAAGAGTCCCCCCCTCTGGGGAACGATGTGTGTTTCTCTGCCGCGTAATTACTTTTTATCTGTTGAAAACGATTTCTTTTAGTTCCGCACTCAATGATGAATATGCTATGTTGAAAATGTATTTTTTTCCCTCTTTAGTCTGAGCTGTGTAATTTCATGCATTAAAAATAAATATAAAAAATGTCTGAGTTCTGGAGTATACAGGGCAAAGATTAGACCACGAAGTTTTCTGCCAATAACACTTCATTAGGCGACTGCTGGTTATTAATTAGCGTATAGAGCAGGTTGATCCAAAAAGACTCTGGCGCCATCAGTCATTCCACTCCTTTCACACAGTGTCTGGATG